>LR756404.1:1532932-1736244 GCA_902729485.2 Mus minutoides | reverse complement strand
ATGGCCTAGTTGGCCATCATTGGGAGGAGAGGCCCCTTGGTCATACAGACTCTATATGCCCCAGAACAGGGGAATGCCAGGGCCATTACGTGGGAGGGGGTGGGTAGGGGAGCAGGGCGGGGACGCGGGAGGGTAAGGGAAAATTTCTGGATAACATGTGAAATGTAAATGAAGAAAATATCTAATAAAGAAAAAAAAATAAGTAAAAAAAAAAAATCCATCAATGGAATCTACCGTATAAATAAACTCAAATTAAAAAAATAATCACATGGTCATCTCAGTAGATGCTGAAGAAGCCTTTAGCAAAAATCTAACAACCCTTCATGTAAAAAGTCTTGAAGACATCAGGGATTCAAGTTACATACCTAAACATAATAAAAGCAATATACAGCAAACCAATAGCCAACATCAAATTAAATGGAAAGACACCTAAAGCAATTGAACTAAAATCAAGGACAAGACAAGGCTGCTCACTCTAAAAATATTCAACATAGTTCTTGAAGTTTTAGCTAGAGCATTAGAACTATAAGAGATCAAAGAAATATAAATTGGAAAGGAAGAAGTCAAAGTATATCTATTTGCAGATCAAATGATAGTATACATAAATGACCCCAAAATTCTACCAGAGAAGTCCACAGCTGATAAACAACTTCAGCAAAGTGCCTGAATACAAATTTTCCTCAAAGAAATCCATAACCCTCCTACATACAAACAACAGATGGACTGAGGAAGAAACTAGGATAGCAACACCATTCAAAACAGCCACAAATAATATAAAATATCTTAGCATAACTCTAACCAAGCAAAGGTCTGGAACCCCAGTGATCCAATGGGTAATGACTTCCACCTGCATGGGACACCAGGTGTTCAACCACAGCTCCTGGGTCCCTGGCTCCTGTCCCATAGCTTCAGCCTCCCACAGACCCCCACCCCCACTTGCAGAGAGGTATGTGGCCATCACACTTAGGAGTAAGCCCTCCCACATGCAAATAAGGCTTCCCCAAAGCTCTCAGACCAAATCAATGAGAAGTATCTGTTGTCAGACCCTCATTCATCCCAAAACTGTTTATAAGAATCCTATCCAGAAGGATTAGGTGTGTGAGAACTACTCCATCATCCAAGGCTTTTGTCTTAAGAGCTGTAACACTTGGAAAGAGATCTGCTCTCCTTAAGCTCCCCTGAGGCTCTGCTGAACTTCTTACTGACTAGTCAACTTCTAAATTCTTCTTCTTCTTTTTTTTTTTTTTTTTTTTTTTTTTTTTTTTCAAGACAGGGTTTCTCTGTGTAGCCCTGGCTGTCCTGGAACTCACTTTGTAGACCAGTCTGGCCTCGAACTCAGAAATCTGCCTGCCTCTACCTCCTGAGTGCTGGGATTAAAGGCTAGTCAGCTTCTTGTCAGCCCAGCCCAACCTGACTCAGTGCAGGCCTTCACTGAATTACAGCACAGCAGAGATGGAGGTGGAGCCAACCAGCACAGCAGAAACAGGGAGTCAAATTCCCCTCCCTTCCCATTTTCACTACTTCCCTTTGCCAGAACCTTTGCACCGGGCCTGGCCAGAAATTTCCATAGAAAGCCTCTGGTACTCAGACCCACAAACCTTGTGTAGGACTCCTAACAGCTTGAGTTGTCTCTGACTCTGTTGCCTGCCTTTTGTTCCCTTTCCTCTAACTGGGCTGCTTTGCCTAGCCACTAGAGAAGATGGGCCTAGTCCTACTGCAACTTGTTATGTCAAGGCTGGTTGATATCTATGGGAAGGTTCCCCTTCTTTGAGATGAAATGGAAAATTGGAGTCTTTGGGGAATGGAGTGGGGGAGACTGGGAGGAGAGAAGGGAGAGATAGCTGTGATTTGGATGTAAAATAAATTTAAAAATCAATTAATAAAAATTAAAAGGTTTACAAATAACCCAATTCTCATTCTCTCTCTGTCTCTCTATCTCTGTCTCTGTCTCTCTCTGTGTATGTGTGTGTGTGTGTGTGTGTGTACATGCATGATTTTTGTATGCTTTGTGTAAAAAGAGAACTATGAAGAGGAATCACATACTTTGGGAGATCTGAGTTTATGAATTGGGGCTAGAGTGATAATGATCCCATGGATTAAAAAACAAAACGTAATTCCCAATGTACTATTTTGTATTATTGAAGCAATATTCCAATTGTAAAGAATCAACAGAGCATAATTAGAAATATCTGAGGCTCATTTGCAGAGTGAATACTTATTGAAGCAAAGGTATTTTGACAGATTATAAAACTAACAAAATTCAAAGTTTTACAAGACAATAAGATGGATTCCAGAAAGAATAAATAGTGAATATGATATTTTATTATACTGCATTCTCACAGTAGTATAAAAATGACTTCAAAGAGATGCTCACCAGGAGAAAGTGGAAGTTTATTAATAATGGGCCATGACAAACAAACTAATGGCTCTCTTGTTTTAAAAGGTGTAATCACAAGCTTTGAGGGTAGCGGTCAGTAAATTACTCATACATCTTCCCCTCATGTGGTCACTCACATTTCCTAATATCTGGCCTTGTGGAGTCAATAGAATATGGAGGCCATAGTCATGCATTACTTGGAAAATCACGCCACAACAATGTCTAAAATCCTACAGATTGTACAATGTAGAGCGAGCCATTTTTTAAACCTCAGGGACATTGAGGTTTGCCATGTGCTGAGATCTATGGCCAAGAGCCGTCACCACATTGATGTGAATATACCACTTTGCAAGTTGGTTTTAAATTCCGATTGAAGCAAATATAATAACTCATATTCAAATGCAACATAATAAACTTTAAGAACAAAATGACCCTGAGATTCCATCTTACACCAATCAGAATGGCTAAGATCAAAACCTCAGGCGACAGGACATGTTGGTGAAGATGTAAAGAAAGAGGAACACTCCTCCATTGTTGGTGGGATTGCAAGCTGGTGGAACCACTCTGGAAATCAATCTGGAGGTTCCTCAGAAATTTGAAAATAGATCTACCTGAAGACCCAGCTATACCATTCTTGGGTATATACCCAAAAGATGCCCCTCCAGGCCACAGGGGCATGTGTTCCACTATATTCATAGTGGTCTTATTCATGATAGCAAGAAGCTAGAAACAACCCAGAAGTCCCACAACAGAAGAATGGGTACAGAAATTGTGGTTAATTTACGCAATGAACTACTACTCAGCTATTAAGAATGAAGATGTCCTGAGTTTTGCAGGCAAATAGATAGAACTAGAAAATATCATCCTGAGTGAGGTAATTCAGACCCCAAAGGACATGCATGGAATGTACTCATTAATAAGTGGATATTAGCCAAAAAAAAAAAAAGGTAAAAAGTATAGAATACCCAAGATACAGTCCACAGAACTAAAAAAAGTTCAACAAGCTGAAAGGCCCAAGTGAAGACACCTCAGTCCCATTTGGGAAGAGGAAGAACGCAATCACAAGCGGGGAAGGAGGGAGGAACCTGGGTGGGAAAGGAGAATAAGATGGGAAGTGGGGGAACCCTCCAGAATGCACCAGAGAACTGGGAGGTGAAAAACTCTCAGGACTAAAAGGTAAGGACCTTAGATGAAATGCCCGACAGTAGGGAGAGGGAACTTATAGAGCCCCCCTCCAGCAGGACACAGGACATCAAGTGAGGGATGGGGTTGCCATCCCACAGTTATAACTCTGACCCATACTTTTTCCTGTCTGAAAGAATTAAGGGATGGAAAAATGGAGAGGAGCCTGAGGAAAAGAAGGTTCAGAGACAGGCCCAAAGTGGGATCCAGCTCAAGGGGAGGTCTTAAGGCCTGACATTATTACTGAGGCTATGGAGCACTCACAAAAAAGGGATCTATCATGACTGCCTTCCGAAAGACCCAACAAGCAGCTGAAAGAGTCAGATGCAGATATTTGCACCCAACCAATGGAAAGAAGCTGATGACTCTTGTGGTTGAATTAGGGAAAAGCTGGAAGAAACTGAGGAGAAGGGTGATACTGTAGGAGGACCAGCAGTCTCAATTAACCTGGAGCCCTGAGATCTCTCAGACACTGGACCACCAACCAGGCAGCATACACCAGCTGATATGAGCCCCCCAACACATATACAGCAGAGAACTGTCAGGCTTCAGTTTAGTCAGAGATGATGCAACTAACCCTCAAAAGACTGGACTACCCAGGGAGTTTAAGAGGTGTGGTGGGGGCAGGAGGGACATCCTCTTGGAGACAAGGGGGTGGGGAGGAGGTATGGGATAGGAACAGT
Organism: Mus minutoides; assembly: GCA_902729485.2. NCBI lineage: Eukaryota > Metazoa > Chordata > Mammalia > Rodentia > Muridae > Mus > Mus minutoides. The sequence goes on along the minus strand of LR756404.1, from coordinate 1,732,002 downwards.
CAGAGGGTGGACTGGGAGGAGAATAAAATCTGGAGTGTAAAAAAGAAATAAAATTAAAAAAAGAAAGTGTTCCCAAATCTCTGAACTGTACAAAACATGAGAGAAAGAAAAATAAATCTTCAAGAAAATAATCTTAGGGATGACATACCAAGTGGACCATTATACATACATACATACATACATACATACATACATACATACATACACACATACACACACACACACACAGAGACATACACAGACAATTTGATGATATATTGTTGAATAAAATAGAATAATATAATTAAATAAACATAAATGAGCACATTCAAGGCTCCTTAACAAAGGAAAAACAATTTAATAAATGAAAATAAATCAATGGAAAATATTGATAATATTTATACAAAAGTGAGAAGGGTTGGAGAGATGGCTCTGTGGTTAAGAGCGGGTAGTACTGTCCTTCTGCTGGATCTGAGTTTAGTTCTCAGCACAGGTACCTCACAACAGCCTGTAATTCTAGCTCCAGAGTGATCTGATGTCCTCTTTTTGTCTTAAGTATATGCTCAGACACACACAAATAAAAGTAAAACAAATCTGTGAAAGGTTATTCTTCGAGACATCAAACATTTCAGAGTAGCATGGTTCAAAAGAACTTTTCAAATGTTTGAAAATATTCTGTATCTACATTATATAACCTTGATAACTAGCAGAAATATGTGGCCAACTGCTTAGAATGCTAGAATTTAAGAGTTCAAATTGAAATATATTTTGCTTTAAGATAAAATTAAATCTATATGGACCCATAGAGATAGTAATCTCAATTTAAGATATTAGGCATGCTAAGTATTACCAAAAGAGAAGGAAAATCTTAAGTAGACCTATTTTTAAAAGGAATATGGAGCAGATTTTGTATCCTTGCCTCATGATTCAACTTATTCATTGATGTTTCAGGTGGGAACATGAAAAGCCTGGATATAACTTTTCCAGATGAACCCAAAGTTGGCAGAATTACTTACTCACTTAGAGATTTATGTATGTGGTCAGGGGAAGAAGGGAGTAGTTCAAAAGAAAGGGACCCAAGGCCAGAACAGGTTTAAAGGAGAGAGGCAATAAATTGGGCATAGGTTTGGGAGGCAGTGAAGCTGAAAAGCTGAGAAGATAAAACTAGAGATGAGACTGGGGATGACAGGAAACTGGAATGATGAATTAGCAAGGAGTTAGGAAAGGGAGGCGGGGATTGGATTGAAATGGACTAAGGAAAAAACGCAGTTCATGCTGGCTCTCCATTCCTTGTTCCTCCCATTTCCCCCTCCACCATGCTTTGCATGTTCTCTGGGCTTTAGCTGGCACATCAAAACCGCAGGTCTCTTTTGAAGAGAATCACAACTTGCAAGAGCCTGGACTTATTGTCTTATACCAACACAATTATATTTTATAGAGATATGAGGAAAATCTTGCAGCTGAGGTTAGAAAACAAGTCCATAAAGATGGACTTTGAGAAATGCAATATGAACGGGCAATATTAATCTGTTGTTACAGTGATAACATAGGCCAATAAGTCGCTACTGGGACTATGCAAACCCATTTTAGGATGAGTCAGTTTCAGAGAGTTACATTTTAAGGAAGCATAGCAGGATCTTAACTAAGAAAAGATGCTGAGTAATTTTGAAATCAGGGCTTATTTGGAAATGATGGGTAGCATTTTGAAGAGAAGGAAGGCTTGGGGATGCACAGAAGCTCTTCTTAGCTGTTTTTAGTGGGAAGTCATAAAGGAAAAAAATGAACACACAGAGGTTATAAGCAGGTGAAATTCGGAGCAATTAAAGGGGAAAAAGTCTCACAATTGTCACTCTAAATAGCTGTTTTCTAAAGGACACATTTCTCTAAAACTGATTTTTGTGTGTGTGTGTGCAGAAACTAGATAAACATCTGCCTTGGATTTGCATTTGGAAATACTGTGGACTAAAACACAAGCCAAAGGAAAGCAACTGTCTTTCTGGTTGTTTGGGGGCTATCATGTTTATTGTTCTTTTTGTGTGTGTTGCATAGTGTGGTTTGGGCTGTTTATTCAGAGGACACTGCAAATCTATTTCTAATGCTAGGGCATGTACTATCCTTACTTAAGTCACACCCAGGAGACTACATTTTATGTAGGGTCACAGAACAAATGCTACACTGGGCTAGAGTGAAGAGGCATAACTGGCTATTTATATATATGGAGCAAGCAGCAAGCAATGCAGACATTGCCACCACTCCTCTCCTCTCCCTGTAACCTCCTCCCACTTCAAGGCATCACTATCCTCTCATCATGGTCTGCAAATGTCTACTTCAGTCTTTTCTGTTTAGCTCTTTGGAGTATTGTAACAGTTAAGAGGATCTTCAAGATCAGTGAGTGCATATGGGAGAGAGATGGGTGATGATTCACCTTTGGAAATGTGTCTAAATGATTGTACTACAAGTCCACACTTAAGTTATAGGACATATCTTGATGATTCTTTATCTTTGACTTCTTATTCTAAGAGTAGGGCTTGCCCCATCTGATAGTCGTTTTCCTTCATAGTGCTGCTATTCTTTCAGACTTTTCCAGCTAAACTTTGCATGGCCATATCAACTTTTATTGATTTTTCAAACACTTTAAATCACACAAGGAAGTATAAAGAAAATGGTAGTTTCCTCTATTTCTCATCTTTTCTCACTGAGATAAACATTAAAGGTTTTGGGTTTCATTTCCATAGCTTTACTTTTTATTATGTTTACATACACATGTATATTACATATGTGCATAAATATATCAACATAACCTACTGAATGCATATGTATTGTTTATATGTTCATGCTATCAGGGATTTCAACTTTGTATTAGATAAGCAATCAGGGGTTTCACCTCAGGAGAGGATAATTCTCCCTCTCTAGAAACTCATTAGTTGCTTGCAGTTCTTTGTCTAGGGACAGTATGCAAGGAGATTTTTTTTTCCTCTGCAGTAGCATGTCCTTCTTGCTCACTGTTATATTGTTGCAAATTGACATCATGATCAAAGCAACTCTTATAAATGAAACTATCTAATTATGGGATTTATAGTGACAATTCTAAAAAAAAAAAAGACACAGAAATATTGTGAGACTATGGTTTTGTTTGAACCCTAGGTGTGGGGATAGGTGGCAGTAGACTATGATTTACCTTGTTTTTGCAGAAGCACGGTTTTGCCAGCTGCCCATAGTATCTGCAATTGTGTGATGTTTAGAATTCTTAGAATTTTTCAGAGCATATATAACTGCTAGATCCCTGATAGGCATTGCTAGTGGTTATTGGTTGTTGTTGTTGTTGTTGTTGTTGTTGGCGGTGGTGGTGATGGTAGTTGTGGTTTGTTAGTAGTCATGCTCAAGGAAAAACAAGACAAATAAGTTAGATTCAAGGATCTCTCTCTCTCTCTCTCTCTCTCTCTCTCTCTCTCTCTCTCTCTCTCTTTTCTCTCCTTCTTTCTCTTCTATCTAGTGATGGGGATAAAACCAGGGGATAAAGGCTGGGAAAAGGAAGAACCCGCAAAGTAGCAAAGAGCAGCTAATGGACTTGCTTAGTGTTTCAGAGATTTAGTTCATTACCATCATGACAGGGAGCACGGCAGCACATATGTTGGTACACATGGTACTGGAGTAGTAGCTGAGAGCTGCATCCTGATCTGTAGACAAAGAGGGAGAGAAAGAAACATTGGAACTAGTGTGATCTTTTTGAAACCTTTAAGCCCACCTCTAATGGCACACTTCCTCTAACAAGGCCACACCTCTTAATCCTTCTCAAATAGTGGCACCCCCTAGTGACTGCAAGTATTCAAATACATGAGCTTATTAGGGCAATTCTTATTCAAACCATCACAATGTTTATTGATATTGTCATTGTTCAGGTATTGTTTATGGACTCATTTTAATGAAAGACTGTCTCACATCAGATCTTCTGATTCTGGCTCTTATATTTTTGCTGCCTCTTACAGGATGTTCACTGAGCCATAGATTTAGAAGTTTTGCTGCTGGTGTATTTATTGGGATTGAGCTTTCTATAATACATTGATCTTTTTATTGAGACCAGTTGTTGATTTATATAATAGTCTTAATTTGTTGTATAAAAAAGTTCTTTGGGGCTGGTGAGATGGCTCAGTGAGTAAGAGCACCTGACTGCTCTTCTGAAGGTGATGAGTTCAAATCCCAGCAACCACATGGTGGCTTACAACCACCCGTATTGAGATCTGATGCCCTCCTCTGGTGTGTCTGAAGTCAGCTATAGTGTACTTATGAATAATAATAATTAAAAAATATGAATCCTTGGACCGGAGAGAGCAGGGTCTGAGCAAGTGGGACAGACTGGAGCGAGCAGGGCCAGCTGGAGTGAGCGGGGCCGAAAGGGGGCGGCTGGCCATGAGGGGAAAAAAAAAGTTCTTTGATGATGAGTGATAGCTACACTTATCTGTGGGTATAAGGATAATATTTGGAATATCCTTACAGAAGTTTGTTGGTTTAGGAACCTTGCAATAGTAGGTTCTCTTCTAAGATACATGGCCTCCCTAGACCCAAGTATCTGGTTATATTTTTAGTATCAGGCATGATTTCCCTCCTGTATAAAAGTTCACTTAGATAGCTGTTGGGTTACTGTCAACATGTTAGTGCAAATATTGAATATCTTGTCACACTTGTCATTGTTATGGTTCATAGGTATCCAGCTTAGTAGGCCTATTAATTTCTTCTCTCCATTGACAGTTGTATAGAACTTTTTGGTACTACAGAAGCTAGATTGCAGAAAGGAAGATTTCATGTTAGATCAGTCTAAAATAACCCAAGTCTCATGCCGTGCATGTGCTGCATGTTCATCAATAGTGGATTACCTTCAAATTCTAAGTGGAATTTAAGGGCAACAAAAATAGCTTATATTGTTCTAGGAGTCATTTGGGCTATCCCAACCAAAAGATGATAGAAAATTTCTTATGACTAGTATGGGTGATTTTTTTTTAGTCTGTGGGGAGTGTTTTCATCCTAAGTAGCATAACTCCCATTAAGATATTAAGGTATTAAAGACTTTTTCTATTGAGATCTCTCTCTTTTTTTAATTTATTTTTTATTAGATGTTTTCTTCATTTACATTTCAAATGTTAACCCCTTTCCTAGTTTCCTCTCCAAAAATCCCCTATAACCTCCCCTCCCCCTACTCCCCAACCCATCCACTCCCACTTCCTGGCCCTGGCATTCCCCTATATGGGGCCTAGAATCTGCACAAGACCAAGTGTTTAGCACCCCAGTCCATTTTTTCTTTTTAATTTGGGCAATTCATTTCCTGGACTCTGATTTTGGAGTTCTTTGTGTATTTTTGAATATTTATTCTCTTTCAAATGTGTAGCTGACAAAGATTCTCTCCAACTCTGTGGTTTTCTTCTTCATTGCATAGATTGTTTCCTTTGCTTTACAAAAGCTTTTTAACTTCACTAGGTCTCACTTTTCAATTGCTGGCTTTAATTCCTGGGCAAATGGAGTTCTATTCGAAAAATCTTCTCCTATCATTATATTTTAGGGTATTTTCTATGTTTATTTCCAAAAATTCTACTCTCTCTCTCTTTCTCTCTCTCTCTCTCTCTCTCTCTCTCTCTTTATATACATATATATATATATATATATATATATATATATATATATATATATCAATTGCTAAATAAATTTTCAGAGTATTTAATACAAACATATTCCCACTAGATATTTACAAAAATTCTTATAACTTGAATACTTTGCTCTGATATATATGTCTCCCTTTCTTTCTTTCATTTTTCCATACTGTTTTTCCCCTGTGCAGAATTATAAACATGCCTGATTATCGAGAATGTGTTTTTAACAAACTGGTATAGTTAATTCATATTTTAAACTAAAACCAACAGAAGGGTATATACCATAATGAAGTTCAATGATCTTCACTCATTTCCTTTATGTATGGGCTTATTGGAAAGGTGACAAAAAAAAAAAAAAGAGGTCTAAATACTGGGGCCCCAAGTGGCCATCTCTTGCCACCAAAAGAAGCTTTCATTACTCAGATTGGATTATGTCTAATTGAGTTGTTCTATCTAATTGGTTATATCTAATTGAGTTGGCCAAAAGTATTCCAAGAAAATCACCAAACAACCCAGACTATTGCTAAGACAATAGGATGCTCTCCACAAATTGAAAGCAAAGGTCTCAATGGTGAAGATAACACCTGTGCATATCATTGACATGAAGTAGTCAAGTATATGCTTTCATAGAGCCATCACCCCTACATTTTAGCACTTTAGTACTGGAAGGTACTCTATATGTTACCAGAAGAAAAACATAAATGCCAAGTCACCTACAGATCTCTTGCTCTACAATAGTGTCCTGCCTGCAAAATATGCTGGAGCAATGGTGCCTAAAAGCTTGTGGGTGTAACCAACCAATCAATGTCTGATTTGACTTAAGGCCCACTCCATGAAATGGAACCCATACCTGATACTGCTTGAGTAGCAAAGAACAAGAGACTTGATAAGCAATGGACCTAGGCTAAAATCAAATACTTGCGGTCTAAAACAACAACAGCAACAGCAGCAGCAGTAACAACAAAATGTAATGATAAAGTGACTCCTAATCATATTCTGCTATACACGCTGACTAGTTAACCATCATCAGAGGAGCTTCCTCCTCCAGTCAAAACAAACAAATATAGAGATCCACAGACAGACAACACACACACACACACACACACACACACACAGAGACAAAGAGAGACATAGACAGACAGACAGACAGACAGACAGAGACAGACAGAGACAATGAGAGAGAGACAGAAGGAGACAGAGAGACAGAGAAATGGAGACAGAGAGAGATAGAGACAGAGAACTTGATACACTTAGCCCTAAATAGGATATCTTCTTCAACTCCTTCTTCTCAAAACCCAGGAGGCACCATAGAACAGGAGGCAGAAAGTGTATAAGAGCAAGAGGAAATGAAAGACACCAAGAACACAAGACCCTGTAATTCAACAAGAGCAAAGACTGAAGCAGCATGCACAAGGTCTGCAAGGATCTGCAAGGGTCTTTCTTCACAGGTCTGCATATATGTTGGTTTTCAGTTTAGTGTTTTCATGGGACTCCCAAGAGTGTGAATGAGTGGATCTCTGATTCTTGTGCCTTCTCTTGGGCTCTTTTCCTTCTTTTGGTTTGTCTTGTCCAAGTTCAAAGTGATAGTTTGTTTTGTTTTATCTTATTATATTTTATTTTGTAGTATTATCTTTTAGAGCCTGTTAAAAGACTGGTCCCGTGTTAATATACTTTTTATTTATCTCATTTGAATCAGGTAGCGGTACTATTAAAATCCATGCTTTTCATTTAAGAAAACTCATGTTCATAGGTATTGAGTTGCAAACGGAGAGTGGAGTCCTAGATCTAATTCTGTGAAACTTCATAGAGATTATCTTCTGCAGCAGGGGTCAGCAAATTTTTTTACACTTGGTCATATAGCAAAAATGTTATGATTTCCAGGCCATATAGCCTTTATTGCAACTAATTAACTATGTCATTTTAGCCCCAAAGCCACCTGCAATAATTCATAATAAACCTAACTGTTCATGTGGAACTATTTGCAGACATTGAAATTTGAATGTCACAGTATTTTCCCTGTACTGAAATATTATTCTTATTTTTATTTTTTTCAGCCACTTAAAATGTAAAGCCATTTTTAGCTAGTGGATCATAGAAAAACAGGTGGTGGCCGGATTTACTGTGTGGGGCCATAATAAGGGCTCTATGACATCTTAAAGTTTGCAGAATATATACAAACCACAAACCTAATGAACTTCATCGACCATCGTACTTTTTTCTTAATACCTCAATATAAGGCAGTCACTCAGTCACATCTCTAAGCCTTTTTTGGAACTACTTTTTTTTTTCTATTCAATGCCATATATGTGCCTATTTTATCTGGCAGAAGCTAATCCCTTTCTAAGTATCTAGTCAAGTATTCAAGCATTCACTGAACAAGCCTGTATTATTGGATTTAAAAAAAAAAACTGGCTCTTCTTTAATTCTCACACTATGCCAAAGATTTGCCCACTTTGCCAACACTTGTTCTATAACATATTCATCCTCCAACAGCTGGGGGGCATCTTTTACAAAACAATTAATGTGTCTTATAAAAATAACAATATGTGACTTTTTAATGCTAAAATGATTGAAGGATTTTATGATTGTTAACGATTTCAACAATGGGCAACTTTACTAAAAAGTTCTAAGACATAGCAACGCATGCCAAGAGATGTTCTATTTCCTATTCCTGATCTCCTTAAACATTACTATTTGCCCTGAATTTTTCTACTCAGAGATCTAGGGCAGCAAAGGCCTTAAAATTTATTCTCTAGAATAGTACGTTACCCATAGAAGATACTCAATTGTTAAATTGATTAAGTTTCTAAGTTTCCTTGTCTACTGGTGATACATAGAGCTACCATGAATGACACATCCCAATATTGTTTAACTACAGCATAAATTAATGCCTTCCTAAGTATTTACATTAAAAATATTTATTTATTTTGAGTGTGTTGTAATAAATTATGATCAGATTACTTCACTTCTATCAATTCCACCCAGATTTTCCTCCCCCAACAACCAAACCCAACTTTACATTCTTTCTCTCTCTTTTTTTTACTACTTACATTTTATTTTATTTTATTTTATTTTATTTTATTTTATTTTATTTTACTTTATTTTACAATCCAGTCATGGCCCTGCTCCGGTCTGCCCTCCAACAGTTTCTCATCCCATTCGTCCTTACCCTGTTTCCAAGAGGATGTTCCCTTCCCTACTCCAGCAGGCCTCCCCACTTCCTGGGGCTTCAAGTCTCCAGAGGTTAGGTGCATCTTCTCCCACTGAGGCCAGACCAGTCAGTCCTCTGCTGTATATGTGTCTGGGTCTTGGACTAGTTCCTATCCATATGCTGCCTGTTTGGTGGCTCAGTGTCTGAGAGATCTCAGGGGTCGAGGTTAGTTGAGACTGTTGGTCTTTCTATGAGGTCGCCCTCCTCCTCAGCTTCTTCTAGCCTTTCTTTAATTCAACCACAAGGATCTCTGACTTCAGTCCTTTGGTTTGTTGTAAGTATGTGCATCTGCCTCAGTCAGCTGCTTGTTGGGCCTCTCCGAGGACAGCCATGTTAGACTCCTGTCTATAAGCATACCATAACATCAGTAATAGTGTCAGGTCTTGGAGCCTCCCCTTGAGATGGAGCCCAACTTGGACCTTTCTCTCCATCTCTTCTCCAGTTTTGTCCCTATATCTCTTTTAGACAAGAACAATTCCGAGTCAGAATTTTTGACCGTGGGATGACAACTCCATTCCTCCACTTGATGCCCTGTCTTTCTACTGGAGACAGACTCTACAAGTTTCCTCTCCCAGCTGTAGGGCATTTCATCTAAGGTCCCTCCCTTTGATCCCTAAGAGTCTCTCGCCTTCCAGATCTCTTGGTATTCTCAAGAGCATGCCCCTATCTCCTACTTCCTGAAGTTACCTGTTTCCATTCATTCTGCTGGCCCTCAGGGCTTCTCTCCTGTCTCCCTCCCCCATACCTGATCATGTTCCTTTTCCCCCTCCCCTTCCCCTCTCCCACCCAGATCCCTCCCTCCTTCCTGTGATTGCTTTCTTCTTCCTCCCAAGTGTGATTGAAGCATCCTCATTTGTGCCCTTCTGCTTGTTAACCTTCTTGGGTTCTGTGGATTGTTTCCTAGGTATTCTATACTTTTTTTGACTAGCATCCACTTATTAGTGAGATCATACAATGCATGTCCTCTTAGATCAAATGCCTTGAAAGGACCCTAACAAGGGTTGGATGGGTAGGAAAATCGTGGTTTCCTAAGTTTGTTTGTTTGTTTGTGGTTGCCCAGAAAACCCCTTCCCCAAATCTGGATGTTGATACCTTGGAAGATGCCTTAAGATAATATGTATGCTTTGAGAATTATAGTGTGCCTAATGTTACCCTCTCACAGCAGCAAAGAGGCAAGTATTTTCCAGTATGAAGGGCTGCATTTTACATTCTAGGCAAATTAAAAGAATAATTATGGAAAAGGAGGTAAAGAAGATTGCAGTTTTGGGTACAGTTCTCTCGTGATGTGCATCCTTCTCTACGTTCTAGAATTTCAAACTTTAGCACTGTCATTGGCTCTGTGATAAAACCTAGTCTTAGTTCACAAGATAGAGTTTGATAGTTCAATAAAAACCCATTCATCACCAATTTAAAATATGTTCAAGCATAGGGTTTACCAGAAGTAGTAAAATAGCAGCATCTATGACCTTGGGAAAAATAGACAAAAAGTAAGCATGCAGCGACAGGGTCATTATTTTGCTGAGTAGGATAAAGGAGTTCCCTACAATACTTCCATAGACTGACTGATGCACCAGAACAGGATTTCAGTTTATTGGAAAAAAGGTGGATTTGTTTATTTAAGGAGCATTTATTGATATAATTGTAAAAATACAATATAATAGTAAGTTATAATGTAATTGCATCTACTATATGAAAATTGGTTAGACAAACAGAATAATAGCATATTTTGACAAGTGATTAAAAAGGGTAGAAAAAAACAGAGACTGCGTGAAGAGCAATTTACAACTTAGAACACATCCTAGTTAAATTATATAAAAAAAAACTAGAAGAACATAATAATGGAAAATACAAGGAACTTATCTTGTCAAAAATCTACAGACAAAGGCTTGATAAACAGATACTTACTTGAGAGTTCTGTTTGTTGATTATGCATTTTGCTTCACTTTCGCAGATTTGAAGGTCAAACCATCTTTTTTTGGTATGGAACAATATTTCAAAATGGGAATAACTTCTATAATACAGGAATAGTCTTTAGACATTCAAGAGCAGTTAGTGATATGCAGAATGGAACAGGACTATCCTTTGTTAAACATTTTCTCTGAATTAAGAAACCAGGCAATTTACATGTATCATTTCACTTTATTTCATTCTTGTAAGAACACCATGAGGCCTTCATCTCCATTTTGGTCTCAAGGATGAATGGACTGAGATTAAAGAAGGTTACAGTTTTTATTTTTTGATATTATAATGTAATTACAACATCTCTGTTCCTTTTCAAAGCACAAACAAACACACACACACACACACACACACACACACACACACACACACATATATATATATATATATATATATATATATATATATATATATATACTTGCCTTTATTTTTTTTTAAAAAGGAAATGTAAAAGATTCAAAATTAAGTTTGTTTTGATTCTGAAATCCATGTTCCTGTCATAGTTTTATGATGCTACCATTAATATAAATCAATTCATTAAGTTTTTAATTGTAGGCTAAAGAGATGGATCATCAATTAAAAGTATTTGCTGCTCTTGTAGAGGATCTCTTTTCCCAGAACCTGAATGGTAGCTCACAGCCATCTGTAGCTGTAGCTCCAGATTCTAGAATGATTTTTTTCTTTAACTGATGCAGGCACTGCATACACATGGAGCACATATATACAAGCAGGCAAAAGATGCATATACATAGAAAGAAGAACATGAAATTGGGTGGATAAAATAAGGGAGGCTCTTGTGAGAGTTATAGGTAGAATAAATATTATCAAAATATAAAATATGAAAACTTTCAATAACAAACCCCAAATTAAAACAATTTCAATATTTTTTTGAGACAAGGTTTCTCTGTGTATCCCTGGCTATCCTGGAACTCACTCTGTAGACCAGGCTGGCCTTGAACTCAGAAATCTGCCTGCCTCTGCCTCCAAAGTACTGGGATTAAAGGAGTACACCACTACTGCCTGTATCAATAATTTTTAAAAATAATTTAAATTATGTTTGAATAGTGATGTGTACATCTCATTGCCACTAGCCAGGGAACTCTCTGAGTCCAAGGCCAGCCTCATCTGGATAGTGAGTTCAAAATTATTCAGGGCCTTACAGGAAGACTTTGCCTCAAAAGAAAAAAACAGAACAGAACAACAAAAACAACAACAACAAAATTAAAAGAACATGTGCCCCAATACAGGGGAACGCAGGGGCCAAGGGGTGGGAGTGGGTGGGTAGGGGAGCAGGGCCGGGAGGGGGGAGGATATAGGGAACTAGCTGGATAACACTTGAAATGTAAATGAAGAAAATATCTAATAAAAGTAGTAAAAAAAAAAAACAACAACAACAAAAAAAGAACACATCTCACAACTTGTGTCTCGTCTACAAATTTATTAAAAAGATGAGCAACAATAATTATTATGAAAAAAAAAAAAGAACATCTTTCCAAATGTTGTTTCTTGTCTTGTCTATAAGCTATTGAGTAAAGTACATTTACACAATGGAGTACTACTCAGCTATTAGAAACAATGAATATATGAAATTCCTAGGCAAATGGATGGATCTGGAAGGTGTCATCCTGAGTGAGGTAACCCAATCACAAAAGAACTCACATAACATGTACTCACTGATATGTGGATACTAGCCCAGAAGCCTAGACTACCCAAGATACAATTTACTAAACACATGAATCTCAAGAAGAATGAAGTTCAAAATGTGGTCTCTTCGCCCCTTCTTAGAATTAAGAACAAAGCACACATTGAAGGAGTTACAGAGATCATGTGTGAAGCTGAATCAAAAGGATGGACCAACCAGTGACAGCGGCTTCCAGGGATCCTTCCCATAATCAGCCACCAAAATAAACACTATAGCATATGCCAGCAAGATAATGCTGAAAGGGACCTGACATAGCTGTCTCATGGGAGGCTATACCAGTGCCTGGCAAACACGGAAGTGGTTGCTCACAGTCAGCTATTAGTTGGAACACAGGACTCCCAAGGAAGGAGCTAGAGAAAGTACCCAAGGAGCTGAAGGGGTCTTCAACCTTATAGGTGGAAGAATAACATGAACTAACTAGTTCCCCCTGAGCTCATGTCTCTAGCTGCATATATGGAAGAAGATGGCCTAGTTGGCCATCATTGGGAAGAGAGGCCCCTTGGTCATACAGACTTTATATGCCCCAGTACAGGGGAAGGCCAGGCCCATTATGTGGGAGGGGGTGGGTAGGGGAGCAGGGCGGGATGCGGGAGGGTATAGGGGATATTTGGGATAACATTTGAAATGTAAATGAAGAAAATATCTAATAAAGAGAAAAAAATTTTTAAAAAAAGCTTTTGGATAGGGTGTCTTCAATGTGACAGTTTTGAGCAGTTGATCTTATTTGAATATACACCTCAACTAGACATGTATCTTCAATGTATATCTGTCTGAAATTCTGGTTGAGCAGGAGAGCACACAGGCTATTCTGCAACAGAGCTTCTTGGACAGCTTCCTTTTGGGCCTTCATCCTCAGCCAGGAGGCAGAGTTGAGACCCAGACCTCTGGGCACCTTCCCTTCCAGAGGTGAGCTTACCTACAGGGAGTGCTCAGACCCCCAGGATTCAGGTGTGATCGCCATTTTCTATCCAGGGTCTCTCAGAGGCAGGGGACAGGGTCCCTTCTAGCCTTCATCCTCAGCCAGGAGGCAGAGCTGATCCTCAGACCTCTGTGCACCTTCTCCTCCAGAGGACAGTTGTCCTCCAGGGAGTGCTATGACCCCCCCTCCCCCTGGATTCAGGAGAGAGATGGTCTCCCAGGAGTGCTGACAGAGGCTAACAGACTCATAGGAGGAACAAGCTCCAGCCAGAGACAGAACATCTAACACCAGAGATTACCAGATGGCAAAAGGAAAAGATAAGACTATTGCTAACAGAAACCAAGACCATTAGGCATCATAAGAACCCAGTACACCCAAGAGAGCAAGTCCTGGATTCCCCAACAGACTAGAAAAGCAAGATTTGGATTTAAAATCATATCTCATGGTAGAGGATTTTAAGAAGGATATTAATAACTCACTTAAATACAGAAGTACCTGGGTGGTGGTGGCATACTCCTTTAATCCCAGCCCTTGGGAGGCAGTCAGGCAGATTTCTGAGTTTGAGGCCAGCCTGCTCTACAGAGTAAGTTCCAGGACAGCCAGGGCTACACAGAGAAACCCTGCTTCAAGAAAAAACAAAACAAAAGACAAAAACAAACAAACAAGAAATACAGTAGAACACCGCTAAAATGGTAGAAGTCCTTAAAGAGGAAATGGAAAAATCCCTTAAAGAATTACAGGAAAATACAACAAAACAGGTGATGGAATTGAACAAAACCATCTAATATCTAAAAATGGAAGTAGAAACAATAAAGAAAACCCAAAATGAGACAACTTTGGAGATAGAAACCCTAGGAAAGAAATCAGAAGCCATAGATGTCAGCATCAGCAACAGAATACAAGAGATGGAAGAGAAAATCTCTGGTGCAGAAGATTCCATAGAGAACATGGACACAACAATCAAAGAAAATGCAAAATGCAAAAAGATCCTAACTCAAAACATCCAGGAAATCCAGGACACAATGAAAAGACCAAACCTAAGGATTATAGGTATAGATGAGAATGAAGATTTTCAACTTGAAGGGCCAGTAAATATCTTCATTAAAATTATAGAAGAAAACTTCCCTAACCTAAAGAAAGAGATACTCATGAATATACAAGAAGCCAACAGAGTTGCAAATAGACTGGACCAGAAAAGAAATTCCTCCTGACACATAATAATCAGAACAACAACTGCCCTAAATAAAGATAGAATATTTAAAGCAGTAAGGGAAAAAGATCAAGTAACATATAAAGACAGACATATTAGAATTACACTAGACTTCTCACCAGAGACTATGAAAGCCAGAAGATCCTGGACAGATGTCATACAGACCCTAAGAGAACACAAATGCCAACCCAGGCTGCTATACCCAGCAAAACTCTCAATTACCATAGATGGAGAAACCAAAGTATTCCATGACAAAAACCAAGTTCACTCAATACCTTTCCACGAATCCAGCCCTTCAAAGGATAATAATGGGAAAAGACCAACACAAAGACGGAAATTGCACCCTTGAAAAAGCAAGAAAGTAATCCTTCAACAAAACTAAAAGAAGACAGCCACAATAACAGAATCCCAACTTTAACAACAAAAATAACAGGAAGCAACTATTACTTTTTCTTAATATCTTTTAATATCAATGGACCTAATTCTCCAATAAAAAGACATAGACTAACATAATGGCTATATAAACAGGACCCAACATTTTGCTGCATACAGGAAACCCACCTCAGGGATAAAGACAGACACTACCTCAGAGTAAAAGGCTGGAAAACAATTTTCCAAGCAAATGGTCTGAAGAAACAAGCTGGTGTAGCCATTCTAGTATTGAATATAATCAACTTCCAACCTAAAGTTATCAAAAAGGATAAGGAGGGACACTTCTTACTCATCAGAGGTAAAAAGTTTACCAAGATGAACTCTCAATTCTGAACATCTATGCTCCAAATGCAAGGGCATTCACATTTATTAAAGAAACTTTGCTAAAACTCAAAGCACATGTACCTCACACAATAATATTGAGAAACTTCAACCCCCTACTCTCATCAATGGACAGAACCTGGAAACAGAAACTAAACAGAGACACAGTAAAAGTAACAGAAGTTACAAAACTATTGGATTTAACAGGTATCTATAGAACACTTCATCCTAAAACAAAAGGATATATCTTCTTCTCAACACTGCATGGTACCTTCTCCAAAAGTGACCATATAATCGGTCATAAAATAGGCCTTAACAGATAAATAAATGTTAAAATAATCTCACGCACCATATCACATCACCAGGGACCAAGGCTGTTCTTCAATAACAACATAAATAAGAGAAAACCAACATACATGTGGAAGCTGAGCAACACTCTGCTCAATGATAACTCAGTCAGGGAAGAAATAAAGAAAGAAATTAAAGACTTTTTAGAGTTTAATGAAAATGAAGCCACAACATACTCAAAATTATGGGATGCAATGAAAGCATTCCTAAGAGGAAAACTCATAGCTCTGAGTGCTGCCAAAAAGAACTATAGAGAGCTATAGGGAACAGGGGGTGGAGTGTAGAGGGGATTTTTGGAGAGGAAACTAGGAAAAAGAATAGCATTTCAAATGTAAATGAAGAAAATATGTAATAAAAAAATAAAAATAAAAATAAATATTAAGCAAAAAAATCTGGTGGAATGAAATGCCAGTTATTCAGTTGTATTCTCATCTTTCTTGAGTTCTAGCCCAACCTCTTGGTTGACAAGACAGTCAAGTAAAATTAATTATTTGATCCAAATAGAACACAGAGGGTACTCCTTGCATTTCTCTTTCGTCAGGAGAAATGCTATTTTCCATGGGATGTAAGTAAGCGATTACTTGAGTCTCCTCTGGAGAGAGAAATGTACTTTTGGCGAGAGGGTAAAATGCTTAACCGTCTGTTCCTGTAGGGGGTGGTTTTGATGTTTTGATCAGGAGTCGGCATGTCCTGAAGGTCCTATTCCCAGTTCATTCTTGATCCATTAATAAAAATGCTAGTGGCTAATGAGCCAGGAAGAATAGGCAGAACTTTTGGTTCCCCACAGGCAGGCTAAGAGACACAGGGGAGGAAGAGAGATTTTTCACCATGCTTTGGAGAAAAGGTAACTAGCTATGTGAGATCTTGGGTGGAGTGGCCATAGGCAGGAGATTAGAAACTCAACTAAGCAGAGGGCTGTTTTGGGTTGCTGAACAAGGAGAGGGTAACTGAGCAACTTAACTTGAGGGCAGATTTAGAGTGCTGAGCTGGGAGTGAAAAGAGGGGCACGAGATAGACTAAGAAGACTTAAAAGAGCCCAGCAATTGAGCCAACAAGACAGGTTGAAAAACAAGCTAATATGTGTGTGTGTTTCAACCACAGATCCAAGGGAAACTGGGTGAGGCTGGTAGTGTGGTCCACCTGGAGCTTAAAGCAGGGTAGAAAAAACACTCACTTCATATGGTGCCTAATGTAGGGTGAGAACCCACATTAATTTAGGAATTCTCGGGGGTATACAGGAAAGCAAATGATATTAAGTCTAAGGAGTGTGGAAAATTCGTTTCTCAGCAAGCAGTGCTGAGTCATCTGGCTCCAGCACATGAAACTGGAACAAAGGAACACAGCCACCAGTGCTGGGGCTTTGCCCCAGGCACTTTTTAAAGGATTCCAGCTGCCTCAGAGAGTCTTAGCTGAGATGCCTGGAGCTCCTGCTCTACAAAGAGACAAAATGACTTCTCTGAGGGAGAGTCAAATGGTAGAAACAGCCTCTTCCTACAAGCAAATTATAAAAAAATAGGGGTAAATAAAATTTGATTTAATTGTCTTTAAGGTAGAAAGAAGTATAATGGTAATTGTTTAAATGTTTTAAAATATACAGATATTAAGTTCTACAGAAGGGAGTGGTTATGGAGATTGAATAAATGCTTTAAAAATGCTTTTAAAAAGATTTGAAAATGTCTTGCTAGGACAATTTCTTGGGATCTTTGAACGTTGTCTATTTATGGGATTTATGGGATTTCTTTGGTATAAAAATAGAGCCTAGAAATAGACCTATACAATAAGAAGAGGAGAATTTAATTAAAATTAATTACAAAGAAATAAAAAATATTGAGACATTTGATTTTAAAAATTTAGATCAAAGACGGGTAGGTCGCCTAGCCTACTTCAGATGGTAGAAATTTAGGTCTTGAAAACTGTATAAAGAGAGAGCCAAGAAATAGGCTCATACTGTAAGTAGACAGAGATATTAAATAAATAAGGTAGGCCTTGATCTCATCAAGGTCAGGGCAGGGGACAGCAGAAGCACTCTCTCATCACTTAATATTTGTTTAGATTGCTTTATTTGAAGTGTTTATCAAGTCTAATGTGGTTGTGAGGTTGGTGGTTATATTAAAATTAATTTGGGAGAGAGGTCAAGCTAAACATTCAATGAATTCAGGTTACTGGACCAAGGACATGCTATTTTAGAAGAAAGGCTCTGCATTTGTGTTCATAGGAAAGGGGAATAGTCTCTGGACCCCATCCAGAGTGATATGGATCAGATATGACAGGGGGAACCTCTCTGAAGAACTATAAAAGTTTAAGAAAATCATACAGTACAGGTTAAGATTCACCATGCCATTCTTCACTTGGCATGAAAGAAAACTTATTACAATTGGTTATTGATAATATTAACTCATAAAAAAGACAGCAGTCTTTATCCTGATCAAACAAGGAGCAGAATTTCATTCTTAACTGATATGTGTACTCTGCACAATCTGTATGAAAATATTAATGTTATTAAAATTTTGGTTGTGAGATTCAGTTATTGCAGAATGTACAGCTCTGACAAGACTCATCTGCTGGGAAGTTGAACTGACCCCTTCTTCCTGATGCTATCCAGAGACTTACTTCCAGAACAGCTTTAGGATTCCTGATGATTCTAGGTCATCTCGCCTCATCCAATCAGAAGATCTGGTCAGAACTTTAGTCAAACTCTAAATCTTCCAAATATGCAGACTAGATAACTGACGCTAAAGTTAGCCTTCTTAAGTCTAACCAGTTTTTCTAATTTTTCTACCCCCTCCAACTCTTTAGAGAATTTATCATTGTCCATATTTAGCAGGAAGAAACTATGGAGAGTCGTCAGTCCAATTTCCTGGGTTTAGTTGTCTAGTAATAGATATTTTACAATTTATAGATAGGTTGTCATTTTAGAGGATAATTTGGAATTGGTCATAATTTTAAACAGGGAGGAAATAG
Source organism: Mus minutoides (assembly GCA_902729485.2). Lineage (NCBI taxonomy): Eukaryota > Metazoa > Chordata > Mammalia > Rodentia > Muridae > Mus > Mus minutoides. The sequence continues at coordinate 1,713,321 of LR756404.1, read as the reverse complement.
ATGGTATGGATTACTAATTTTATTTTTGTACAAGGCATTGTGTAGCCATAATCTTAATTGATAGAAATGTTTATAATTAATACAAATTGAATTTATAATTTCTTACATTGGTACAAAATTTATATTGAAATAGATTTTAGGTTTTCATTAGTATGAATCTGAATATTGATACAAAATTTGAAATTAATATTGTTATTCTTAGAGAGACATTATGCCTATGAAAATCATTTAAGAATACAAGGCTTTTAGCTGGGCATGGTGGCACACACCTTTAATCCCAGCACTCGGGAGGCAGAGGCAGGCAGATTTCTGAGTTCGAGGCCAGCCTGGTTTACAAAGTGAGTTCCAGGACAGCCAGGGCTACACAGAGAAACCCTGTCTCGGAAAAAAAAATACAAGGCTTTGAATCAGTCCTTCTAATAGCTGCTTTACAAACTATGTAAGATGATTAAGTTATACAAGATAAGGGCCAGATAACAAATTCATGGTTATGTTAGATTCTGATTTAATTATAATAAAGTGTTTTCAGTTTGCTCAAATTGAAATGGTTAAGAGTAGTTAAGGTTTAACAGTTCAAGATACTTTACATAGATAGATAGATAGTCTTCAAAAACATCAGAAATTCACAGATTATGACATTTGATGTTATTTCATTATTAAGTGTCATTTGACAATGAGACATGTCTACTCTGGACAGTTTCCCCATTCTTCTTCAGAAAAATCTTACACATCTTTACCTCTAGGCGAGGTTGCTCATCGTGGCAAGGTAGTCATGGGGCAGAAATAGACTGTTTCATCAGCAGACAAAACACTGTCTGGGAAAAGAACACACTACAATGAATAGTCAACTGATAGTTCTGCCAATACAACGTAAACAGTCCTTCATAATCCTGCTTTGCAAAGGTCTGTCAGATGATTCTCTGCTGGAAGGCTGAAGATAGATGCTCCAACATTAAGAGAAATTAAGGGCTATCTAGGCAGTCAGCTGTCTCTATAATTGTTTAAGTTTTCTTTTTTTATAATTTTTATTAGATATTTTCTTAATTTACATTTCAAATGCTATCCTGAAAGCTCCCTATACCCTCCCCCCACCCTGCTCCCCTACCCACCCACTCCCACTTCTTGACCCTGGTGTTCCCCTGTATTGGAGCATATAAAGTTTGCAATATCAAGGGGCCTCTCTTCCCAATGATGGCTTGCTAGGCCATCTTCTGCTACATATGCAGCTAGAGACACGAGCTCTGGGGGTTCTGGTTAGTTCATATTGTTGTTCCACCTAAAGGGTTGTAGAGCCCTTCAGCTCCTGGGGTACTTTCTCTAGCTTCTCCATTGGGGGACCTGTGTTCCATTATATAGATGACTGTGAGCATCTACTTCTGTATTTGCCAGGCACTGGCATAGCCTCATACGAGACAGTTTTATCAGGGTTCCTTCAGCAAACACTTGCTGTCCTATGCAATAGTGTCTGGGTTTGGTGACTGATTATAGGATGGATCCCCGGGTGGGGTAGTCTTTGGATATTCCATTCTTTCATCTTAGCTCCAAACTTTGTCTCTGTAACTCCTTTCATGGGTATTTTGTTCCCTATTCTAAGGAGGAATAAAGTATCCACACGCTGGTCTTCCTTCTTGATTTTCTTGTTTTGCAACTTGTATCTTGGGTATTCTAAGATTCTGTACTAATATCCACTTATCAGTGAGTGCATATTAAGTGACTTCTTTTGTGATTGGGTTACCTCACTCAGGATGATATCCTCCAGATACATCCATTTGCCCAAGAATTTCATAAATTCATTGTTTTTAATAGCTGAGTAGTACTCCATTGTGTAAATGTAGCACATTTTCTGTATCCATTCCTCTGTTGAGGGACATCTGGGTTCTTTCTAGCTTGTTTAAGTTTTCAAAGCTATGTTTGGTGCTTTCTATAAACTCAGGCAGTATTTGATTCATTCTCAGATTTATGACAGGTTTGAAGACTAGTTATAGTGTCATAATCAATCTCAAGTTATTTAACATTGAGAGAGAGGTTAAAGAGTAGAAGATAAAGTTTTCAGATGGTGTTAGAAGCTAAAATCTAAATATAATCCAGGTATAGAATCATAATTATTTAAGTTAGGAATGATGGCACAGTACTTTACTTGAGAAATACAATGGACTAGATGTTAATTGTATATCATGCTTTGTCATTTATATGGTTGTTATGGTTTTGTTTAATTAATGTCTGGGAGAATAGCTTTGTTTTTATTTTTTTGGACAGAAAATTTGAGATATATTGGGTGGTTCTGATGCCTTGATCAGGAGCCTGCATTTGAGCCCTGAAGGTCCTGTTGCCCCATTGGTTCTTGATACATCAATAAAGATGCTCTTGGCTAATGAGCCAGGAGGAATATGTAAGACTTTTGGGTTCCCCACAGGCAGGATAAGAGACATGGGGAGGGGAGGAAAAGAGGTTTTCACCATGCTTTTGAGAGAGAAAAGGTGACCAGCAATGTGAGGTCTTGGGTGGAGTGGCCATAGGCAGGAGATTAGAAACTCAACTAAGCAGAGGGCTGTTTTGGGTTGCTGAACAAGGAGAGGGTAACTGAGCAACTTAACTTGAGGGCAGATTTAGAGTGCTGAGCTGGGAGTGAAAAGAGGGGCACGAGATAGCCTAAGAAGACTTAAAAGAGCCCAGCAATTGAGCCAACAAGACAGGTTGAAAAACAAGCTAATGTGTGTGTGTTTTTCATCCAGAGATCCAAAGGAACCCGGGCAGGGCTGGGAGTGTGGTCTGCCTGGAGTTTAAAACAGGGTAGCAAAACCACGCACTACAAGTTCATCTTCATTTCAAAATAGCAAGAAAATAAGCAGAGCTCCCCAATGGATCCCACTGCCTTTCAGGTTTAATCACTTCCTGTATGGAAAAAAAAATTTGCACTTTAACCCAAGTAAGAAAAGTTTTACAAATCAGGTTTTCATTCAAAATTGGAGAATCTCTGAAACAGAAGAGAGAAAGTCTGTCCTGAAACAATAAGAGGTAATACGGGTGGTTGAATTCCTTTTAAAATTTTATTGTTATCATATGAATCTGGACATAGCTCTCTCTCTCTCTCTCTCTCTCTCTCTCTCTCTCTCTCTCTCTCTCTCTCTGTACATGCATCCCTGGCATGGATAATTTGTTTAAATTAATTATTCCATTCATTTACATTTCAAATGATATCCCACTTCCCAGTTAACCCTCTACCAACCCAACATCCCATGATATCCCACTTCCTGGTTACCTCTCTACCAACACCCCCCCATCCCATATAAGCCTTCCCCCTCCCCTTTGCCTGTATGAGGGTACTCTCCCACCCATCCACACACTCTTGTCCCACTGCTCCAGCATTCCACTACATGGGGGCATCAAACCTCCCTGGGACCAGGGGCCTCCCCTCCCATTGCTGTCAGGTAAGGCCATCCTCTGCTACATATGTATATAGAGCCATGGATCCTTCCAGGCACACTCCTTGGTTGGTGGTCTAGACTCTGGGAATACTGGGTGGTCCGGCCAGACTATATTGTTCTTCCAAGTGGAACTATTAGTAACAATATCGTGATTTTATAAATTTGGGTAAGCAGACTCAGAGACAATAATCATTCATTTTCCCAAATATGTGATACTGGTCTCGTTGGGTCAAAAGTCTGACTGACTTAGGCTGGAGAGATGGCTCAGTGGTTAAGAACACTGACTATTCTTCCAGAGGTCCTGAGTTCAATTCCCAGCAGCTACATGGTAGCTCACAACCATCTGTAATGGGATCTGATGCCCTCTTCTGATGTGTCTGAAGACAGCTACAGTATAATCATATAAAATAAATAAAATCTTTTTTTAAAAAGTATGACTGCCGGGCGTGGTGGCACATGCCTTTAATTCCAGCACTCGGGAGGCAGAGGCCGGCCGATTTCTGATTTCGAGGCCAGCCTGGTCTACAGAGTGAGTTCCAGGACAGCCAAGGCTACAGAGAAACCCTGTCTCGAAAAACCAAAAAAAGAAAAATAAAGTGTGACTGATTCAAGCCTATGTCCCCAATGAAACACACTAGATTGTTAATACATAAGTATAAAGCAATAAATGGCAAGGGGTATTGCTAGTACTCTTCATTTTTAATATTCTTTTTTTTTTTTTTTTTGGTTTTTTGAGACAGGGTTTCTCTGTGTAGCCCTGGCTGTCCTGGAACTCACTCTGTAGACCAGGCTGGCCTCGAACTCAGAAATCCACCTGCCTCTACCTCCCAAGTGCTGGGATTAAAGGCATGCGCCACCACACATTTTTAATATTCTTAAGTGATAGTAATTTTACAAACTAATTTTTCTCCAACTTTTGATTTTAGTTTGATGGGTTCTGTACTGGCTAGTTTTGTGTCAACTTGACACACCTGGAGTTATCATAGAGAAAGGAGCTTCAGTTGAGGAAATGCCTCCATGAGATCCAATTGTAAGGCATTTTCTCAATTAGTGATCAAGGGGGAAAGGTCCCTTGTGGGTGGGACCATCTCTGGGCTGGTAGTCTTGGTTCTATAAGAGAAAAGGCTGAGCAAGCCAGGGGAAGCAAGACAGTAAAGAGCATCCCTCCATGGCCTCTGCATCAGCTCCTGCTTTCTGACCTGCTTGTTCCAGTCCTGACTTCCTTCAGTGATGGATAGCAGTATGGAAGTGTAAGCTGAATAAACCCTTTCCTCCCCTACTGCTTCTTGGTCATGATGTTTGTGCAGGAATAGAAACCCTGACTAAGACAAATTGGTACCAGCAGAGTAGATATTCCTGTGACAACCTGGCCATGTTTTGGGGAGGACTGTGGAAGGACTTTAGAATTTTGGTCCAGAAGATGCATTTGGTGTTAAGAGCTCTGTGGGATGTTGTGTAAGAGCTTGGCAGATAATGTTGAGAAAAGTGCAGAAGATGGAGGCCTGGCTTGTGAAATTTCAGAGGGAAAATTAAAGACTCTTTTCAGGACTATTGCTATTTTGGAGTTCTGGTTAGCCGAGGCTGAAGAATCAGCTGTGATTAACAAGATACCAGAACTACTAAAGCAAAACCTTTGCATTACTGGGACTGTTGATGCTGGTTAGCTGGAGCTAAGAAATTATCAGTGATTAAGAAGATACCAGCATCATTGAGGTGACATCTTCTGGAAAGTGTTTTCTGAAAGCACAAAGAGGCTGTGTTCCAGAGATAGCCAAGGTTATACTCCTGCTGCAGTGGGACTTGGTAATGTGTACTGATGGCTCTGCACCACCAAGAACAGCAGCAGCAGTGGAGTACAGGCAGCTGGAGCCTAGAAGATAAGGTGTGCTACAAAGGGCATGGTTGGAGAAGTGAACCAAGCCCTTGGAGGAGCCCAGAAGATCATGAGTTGGATCACAGACATTGGAAGGTTGTCGATTGATTTTTGGTTTGGATTGTGACTGTGCCCTGATATTTTTCCCTCTTGAAGGAATTTCTTTAGTGAAGCTCACAGTTAAGAGACTTTGAATTTTAAAAGATACTGGATATTTTAAAAGGATTGAACTTTTAATATGTAAAGACTGTGGGACTTTTAAAGTTATTTAAGATCTTGGGGATGAATAAGAAGTAAGGATTGAGGCTTACTAGTGATGTATTTGTGTGTCAAGTTGAAAAGGGGTCAATTGTACTGGCTAGTTTTGTGTCAACTTGACACAGCTGGAGTTATCATGGAGAAAGGAGCTTCAGTTGAGAAAATGCCTCCATGAAATCCAACTGTAAGGCATTTTCTTAATTACTGATTAAGGGGGAAAGGCCCCTTGTGGGTGGGACCATCTCTGGGCTGGTAGTCTTGGTTCTATAAGAGAACAGGCTGAGCAAGCTAGAGGAAGCAAGCCAGTAAAGAGCATCCCACCATGGCCTCTGCATCAGCTCCTGCTTTCTGACCTACTTGAGTTCCAGTCCTGACTTCCTTCAGTGATGAACAGCAGTATGGAAGTGTAAGCTGAATAAATCCTTTCCTCCCCTACTGCTTCTTGGTCATGAGGTTTGTGCAGGAATAGAAACCCTGACTAAGACAGGTTCCTACATAAGAACATTTCCCAGTGATTTTTGTGCTTCTTCTTTCCCCAAAAGGATCCATCAGGTCAGGGACACTGAAAGAGATTAGTATGTGAATGATAGTACATGCTTTCTCTTCTACCCTTTAGGAAAATTAAGTTCCAAGTCTTTTTTTTTTTCACTATAAAATTTTTTTTATTCTTTTTTTTCCCAATTTTTATTAGATATTTTTTTCATTTACATTTCAGATGTTATCCCAAAAGTCCCCTAAACCCTCCCTCATACCAGCCCTGCTCCCCTACCCACTCACTCCCACATCTTGGCCCTGGCATTCCCCTGTACTGGGGCATATAAAGTCTGCATGACCAAGGGGTCTCTTCCCACTGATGGCCAATTAGGCCATCTTCTGCTTCATATGCAGCTAGAGACATGAGCTCTGGGGGTATTAGTTAGTTCAAATTGTTCTTCTACGTATAGGGGTGAGACCCCTTCAGCTCTTTGGGTACTTTCTCTAGCTCCTCCCTTGGGAACAGTGAGCTGACAGTGAGCATCCACCTCTGTGTTTGCTAGGCACTGGTATAGCCTCCCATGAGACAGCTATATCAGGGCCCTTTCAGCAATATCTTGCTGTCATATACAGTAGTGTCTGCAATAGGTGGCTGATTATGGGATGGATCCCCGGCTGCAGCAGTCACTGGTTGGTCCATACTTTTGTTTCAGCTCCACACTTGATCTCTGTAACTCCTTCAATGTGTGCTTTGTTCCTAATTCTAGGAAGGGGCGAAGCGTCCACCATTTGATCTTCATTCTCCTTGAGTTTGATGGTTTAGCAAATTGTATCTTGGGTAATCTAGGTTTCTGGGCTAATATCCACTTATCAGTGAGTACACGTTATGTGAGTTCTTTTGTGATTGAGTTACCTCACTCAGGATGATACCCTCTAGATCCATCCATTTGCCTAGGAATTTCATAAATTCATTACTTTTAATAGCTGTGTAGTACTCCATTGTGTAAATGTACCATAATTTCTGTATCCATTCCTCTGTTGAGGGACATCTGGGTTCTTTCCAGCTTCTGGCTATTATAAATAAGGCTTCTATGAACATAGTGGAGCATGTGTCCTTATTACCAGTTGGAACATCTTCTGGTTATATGCCCAGGAGAGGTATTGCAAGATCCTCTGGAAGTACTATGTCCAATTTTCTGAGGAATCGCCATACTGATTTCCAGAGTGGTTGCACAAGCTTGCAGTCCTGCCAACAATGGAGGAGTGTTCCTCTCTCTCCACATCCACGCCAGCATCTGCAGTCACCTGAATTTTTGATCTTAGCCATTCTGACTGATGTGAGGTGGAATCTCAGGGTTGTTTTGATTTGCATTTCCCTGATGATTAGGGATGTTGAACATTTTTTCAGGTGTTTCTCAGCCATTCAGTATTCCTCAGTTGAGAATTCTTTGTTTAGATCTGTACCCCATTTTTAATGGGGTTATTTGATTTTTTAGTGTCCAACTTCTTGAGTTCTTTATATATATTGGATATTAGTCCCCTATCTGATTTAGGATTGGTAAAGATGCTTTCCCAATCTGTTGGTGGCCTTTTTATCTTATTGACAGTATCTTTTGCCTTACAGAAGACTTGCAACTTTATGATGTCCCACTTGTCAATTCTTGATCTGACAGCACAAGCCAAAAATTCAGGAAAATTTCCCCAGTGCCCATATCTTTGAGGTTTTTTCCCACTTTCTCCTCTTTAAGTTTCAGTGTCTCTGGTTTTATGTGGTGTTCCTTAAACCACTTAGACTTGACCTTTGTACAAGGAGATAAGAATGGATCAATTCCCATTCTTCTACATGATAACCTCCAGTTGTGCCAGCACCATTTGTTGAAAATGCTATCTTTTTTCCACTGGATTGTTTTAGCTCCCTTGTCAAAAATCAGGTGACCATAGGTGTGTGGATTCATTTCTGGGTCTTCAATCCTATTCCATTGGTCTACCCGTCTGTCACTGTACCAGTACCATGCAGTTTAAATTACAATTGTTCTGTAGTACAGCTTGAGGTCAGGCATGGTGATTCCAACAGAGGTTCTTTTATTGTTGAGAAGGGTTTTTGCTATCCTAGGTTTTTTGTTATTCCAGATGAACTTGCAAATAACCCTTTCTAACTCTGTGAAGAATTGAGTTGGAATTTTAATGGGGATTGCATTGAATCTGTAGATTGCTATAGGCAAGATAGCCATTTTTACTATATTGATCCTGCCAATCCACAAGCATGGGAGATCTTTCCATCTTCTGAGATCTTCTTCAATTTCTTTCTTCAGAGATTTTAAGTTCTTATCATACAGATCTTTCACATCCTTAGTTAGAGTCACACCAACATATTTTATATTGTTTGTGACTATTGTGAAGGGTGTTGTTTCCCTAATTTCTTTCTCAGCCAATTTATCCTTTGTATAGAGAAAGGCCATTGATTTGTTAGAGTTAATTTTATATCCAGCTACTTCACTGAAGCTGTTTATCAGGTTTAGGAGTTCTCTGGTGGAGTTTTTAGGATCACTTATATATACTATTATATCATCTGCAAATAGTGATATTTTGATTTCTTCCTTTCCTATTTGTATCCCCTTGATTTCCTATCGTTGTCTAATTTCTCTGGCTAGGACTTCAAGTACTATATTGAATAGGTAGAGAGAAAGTGGGCAGCCTTGTCTAGTCCCTGATTTTAGTGGGATTGCTTCCAGCTTCTCTACATTCAGTTTGATGTTGGCTACTGGTTTGCTGTAGATTGCTTTTATTATGTTTAGATATGGGCCTTGGATTCCTGATCTTTCCAATACTTCTATCATGAAAGGGTGTTGGATTTTGTCAGATGCTTTCTCAGCATCTAAAGAGATGATCATGTGGTTTTTATGTTTGAGTTTGTTTATATAGTGGATTACGTTGATGGATTTCCATATATTAAACCAACCCTGCATCCCTGGGATGAAGCCTACTTGGTCAGGATGGATGATCATTTTGATGATCATTTGGATTCAGTTAGTGAGAATTTTATTGAGAATTTTTGCATCAATATTCATAAGGGAAATTGGTCTGAAGTTCTCTACCTTTGTTGTGTCTTTATGTGGTTTAGTTATCAGAGTAATTGTGGCTTCAAAGAATGAATTGGGTAGCGTACCTTCACTTTCTATTCTGTTGAATAGTTTGAGAAGAACTGGAATAATGTACTCTTTGAAGGTCTGATAGAACTCTGTGCTAAACCCATCTGGTCCTGGGCTTTTTTTGTTGGGAGACTATTAATGACTGCTTCTATTTCTTTAGGAGATACAAGACTGTTTAGGTCATTAATCTGATCCTGATTTAACTTTGGTACTTGGTATCTGTCTAGAAATTTGTCTATTTCATCCAGATTTTCCAATTTTTTTTGAATATAGCCTTTTGTAGAAGGATCTGATTGTGTTTTGGATTTCCTCAGGATCTGTTGTTATGTCTCCCTTTTCATTTCTGATTTTGTTAATTAGGATGCTTTCCCTGTGCCCTCTAGTGAGTCTGGCTAAGGGTTTATCTATCTTGTTGACTTTCTCAAAGAACCAGCTCCTAGTTTGATTGATTCTTTGAATAGTTCTATTTGTTTCCCATGGTTGATTTCACCCCTGAGTTTGATTATTTCCTGCTGTCTACTCCTCTTGGGTGAATGTGCTTCCATTTGTTCTAGAGCCTTTAGGTGTGTGGTCAAGCTGCTAGTGTATGCTCTCTCCAGTTTCTTTTTGGAGGCACTCAGAACTATGAGTTTTCCTCCTAGGAATGCTTTCATTGTGTCCCATAAGTTTTTGTATGTTGTGGCTTCATTATCATTAAACTCTAGAAAGTCTTTTATTTCTTTCTTTATTTCTTCCTTGACCAAGGTATCATTGAGTAGAGTGTTGTTCAGTTTCCATGTGAATGTTGATTTTCTGTTATTTATGTTGTTATTGAAGATCAGCCTTAGTCCATGGTGATCTGATAGGATGCATGGGATAATTTCTATATTTTTGTATCTGTTGAGGCCTGTTTTGTGGCCAATTATATGGTCAGTTTTTGAGAAGGTGCCATGAGGTGCTGAGAAGAAGGTATATCTTTTTGTTTTAGGATAAAATGTTCTGTAGATATCTGTTAAATCCATTTGTTTCATAGCTTCTGTTAGTTTCACTGTGTCTCTGTTTAGTTTCTGTTTCCAGGATCTGTCCATTAATGAGAGTGGCGTGTTGAAGTCTCCCACTATTATTGTGTGAGGTGTAATGTGTGCTTTGAGCTTTATAAAGTTTCTTTAATGAATGTGGCTGCCTTTGCATTCAGAGCATAGATATTCAGAATTGAGAGCTCCTCTTGGAAGATTTTACCTTTGATGTATATGAAGTGCCCCTCCTTGTCTTTTTTTGATAACTTTGGGTTGGAAGTCAATTTTATCCTATATTAGAATGGCTACTCCAGCTTGTTTCTTCAGGCTGTTTGCTTGGACAATCGTTTTCCAGCCTTTCACTCTGAGGTAGTGTCTGACTTTTTTTTTCCTGAGGTGTGTTTCCTGTAGGTAGCAAAATATTGTGTCCTGTTTGTGTAGCCAGTCTGTTAGTCTATGTCTTTTTATTGGGGAATTGAGTCCATTGATATTAAGACATATTAAGGAAAAGTAATTGTTCCTTCCTGTCATTTTTGTTGTTAGAGTTGGGATTCTGTTCTTGTGGCTGTCGTCTTTTAGTTTTGTTGAAGGATTACTTTCTTGCTTTTTCTAGGGCGTAGTTTCCATCTTTGAGTTGGTGCTTTTCTGTTATTATCCTTTGAAGGGCTAGATTTGTGGAAAGATATTGTGTGAATTTGATTTTATCATGGAATACTCTGGTTTCTCCATCTATGGTAATTGAGTGTTTTGCTGGGTATAGTAACCTGGGCTGGCATTTGTATTCTCTTAGTGTCTGCCTAATATCTGTCCAGGATCTTCTGGCTTTTATAGTCTCTGGTGAGAAGTCTGGAGTAATTCTAATAGGCCTGCCATTATATGTTACTTGACCTTTTTCCCTTACTGCTTTTAATATTCTATCTTTATTTAGTGCATTTGTTGTTCTGATTATTATGTGTCAGGAGGAATTTCTTTTCTGGTCCAGTCTATTTGCAGTTCTGTTGGCTTCTTGTATATTCATGGGTATCTCTTTCTTTAGGTTAGGGAAGTTTTCTTCTATAATTTTAATGAAGATATTTACTGGCCCTTCAAGTTGAAAATCTTCATTCTCATCTATACCTATAATCCTTAGGTTTGGTCTTCTCATTGTGTCCTGGATTTCCTGGATGTTTTGAGTTAGGATCTTTTTGCATTTTGCGTTTTCTTTGATTGTTGTGTCCATGTTCTCTATGGAATCTTCTGCACCAGAGATTTTCTCTTCCATCTCTTGTATTCTGGTGCTGATGCTTGTATCTATGGTTCCTGATTTCTTTCCTAAGGTTTCTATCTCCAGGGTAATCTTCTTTTGGGTTTTCTTTATTGTTTCTAGTTCCATTTTTAGGTCCTGAATTGTTTTCTTCAATTCCATCTCCCGTTTGGTATTGTTTTCCTGAATCTCTCTAAGAGATTTTTTTGTGTTTCCTATTTATGTGCTTCTAGTTTTTTACCTGTGTCTTCCTGTAATTCCTTCTTAAAGTCCTCCATCATCATCATGAGAAGTGACTTTTGATCCATGTCTTGCTTTTCTGGTGTGATGGTGTATCCAGGACTTGCCATGGTGGGAGAATTTGGTTCTGGTGATGTCAAGTAACCCTGGTTTCTGTTGCTTCTGTTCTTTTTTTTTTTTTTAAGATTTATTTTATTTATTATATGTAAGTATACTGTAGCTGTCTTCAGACACTCCAGAAGAGGGCGCCAGATCTCGTTACGGATAGTTGTGAGCCACCATGTGGATGCTGGGATTTGAACTTATCACCTTCAGAAGAGCAGTCGGGTGCTTCTGTTCTTAAGCTTGCCTCCTGCCATCTGATTATCTCAGGTGCTTGCTGTCCTCATTATAACTGATTGGAGCCTGTCCTTCTTATATTCCCAGTTGATTTTGGACTCCTCTGAGTCCAGCTTATACTGTGATACTTTGATTGTGGGCTCCTGTGAACCTCTGGTCCCAGGATCGCTAGGGGAGTCCTCTAGGGCTTGTCGAGGAGTGCATAGACTGTGCGCCCAGGGAAACCAGGTGCTGGCGGGGCCCAGAAGGGACCTCTGCTCCTTGTCTGGTCACTCCTGTATTTCCCCAGAGCTGTCCCAGTTCCTGTGCAACTAGATGGAATTGATGTTGTGTTTCACTCACTGCTGGTCCCAAGATCACCTGGAGAGTCCTCTAGGGCTGGTTGGGGAGTGCACAGACTGTGCCAAGTTCCAAACCTTAAGTCCAGCTATTAGACATTCTGAATAAGATACTCTGATATTTTATTTGATAGTATCATCTAAGCTGAAGAGATGGATGGCCAGCAGTTAAAAGTGCCAGTTGCTCTTTCAGAGGTCCTGAGTTCAATTCTCAGCAACTGCACAGTGGCTTGCAACTATCACTAAAGGGATCTGAATCCCTCTTCTTGTATGCATGAAAGGAGAACACTCATATTCCTAAAATGAATGCATAATCCTTTAAAAAAGTATCATCCATGTGTGCAAAAGTAGCTTTCCCCACAATATTCCTAGATTTTTGAATGAAGCCATATATATATACTTTCCATACCAAATTAGCTTTCATGCTCAGAGCTTTTTCTACAAAATCATCATATGGTTTCTTAGGTAACATTTATTATTACTTTTATGAATGCATAGTGAATTTTTTAGACTAATTCTCAACAATATTTGCAAATGTGTCTAGCTTACTAATCCAATTTTTGCTTGTTGGGTTAGAATTTGGCTTTCTTGAGTCTGCCTTTGGCTTGGTAATCAATTTCAACTCTACAAATGGAGACCTTCCTAATAAAGATCTTCCTATTTTGATGTAATATTTTCCAAATACTATTAAATTTTAATATTTATAAATTAAAATAGGAAATTTAAGAATGATTACTTGCTTTTATATCATGTTATAAACTAATGACCTTGCCAAAGGAGAAATATTGATAGCTCATTAAGATAAATACTGCATTTCATTTCTAAAGGACAAAACTGTATACTTGGGTCCACTTAACACTTTTTCAGTATGAAATATAGTTGATTCTTTTTGCTGCCCATGTTAGAAATATTTATCCCCATTGAAGGACTGTGATGTTATTTAATTTATGTGATTTTTGTTAGAAGAGGATGATTGACATTTCAATAAAAGAAAATGCCCCCTAATTATTTTCCTTTGCTTTCTCTTCTTGTATTCAGAAATGTTCCTGAGAGATAACCCTTCAATAAAGTACTCGCTTTGATCAGCCATGTTGACTTAGTGTCTTCTTTTTCTCCCCCCCTAGTTTATCATTTCAGCCCCAGAAATCATCTTCCCGAGAACACGGTTTGTAATGTAGAGCAACTGCAGGCAGTGGACTCCTACATAAGACTGCTTTCTAGAGTAGATTGTGCCATGTGCATATCCCTGAACCACATGTCTCTGAGTTGTTTAAATTTGTTAATTGTAGGGGCAGCTTGTAATGCAGCAGGGTAATTAACACATCCAGAAATGTGGCACTGGAACATTTATTGTCCAGATAATGTCCTTAAACACACTCTTGTTCTGCTCCCTCCTTTCAATAGATGGTTTAGGATGGCTGAAAGCTAGGCATTTGTAACTATAGAACAGTGCAATGAGAAGGAACCAGAGTTACTGTTTCTTTAATTATAATTATATTATATAATTTTATATATACTATATTATATAATATCATATATATTATATAATATTATATATTATCATATAATATTTATTTATTTCTATAAAATGTATAATATGTATTATAGAGTAAATGTATAATATACATTATAATTACTATATATACGATTGCTCTGGATCACCTCTAGCTACCAACATAACAGAAACATCCATACAAACACTTAAACTATATAATTTCATTTAAAAAAATCTAGTCCTGACTTAGTCATGGGTACTATTGATATGGAAAACACCATGACCAAAGCATCTAGTGCAGGGGGTGGGGGGTATTTGCCTTAAAATTTCACACCATAGTTCAGTATAAAAGGAATTCAGGACAAACTCAAACAGGACAGGAATTTGGAGGTAGGGAGTGATACAGAGGGCCTGGAGTTATCCTGCCCACTGGCTTGATCCACATAGCACTTAGATCTTTCTCTCTTTCTCTTTCTCTTTCTCTTTCTCTTTCTCTTTCTCTTTCTCTTTCTCTTTCTCTTTCTCTTTCTCTTTCTCTTTTCCTTCCTTCCTTCCTTCCTTCCTTCCTTCCTTCCTCCCTCCCTCCCTCCCTCCCTCCCTCTCTCTCTCTCTCTCTCTCTCTTTCTTTCTTTCTTTCTTTCTTTCTTTCCATCTCTTTCTTTTTGTCTCTCTTTCCTCCTTCCCTCCTTCCTCCCTTCCTTTCTTTTTACAATCTGCCTTTTTTTCTGAATGAGTCAGTTATCCAAATACCTATTAGTCAATCTAAGTTTTTATTGTTAACCTAAATTGTCATTTGTCACAATTTGTTACATGTACTAAGGGCTGCTTTTAGGTTGTGTTCTGTTGAGTTATTCATTCTGATTATTCTGCTGTTATATCACTTTAACATCATGACCTCATTTCCTTTCCTATAGAACCTAGGACAACTTCCCAGGGATGGGACCACCCACAATGAGCTGGGCCCACCCATATTTACCACTACTTAAGAAAATGTTCTACAGGCTTACCCATACCCTGACCTCATGGAAGCATTTCCCAAAGGAGGTTGCTCCTCTCCAATGACTCTAGCTTGTGTCAAGTTGACATAAAACTAGCAAGCACAAAGTCCTAACCATTGTATTTAATAGTAGTTTTATCACCTGATAAATATTTTTGAAATACTGTTATCTTTCTACCCTAGAACACATTCTTTCTACCCAAGAATGCATTCAAAGTAACTTGTGCCTTGTTCTAGTCTTTGAGAAACATCTAGTCTATTTTCAAGATTGTTTTAAGGCTTGAGCTAAAATTCTCCCATTAAATTCCATCCTAACTAGACTATCCCTCTTAAGTTTAATATCCCAGCTGTTCTAAAGAATGCCAAATCATTTGAATATTCTTTTATAATGAGTTCTGGTTTTCTTCCTGGCCATTAAGTATGTCCTTGTGCAAGGTTTTACTGCCTCAAAACCTCAGCCCTCCTATTGGCAAGAGGATAGTAATAAGAAGTTCATCCTCATGTAGATCAAATAAGATAATACATCTGAAATACATATGACTAGTATCTACACGAATATATAATACACAACTATTAACTGCAATTATATTATTCAGAAGATAATATTACCAATGCATTTCTTCAAAACAATGATTCTGTCTTAGCCTGGACTTCTTCATTTCTAATACTTTAATATCTTGCCTTTGAGGTTCTCCTGAGAAAAGCGCTTCAGTTTTAGAGACCAAATCTGATGATGGAATTGTCAGATACTAATACAGACTGACCTTGTCAGATACCCTCCACAACATGCTCAGTACTGGATGTCTCTTCTTATACTTACCTTTGGCAAGACCAATATTGAAAAATGAAGATTTAAATGAATTTTGAAGGACTTCATATGTAACAACTCTCTCAACTTCGAACTGCGTTGTCAACAATTAGCCTTTATACTGACAGGTAGGTATATGTATCATTCTTCATCATAGGAACACTTTTTTGAAGCAGGAGAGATGATTTTGAAAGCCACTACTAATCAAAATGGAGAGAACAACCACCTGAGGGGTGTCCAGCCTGAACTGATATACCTACAACAGAATTAAACTTAAGGTCCAGGGACCGTTCCAGAAGAGGGGGCAGAAAGACTAGTAAGAGCCAAAGGAGCAGGGAGTCTGCTGTGAGTTTGTGACTCCTAGCTGGATATGGAACTACACCCAGGACATTCTAACAACCTGGCTGCCTAAACAAGCCCTGAACCCTAAAAGATATGCTAATGTTGAGGGCCAGGGGAATTTCAAAGGGTCTCAAGTCAAAATGAGCTACAAACAATAGACAAGGACTGAGAAGTGAGAATCCATCTTCTGCAAGGCTGAGAATTGGTTACCCAGTATCCAGTATCCAGCCCTAGAAACATATATTTACAGGCTGTGTTGATATGTTTGTTTATATGTATATGTAACAAGAATGGTTAAAAAAAAAAAAGAGGAGTCCTTGAATATGCAAGTGAATAAGGTGGGGTGTCCCTGGACCCAGAAGATCTAGGAAGGGGAAGAGGGAGAGTGAAATGATGTAATTAGATTCTAATTAGATAAAAAGCCTCTTCTCTTCACCTTTATCCAGGCTTCTATTATGACACTTTGTTTCTTATATGCTAAAAAGGTCATTCTTGTTGGGTGTGGTATTGCTGGATCATGCTTGGTATCTGAGCACTCAGAAAGGTAAAGCAGGATGCCTGTGACTGTGAAGGCACCAGAAGCTACTCTGGGTTGTGTAACAAGACCCTGTCATCAAACATACAAAGCTCTTATCTTTTAAACTTTAAAATCATACTTTATTTTATGTATAGCAATACAGCGTACAATGCTAAAATGAAATGGTTTGATACAGTTTTAAACAGACAAATCAGGTTGCAGAGCCCCTTCTGCCACCCAGCTCAAATTGGAAACAAACCAACAGTTTTTGTAAGTGGGCCAATGTAACAAATGCATTCAGTGACTAGTACTATTTAATTCCTATTGCATCAATGGTCTATGGGATTAAAAAGAAAGTCCAACTTTCACAATCACTCCCTCAAAGCAATAACACATGTTGGTTTCTTCTGGAAAACAAAATGGTTCTTGCTAATTCCCTGCACAAAAAGTTGAAATCTTTTATCTACAGTAGTGATGGGGGTAACTGTTGGAGTTGAAACTACAAAAAAGAAAGGCTTTATATAATCCTTCATGATTCCTGAATTCTTTTGCCTATACTATGTCCATCGTCACTTAATATTAATCACTCTTGGTCTACCTTCTAAAATCTTGAACTTGAGCAACACACTTATTTACATACATACATCTTTATGTAATAGGTTAGTATCTGTATATGAGAGAGAACATGCAAGGTTTTTTTTTTCTTTTTATTTGAGTTTGGTTCAAATAGATTCCTGAAGATCACAAGATGATTCAATGGGTGAGAGAACTTGCTACTCCTTCAGAGACTTCAAGATTAGTTCCTAGCACACACGTTGGGCAGCTCAGGTCTGCCTATACCTCTGGCTTCAAGAGAAACCCATTCCTTTGGCCTCTGTGGGCACTGGCACTAATGTGGATGTACTTACCTCCCCATAAACATAATTTTAAAAATCTTTAAAAGCTAAAATTAAAACCATATATATAAATGCTGACGTTACTAACAGAAAACATATGAAATAATCTTTAAGATAATTGGTCATGAGCAGGAATTTTCTGATCAGAGTTTTAGTAGTAGTGGGACCAGTCTCACACATCACTAGATGAGACTACACGAAATGAGCAAGTTTTCTGCACAGCAAAAGAAACAGTCAGCAGCACAGACAGCCCACGGGATAGGAGAAAATTTTACCAACTATATTTAGCTCAGCATTTACGAAGAACTATAGAAGTTAAATACCAAGGAAATAAGAGTCTCCATCAACGTTTGTGTTCTCAAAATGGAAAGAAACACAGATGATCAGTAACTATTTTTTTAAAAGGATTCAATACCCTTAGTCACCAGTGAAGTGCATATTAAAACTTCTTTAAGTTACCTCCTCCTACCATAATGGCTACCATAAAGAAATTTGACAAGAAATGTTGAAGACCGTGGAGGAAAAGAAGAAACCTTATTCACTGCTGGCGGGAGTTCAAATAAATAAAGCCATCACGGAAATTAGTTCAGAGATTCCTCAAAAAATTAAAAATAGAACTGCCATGTGGCTCAGCTGTACCGCAAACCTCTTTCTTACGTGCTCGTTTGCCTACTTGGATTCATGGAAAGTACCTCTTTCTTCCATGCTCGTTTGGCTAGCTGGATTCATGGAAAGTACAAACCACTTATTTACTATCTCATCACAGCATTATTTGCAGCCACACAATGTGTTTATTTCAAGATAAAATGCTGTTCCGATTTTGGTTTCTTCGGTGGATTTTAGAGTTTTTGCAGGGGTGGTCATCTACGAAGTTTTGGCAAGTGTTAATTGGCCTTGTTTTCTGGAAGACAGGGCTAGTCATATAATCTGATCCCAAGCTCATATGAATTCTTTCTGCTGCTCATCCAGCTGCTTTGGCTTGCCTGAGATGCTTAATTCTAGATTTTTCATATGAATCTCTCTGCTCTTCACCCCACCCAAGAAGCTAGTTCCCTCAGGGGTGTGATCATAATTGGAAGCACTGGAAAATTATTTTAGGTCTAATTGGTGATAAAGAAATCCTGAGCTGGCCCCAGGGTGCAGCAGGCTCAGATATTCTATATAAATGAAGTTTAACAGAGCAAACAGTTTCCATAGACTTTAATGTTAATGATGAAATATAGTCTTTATAGAGAAGAAGGATGTTCTAACTTGCCACCATGAACTTTTAGTACATTTTTTTTTCTGATTCTGTGGCTAAAATTTGGCTGTACAATGCATCATTAATTTTCTTTTGCCTGTTAGGGATATACATCCAGGAGGAAGATAATGTTTTTTTTTTTTCATTATTTTATTTTTAAGATTGTGGTTTAATTATATAATTTCCCTCTCCCCTTTCCTCTTCAAAGGTTGCCCCCTTCCCCAGCCATACACTCCTCTTTTTCCTCTTTCAAATTTACGGCCTCTATTTTTATTGTTGTTACATGCATAAATGTAAATGCATATACATATATATTCCTAAATGTAGCCCACTCAATCTGTACAATTTTACTCATATGAATGTTTTTAGGAATGAACATTGGTTTTGGATACTCAATCCATGTATTCTTCCCTGGGAAGCATATTACTGAGTTATGGGTGATCATAGATTGTTTATTTTTGGTTTTTACCTGCATGCTGTGGATCAGTGGAACTCAGGTACTCATGCTTGGTTGGAAAGCACTTTACTGACTGATCATCTCCTAAGTCCTGATGCTCATAATTTGTGCATCCGGATAAAGGACTGAGTCCTTAGCAAGTATGCTATTATAACATTTTAATTTGATGTGATGAAAATGCTTTAGAACTAGATACCTGCTGAAGGAATGGCATGGAAAATCTAGTGAATAGCAGTGCAATGGTTAATTTCATGTCATACCTTAAAATGTTAAATAAAATCTATAACTGGTTTAGCAAGGGATCTTGAGTTTGAGGTATTTATTCTTGGACAGTCATAGCATCAAACGAATAGCTTCCTTAGGTCAACTACATTAAACCAATTCCTTGTTAAAACTCAAATGGATGTCAAAATGATGACCATTGAAATTCAATATGTCTAACTGAAATATTATTGTATGATTTTTGCTAACTTGTCACATTTTATACCTAGTAATAATATCTTGTATACAGCTTGTCAGACATGTATGTTATTCCTTGATTTTCTTTTTCTTTCTTTCTTTCTTTCTTTCTTTCTTTCTTTCTTTCTTTCTTTCTTTCTTTCTTTTCTGTCTTTTTGAAATTGCTTTCTTATCCTTCTCTTCCTTTCACACTTAACTAGTCTTTTATCAATCAACATGTCACATCCTCAAGGTGACTTCATTTTTCTTCTTTTTATACGTGATATCTTAAATATGTATCCTCCATTTTTCTTTCCCATTTTCTGTCTTCCATTCCTCTCTTTGTTTTTTTCTTTTGTCTTTCTCTCTCTTTTTTTTTAAGCAGAGACCCATGTAGCCCTGGATGACTTTTAACATGCTATGTAGTGAAAGACCACATTGGCCTTCCAATCCTCCTGCCTCCGGCTCCTGAGTGCTGGTATTACAGACTTGCACAGCTGCCTGGTTTTTAAAAAACTTGCTCTTGACTGTGTTACTAGTAGCCAGAAAAGTTCAAAGCCTATAAGAGGATCTTAGAACATTTTTTGCTGAAACAATTAGACAAGTGAGAGTATGATCTTGGTTTTCACTGAGGCAGAAGAATGGAAATATCATTGGAAACCTGAAAATATCCAAGAGTGAATTCAGCTGCCATAGAATTCTTTTTAAAAATGTTAGCCACAAAGAATCCTGTCTCAAAGCCTCAATCATTTATCTCTTCCCCAAACAGAATGTCTCTGCTTTCTGTTCACAGCTTCTCCATTGGAGAAAGCTTCATGATTATTTGTCCTGGCAAAAGTACTTCCTGTAGATGTTCTTAATGTAAAATACAGCATTCTGAGATCATGGGATCTACACTGAACAAATTTGTTCCCTTCTTATATCTGCTGCCATGGATCAATTGTTCTGAAGACTTGGACAATTTTGTGACCTGCTTTTCTCCAAAAAAGACAACTCCCTCATCCCTAGAGTCCTTTGGAAGTCTCTAGAAGCTTTAGTGAGGCAGATGAGTCGGCCAACTTCAGCACTCTGCCAGTTTCCATCCTGTACATGTTTTAACCCTCAGGGTAGAGCAAATGCCTGGAGATATTCTTTCATAACATTTGTTTGGCAAGAAATATAGAAAAAATGATAGCAGCCAAGGGTCACAGTTTCTACACTCTGAAAGACTATCCTTAAGCATAGTGTGCTTTTATTTTGCAGAGTAAAAAGTCCATTGCATTGTAACAATTCCTCTTATTACCCATGCAACATTTTGTTTTTGTTTAGCTGTTGTGAATTATAGCTATCACACGGTTAATTCTAGAGTGTATATATTCTTTGCTTCATTTGACACTCTTAACTTACATCATCTATTTTCCTGATTCCTACTCTCTCTATATGTTGTTCTCAATATCTAAAGGAGATACTTTTCATTTGAAGGACAACTAAACCTTAATGCCACCCATACAAGGGTTTCTGGATATGCATATGCCCTTTGGATTGTTACCTTATCAACATCATATCTAGTATTTTTCTAGGGAATATGTACATTTCCCCCTTAAAAATAACTTTTCCATGATTGTACCCAGATTTCTAAAAGTGGTCTTAGAAGGTGTTCAGAATCATCAGAGCATAGCTGCTTTAGAGGAATCCTTTGAAGAATAATAACATGAGCATCTCTGATCTGGAGAAATATCTACTCATGACATTTCTCTTTTTGTAAGGGCATCCTCCTGAAGTGACACTCCTTTTCTTTTCTAGATTGTTTTGCAATTGAATAAACTATCACACCTTCAAATTGAGTCTCCTTATTCAAACTTTTGGAACTTACAGAGCCCTAGACGAGCTGTTGAAAGTCACATAAA
This sequence comes from Mus minutoides, assembly GCA_902729485.2. Classification (NCBI taxonomy): domain Eukaryota; kingdom Metazoa; phylum Chordata; class Mammalia; order Rodentia; family Muridae; genus Mus; species Mus minutoides. The sequence continues at coordinate 1,691,911 of LR756404.1, read as the reverse complement.
AATCACTAGTTGTAGCTCCTCAAGGAGAAAACAGCAAAGGAACTGTTGCTGGGCTTATAAATCTTTTTCAAATATTTGAGGTCCAGCTGTTATTTGGAGGTTGATGAAGAAAATGTTCCAGCATATTAATATCTGTGAATTTATATGTGTAAACCTGTGTACATTTCTTTATCAATCTGCATTTATTCAGCACTCCAAGATGATTTACACCCTCCAAGTCCCTGAAAACCCCGAGGACAGAGTGTTACACATACTCCCAATTATTTATGCATAAAAATATGAGGTTTGGCTATTGGACCCACTGACATAGCTAAACATTTTTGGCCTCCTCACAAGGTAAAGAGTGGAGATGTGGCGGTTTGTGGACTTACATTCCATAGTCTGCATTGGTCTGTGGGGGAAGTGAAGAGCAGGGAGAAAAAGAGCTCCTTCAACTTCTCAGGCTGCTCTCTGAGAAACAGCTTCATGTGCTGAGGCACAGCATCAGAACTGGGCTGCGTTCAGGTTTTGTCAGGTTTGAAGCTCTCATTTCTGCCCTTAAGCCATTCACTTCCCAAACACTGCTCCCTATACAGACGCCAGCTTTGGCTTAGTGGAGACTTAGTTCCATATGAAGAAGTGCTTATATTTCACACTTGGCATCCTTGTATCTATGGTCACCATTCATTTAGACCTGACAGACTTTCTGTTTCCTTATATTTTATTCCTTGTCTGGTCTTGGTGAAATCAGGAGCCATGGCTTAGACTTTTTTTTCTGCTTGTCTAGAAAAATGCTCAGTATATTATATTCAGTACCTAGCTACTTCTTTTTTTTCGCATTGATTTGAGATTTCAGTCCTTTTGTGACTTAAAATGTATCTATTTCCATGGAATTAAGTGGTTGAATATACGCTTACTACAAAAACCCAAAAACCAAAGAATAAAGATAATTGGTCAGATGTATCTCAGGTGTGCTAAATTCAACTATTTGATGCTTAGTGGTGGCTAACTCAGTTTGGTTCTACTTAGATTGTATAAGACTCTAGTTAGACAGCATAAATCCAAAAGCTGTCAAAATTTACTTTTATTCACACCAGAATGGCATATGTCACTTTTGACGGGCACACTAAAATGTAAAGATAAAAATACAGTTTCTAAAATTGCTTCACATGTTGTTTAGTCCAAGATAATTTGATGGCACACATGAATGATTTGCAGAAGGGCATTTCATGTTCATTCTTCTTTCAATAAACCCTATATTTCAAATAGTTTATTTGCCATATTTAAGAATGTAAATCCTATGGAGGCATGTATTCAAGCTTGTTTTGTTTACTTCTGTGTCTCTATGATCTAAACAATATATCCAGACAGGCATTCAACACAACTTTAAAAGTACAAACAGTTCAGAGTTGACTGTCTATGGACTATGTAGTAACAAAGCAGTGTGCTTTCTAAAAATGCAAAGAAAGTTTCCAAACTAGAACAGTTCTTAATTTCTATGAGTGTGCAATAGTACCTACTAAGAAATGAAAAAAAAAATGAATCAGAAAATTATTCTAAAGAGTACACAAAATGGGAATATCCATATTCTTTGGTTTTGGAAAGCAAATGTTAATTACATAAATGTCAAAGTTGGAGACATAATAAGTCTGTGTTAAAAATGAAAGTAAATAAGAGACCCAGCCTGGTCAAAGTGAAGGCAAAGGCCAGGTAAAGTTGGAACAGATCATGGCCTTGAAGAATGAATTTCATGTAACTTTGTAGTTAACCAGGAATATTTCAGGAAGAAACATAATATATATATATATATATATATATATATATATATATACATGCACAGGGTAAACTATTAGTTTATTCTGGTTAGGAGAATTTAGATACACTTGCAAAAGAGGGAGAAATAAGAGTTGTCAAGTTGAAGCATTCATGTAGTAGCAAAAAAGTTTGTGTTTATGACTGGTAGAAAATGAGATGGGGGAAAGGGAATGGGAGCAGAGGGAAGAGGATAGAATAGAGACAAATGGAGTTAATAAGTAAATAGATTAACATGATAGTAATGGTGAGGGTATGTTAGAAGTCAAAGCAGCTAGCTTAACAATATGAGCATATATTCACTGGGCTATAATGACAGGTCTTATTTAGAAAAATTCCTTGATATCAACTTTTTAAGTCACAAACTAGAAATAGTTTCTGCATTCTTTCCATCTCTGAGGGTTTGCTGCAGCAAAATTTACCACTTTTTCAAGCAGCACATTCTGTTTATGGGTAGTCTATATCCTTAGACAGGACTCTCTGATCCTGAGCCTAAATTTGCCTCTTCATGCGTTCTACTTATTACCCTGATTCTCCCACAGGGAGTACACTGAATAAATCTAATTTTGTTTCCATGTCATATTCTGGCTAAATGTCTTCTTTTTAAGGAAAAACAAAAATTTCCAGTTCCTCCCTTCCATGGCAGAATTTCAGAAACTGCATCATCCTCACCATCTTTTCTGACATCTTTCTGTACTAAAATGTTCTTGTAGGAATGTGGGTGCTCAGATATGAGTACAGCCCTCTAGCATCTATCGGCTTCTGAGTGATTTTCTTAGATCGGGCATGTTCCTTGTATTACTGTCTTCCAGCCCCAAGTTTGCTTTCTAAGCATCCACATCATACTGTTGACTCATCTCTACTTGTGATTGCCTAAAAGCCACAACTATGCAGTGGCTTATTGACCTACTGAACTTTCTCTTTATATTTTTTGCCTTTTAAACCTGTTGGGATATTTGTGAGTGGAAATTTAAGGAGTTTGACAGGTTGAAAAAAAAAACTTTATTTCTTTAAAATATCCAGGATTGCTGGTTCTGGGGAGATGGGAGAGGACTGCAGGACAGTCACCATTCATTAATACAGAACTACTGTGGGATCTTTTTTTTTTTTTTTTTTTTTTTTTTCTTAGTGTAGACATTCTAATGTGAAGAACACCGGTTGATATAAAAGTCATAGTTGAAATAAAGTTTACACTAATGTTTTCAAGGAAAGGACATGCTTGACTAAATTTAATGAATAAACATGACTGGTAATTAGAGGAATTCTTTCTTGCATACACTCCATGGTTAAAATACATTAAAACAGTTCCTGCCATGTTCAGTGTTGGAGATTAATTAGCTGAGCTAACTTTTCTCCCTATACAGTATCAGATAACACTTTTATGGCCTCTATTGTATGTAAACTCCTTTCCTAAGCACTTTATATGTTCATTTTTCTTGAATCCTTGTTATTATAGCCACATTCCTTTCTATTTTACCACGAAAGAAACTACAGCACTTTAAGTTTAAGTAATTTATTGGTACTGAAATAGCCAGTAAATTCAAGTCTAGAATTTATGTATAGAAATTCTGGTTCTAGACTTGTACTGATAGTTCTTTTCAGATGCAAATACAAATCCTAATCATAGTATTGTAATATCTTCCACCACTAATGGTTGAAGGTCAGCCTGGAAATTCTAGTGATAACTTACCTCAAAATTAAAAAATGTAATATATATATATATATATATATATATATATCACTAGTAGAATGCTTACCTTACATATATGTGGTCCTATGTTTAATCCATAATATTCCCTATAAAAAGAGAAGGAAGATTTCCAACTTGTTTTGGGTAGGAAGTGTAAGTTTAAGAACAAGTTTAGATCTCATAATCTTAGTTTATCTTCTCTCCTACAGGTGGTGTTGGAGTTTACAATGGCAAACTTTCCCATTTGATTCAAGGCTCTTTGTGTAGTTAGTGTCTCTGGTATAACACTGAGGCTATCTCAAGTGAGTCTATGTGGTATAAAGAAATTGGAAAATATTTGCTATTACATACAGTGGCAAGACATTTTCCTTCACAGAGAAAGAAAGATGGATATACATTTATTTTATTTTATTGATGTGCTAGTGATAGAACCCAGGTACCTGTCCATGCCCAATAAATGATTTGCCACAGAACTCCACTCCTGAATCCTGGGTGAATGCTTTCAGAATCTGGCCTTTGAATTGTTGAGGGTCGATTAGGATAATGAAAAAATTATGGTCAAACAGGGACTCTTGAGTCTAGTTTTGGCTCTGCCACTAATTAGTTCCTTGATATTGGACATGTGACAACATTTTCTCCATCATTAAAAGGAGAGTATTAGAAGGTCTTGCAGGTTCCTTCCAACTTAAAACATCCCATGTTTTACGAGATTAAAAGAGACTGACAGTGGAGAAATGGAGAAAAAAGCTTTCAATAACTTTCATGAATGGAGGAAGCATATAAAGCTTTGGCGCCATCATTTTTAATCAATATTGGGTTGTGGCTACAATAGAAAAGCACAGAGGAAGATCAATTACCCTCGTCCTCCACAGTGTGGCTCAGAACTCGGATTACACACATTAAAGGACAGGAAAAAAAAAAGACTTCTCCAACCAATAAAACTCATTTCATGTGAACTGGCATTTGTGCAAAAATAAATGAGATGAGTAGTTTACAGTATATCTCTCATTATAATCTGGTTTGTCTTGAAGCATTGAGGTTTTTTTTTTTTTTCTTTAAACAGATTTTTCCTGCCTGGTCTGGCTTCGTGGTTCCATCATGCTCGAGGAAAACTGCTGACAGCTTGTTTTCAGTTTCCACTGGCAGCATTAATGTTTTTAAATTGAAATGATAAATGGTCAGGTACGTGCAATACTTCCACTTCGGATTCTATAGAGATATTATATATTTCTTTTCATGTACATATTATTATATCCATTACATTTCCATTGTGTTAGTAAATAATGAATATTATGTAGTAACCAAACTCAATGAATAATCATATTGATTTTGATACTAATTCTCTCTAAAATGATACACTCTACCTTAGGCTTTTCTTTGTTATGTTTGCATACAATGAGGAGTGCAGCCAACTCTCAGCAGAAAAAAAAATGCTTCAGTTTTTTCTTTTAAACTGAGGAAACCCTAGAATATCTTCTTATTTAGGTTTTACCCTTGCCTTTTGACGTACCCAAGATTCATTGATTTGTAATTTTATTATCAAAGATAGTACTAGAGATGTGGAAGGACTCACCTCAACCTGAAGGTAGCTTTGGCAGGCTATGTGCTTGTGCAATTGAGCACTAGCTGAAGATCACACCAGCACTCAAAACCTGAACTTAGTTCTTTTTTTTTTTTTTTTTTTTTTTTTTTGGTTTTTTTGAGACAGGGTTTCTCTGTGTAGCCCTGGCTGTCCTGGAACTCACTTTGTAGACCAGGCTGGCCTCCAAATCAGAAATCCGCCTGCCTCTGCCTCCCAAGTGCTGGGATAAATGGCGTGTGCCACCAGGTCCAGCTCTGAACTTAGTTCTTTAGTGCCTTATCTTGAGTATTTCTACCAACTTTTAAAACTTTATTTTATCACAATGTGATAAATGATCTCTTTAGGAGCCCAAGCTATACCATATATATTGATTTTTTTTTAACCAGCTGGGAAGATGGGGCAATCACAAAATGCTGTTATTCACAATGAATATTGTCTACATTAAAATATGACCAAAAATTCAAAGCACAATAATGCTTATTTACCTTGAGACTTCTGTAACTCTTCTTCATTTTGTCCAAATAACTCCCACTCCTGTAATTGGTGTATTCCTTGCAGTGCCCCATGTGATCAATGTCTTCATGTGTTAATCAGTTACTATTTTTCTTTACTATTTCTTTATACTTTTTCAAAATTTACCATCAGCGCACTCATAATAATATGGTTCTGTATTCCAGAATTCATTTGTCATGTGAACAAGTTGTTTCATCTCTGGACCTATTTTCCCATGAATGAAATAGAAAGGTTGAAATAGATGGTCTTGACCTTCTTGTTCTTTTCTATCACTGTGTGAATCCTTCCTGTGGCCCTTCGTCAATGTCTTTCTTTTCTTGATACAGAAGTTTAGTAGAATCCTACAGGGTAGACTGTGGTAGTTCAAAGATTATTTAGGACACTGATGAAAGGCATTTTGGATACTTCTTCATGAATTTGATTATCTTCAACTTACACTCCAAAGATGACAAGCTTTATTGTTCATGCTTAGTAGACTTACTTCTGTGTGTTTTATTCAAGGTACAAACATTTCTTAAATAGTAATTCCATAAACAGAAAAACAATGTTTCTTTTTATTGGTACATATATTTAGTTGAGGACAGACCCTCTTACAAAATAAGCACAATTTTGAAAGGTTTCTTTAGAAATTTGTCTTTCCTGTTGGAAACACCTAAGCTATCCTTTTCCAGACAGTTCAGTATAATCAACTTTTCTAATGTATTTTCTCATGGTAATAACCATTGTCTCTCATAAAGGCTAGTTATGGACTAGATTTTTTAATGAAGCATATTCCATCACATCTGGATCACTATCAAAAAGATTCCTAATCAAATTTTGGGCATTTTAGAATTATGTAATAATCAACCAGCTTGATTTTTACCCAGGTTAAGGGAAATGTAGACTATGGTAGATTTTTATTTTGTTTTCTTTTGGCTTCTTTCTCTTTTAAAACAAAGAACAAAATGACAAATCCAAATTTGAGACATCTGGATGTTTCCCATCATGGGGCTTAAACATCTGCATTTTTTCACTTCTCATCCAGATGTTTTGGGCTTATGTAAACCTAGCTAAAGTAAAGCAGAATATCAAGCAATCATCTGGGGACTTTGATTAACATGGACAACAAATCTGAATAATCCATGTTCTGGGAGTCCTGGTTTTTGTCTAGTTCAGAACACATTACTAATGAGGTCAAGGTAACTGTAGGCTTGTTCTTTCTATGGGCCAGCTAGCTCTGATCTGTTCCATGACCACAGAATGTACCTCTTGCCTAGCCAGCTGTCTGGAAAATGAGTGTCCTTTGTCATCCAGGCAGTCATGCACAAAACCAAATAGACTACCCTTTAGAATTGAGAGGTACAATAAAACACACGTTTTGTTGTTGGTTTTGGTGTGTGTGTGTGTGTGTGCGTGCGTGTGTGTGTGTGTGTGTGTGTGTGTGTGTGGTAGGTGACTGTGCCATTTTGTGTAGAATAATAATTATAGTGGTGACGGGAATATAATTCTTATGCTGTGCAAAGTACTATTCTAAGCACTTTGCCCACAATTTTCCCAACACCCATCTATATGTATTTATTTTTCAAATTACGAAAAGGGATAGAAATGCTAAGGAATTTTTTTCCCTAGCTCAAAATAGATGAAACTGCTCTGGTTTCTAGGTGTTTTCACACAAACTCTCTATCAAGATTGTGAAAAATTCTTGGCTTATTTACCGCTTGGAAAATTCTCTGGAAGAGAATAGAAACTGAGGTATTTCTACTGAATTCATTGGTAGATCTGTTGGTGGGTCTCACCCTGTGCCCAGTAAATGAGGCTAATCTAATCCTTATTCTTCCACCTAGACTAATAATTATAGGTATAAAAGTAACCTTTGGGAAAAAAAAGAAGTTTTTGTTGGCAATGAGTGGGCATATAAAGTATGTGTTTAGGGAAAGGGATGTTGTGGTTAGGAGCAAAAAGCTATATTGGGTGGCCTCATAGAATGAAACTGTCTGAATCTTTTGAGGAATAATGATTTGTGTAACTGGCAGAATCTTTGATCTCCCACCACAAATATAGTTAGAATCATAAAACCCTCGTCCCAAACAGGATGTAGAGAGATAATCTCATGCATTTCCTCTCTTCTGTTAAATTGTAAAGTTACTGACCGAAAGATAATGTGTCTTATTTTGTAATGGTCTTTACAGAAGCTCCCAGGTTTCCTTTTCCATTTAAACAACAATGTGATGTGCCCTATTTTGGGTACTGGGACTCTAGCCAGGAATGAGATGAGACTACTGATCTTCAGAAACTCGCTTCTTTTTGTTCTTTGCTTACATTTAATATTTTCATTTTCTCTCTGTGTCTCCATGTCTCCATGTCTCTGTCTGACTCTCTCTCACTCATTCGCTCTCCTTCCTCTTCTGTGTAGTTGCAAGTGGAGAGGAATGGGAGATTCAGTGGGAGTTGCTCTTCCACCTCTCCAATATGGTATCCAGGGCTCTAACTCAGGTAGTCAGGCTTGGCAGAAAGTACTTTTACACACTGAGCCATCTTGCTAGTCATGACTAAATCATCTCAATGCTTTAATTTCAAGGTCCCAATTCTTTATTGAAAATGAGACGTGGAATTTAAATAGAAGCAGACAGTGGTACTTGAGAACAAAATTCAATCCTTCTCTTCCTTGTGAATGTGGAATTACAAGTGAAGTGAATGTTCTTGTTTGTAAGCCAGATTTAAGAAGCACTTTGCCATTGCAGAGAATTGCTCTCTTTCAAAAGCTTCATAGGGTATTTCAGGAGCAGTTGTGCCTAGCTCTGTGCTTTCTCCTGACCCTGGTCATGCTGAAATGCTCAGTTTAAAGCATGAGTTAAACACTCCCAAAATTCCTCTGATCTGACTATTGTTTTTGATCATTGAACTGCTTAGGGTTTTTTTTTTTCCCACTTCCGCTTTTTGCATCAAGATATCCTGCCTAGTTCTTCTTCTCAGTCTGCCCTTTGCTGAGGTTTAAGGTCACCACTTATCTGTAGCTCTCACTTCAACTGGACTGTGAGAATAGTCTCGTAAATGGCTTCCCAGCCTCCATTCCCTTCCCCTTCCTGATTCTCCCTAAATCTGCTGGCTCTCAGGCTCTCAGATGGATGCTTTAACATTCCTCCCAGTCATGTTCGGATTTCTGTTCCTGCTATCACTTGAGTAGCACTTACTCATTCTTCCTTCAGTATTCACATGTGCTATGCTCTATATGTGAGAAATTCCCATTTTCTTCACTGTTTTCCCCATGCCAAACTTACCTCTTACCCAAGTCAATACAGAATCCACTTCACTTATTATTCACATGCAAATACTAATTTCTCTGTACTGAAAGGTGCATTGCATGCACTGCTTTCTTCACCACTGTGATGTATAAACTCTCTGAGAATAAGAATTGTGATTTTAAAAAAATTTCCTATGACATTTGATGCACTAGACAGTATAGAGCAGGCACTCAATAAATTTCACAATTGACCGTAGCACCATCTGGAGAAAATAGAGTTAGGAAAATAGCAGTGAGTGTGTAGAAAAACAAAATGTAGGTGGTTGTACACAATTTTACAAGTTCTGTTTACCCAGTAATTAAGTGGAGTAATAAATATTCTTCTGAAATTGCTTGTGGCTTATTTCAGTTCTTTTAAAGGGTAACTTCGATATGACAGTATTTCGAGGGAATCACTAGGCTTCTCAAACTCTTTTATACATTTATCAGAGAGCCTTAATACTCAAAGCTGTGCCCTTGCATCAAGCATCTCACAACAAAAATGCATGAGTAACAGAGGAACCAGAGCCAGACAATCTTCAATAGTAACTTCACTCCCCCAAAAGAGTCACATTGATTTGGAGTATTCATATTCATCTGATCACTATACAATAATTTTCCACCTTAACTTTGAAGGTGGTTTTATCAGTTCATTACCTTACCTTGCAAAATGATTACAAGGAGTGTGAAGATTTTATGTGTGATTTTCAGGATATTGGTGTCTTCTCCAACTTTTCTAACTTCCTGCCTTGAGACAAGCTCTTATAGCAAAACTTCACCTCTCAGCTAGGCTTTATGATTATCTAGGTCACAGTATCTTTATCTCTCTATCGTCCAATGATGGGTATACATGTACATCCCTTTACACGGGAGGTGAGGATTTGAACTCAGGTCTCATACTTGCAGAACAGATACTTCCCGACCTCCATACTGAAGCCATTTTCTGCATTTATTTATTTGAAAACAAAATATCAAAAGAAAGCAAAGGCTTTAGACCACTGATTCTATATACTTGTAAGCCTTATAAATACCACAATTTTCAGAGACATACCTTCCTATTTTTGTTAGAATTTTATTTTTAAAAATAATTTAAATTTTATTTTACGTGCATTGATATTTTCTTGCATGTAGATCTGTATGAGGGTGTTGGACACTGGACTTATAGACAATTGTGAACTGCCATGTGGGTGCTAGGAATTGAACCCAGGTATTCTGAAAAAAGCAGTCACTGCTCTTCGCCATGGAGCCATCTCTCCAGCTCCAGAATTTTCCTCTCTCTCTCTTTTTTTTTTCTCACAATTTTCTAACCAATGACATTGCAATCATTTGGTTACAATTCATTTCAATCTCAGCTCCTTCTGAGCTCTCTTAACAACTGAACGGCTCTCGCTTGCCCCTGCAACCTTTTAGCAGCCTCAAGCTGCACAATATTAACCTTTCATTCACATCCAAAATATTTGCCTTTTACATAATGTTACTCTGGATTCAAGTCTTAGAAGTTTAACGATGTCTCTCTGTCATAGTTTTGAATGAATTCTGGAATGTAGGACAGACTTGATGGTTGGAAGTAGTGGCGAGTGATATCATATTTTCAGAAAACACACACAGCTTTATTGCTATCTCTCTAATTAGACCAGGGACCATGTTTATTAAACCCATCCAGAAGTCATATTTTGCTAAAATGAAATGGATGAACATGCTGTCTGTATCATATCCTTAAGTAGTGTTTATTCTCAATGGAATGTTTTGATTTCTACATATCTATCATTTACTATGTTTCCTTTTGGTTTTCAGAATGTTTTGCCTTTAGAATTCAATGGGTAAATGTGTGTTTGCATGCAATAACTTAATAAGAATAAATTTGTTTTGAGTGTGTAAGGACTAGTTGTAACAAAGCTTTCTTGGATTTCCAAGATTCAGAGAAAAGTTGGAAGGGAAAAGTCTCACTGTAAAAGCAACTGGAAGCATACATTGTGTTCTAGATGAAATATGTCTTATACCCTTATGGGTCATATCTCTTAAAAAAACTCAGATGAAAATTAAATTTTGAATTGCCATCTAGAAATAAATTTTTATAGATAGTGTACACATTATTTCCTGAAAATGGTAGAAAAGGTTTCTTGTCAAGTTCCCCAGCACAAGTGTGAATACTGTGTTTCTGAGTACCTACAAGCAGTGAAGGGACACATTGTGGCCAGCCAACTCAAATTGCTACCCACGTTTAATCATTGTAAATAAAGGAAGTAGAGAGGCCCACGTTATATTTTCAGAACTGGCATGCTCAATACAGAACTATTAGTTTAAAAATATGACTGAACATTCTATTTGAATTCATCTAGATTTCTGTGAAAAATAAAATAGTAAAAAGTACAATTGTCCACTTAAAACATCTACCACTCATTTCATGCAGATTATTAATTTAGTCATTACACATAGCATTAAGGAACACCCAGAATAAATACAACTTTATAACATGTGGGAAACAGTTCAGAATTGATAGATTTTCATTTTGAAATACCTATAGGTTTTTTGTTTGTTTGTTTGTTTTTTTCCTGAAGTTTCCATTCTTGGGAACAAAAACACATCTATGAAATACTCACATATGGTGAACAGGACTTTTCAAAGGAGCAACTGATATCTCCCTGTGAAATAAACATGTATCACTGTGAAACTTCCAAGGTTTTGGTCTAAAAATGGATTTTCTGAACAGATAAGATGTAGAAAAGAAACAGAGAAATAGGCAATTTCACAGCTCTGATAGATCACAGGGAAGCAACCATGGAAAGCAATTAGAGACAAATCGTCAAAGCATATTTTCTCAATTTTGATAATACTTTTGGGTCTCACAATCACAAGGGGTAAACAAAGTCTTAATTTTTACACATTGTATATATTGTCCTTCTTCATAATAGTACAAGAATTTTCTGTAAGAACCATTTGTACAATTTCTGAATCAACTTTGATAAGCAGTTAAGCAGTTGATCCCCCCCCACCACCACCACCACATGTCAGGTGGGAGAGGACACCAAATTAACTGACAAAAAGTCATGATCCACAATGAATCCTAGAAGAGGGATACGTTCTGTACATCCATCAGGAGATAGGTTATTCACAATGATGTGCTGATATAGTGTAGTCCCAGTTTCTATATGAAGATGAACAAGCTCAGCCTATTAAATATATTCTTTGAAGCACTGGAATAGAGATACTTCTGCGGGAGCCTTTTGTATATAGAGGAGCGTCTTCTTTGTATGTACAGAATAATCTATTTCACAACTATGCTGCAAATGCAGAAGTCTGTAGTCACTGCTCTACCACTAGTAAACTCAAATCACTTAGCTCTACATTTCTGAATAGTCGTTACTTCTCTTCAACTGCAAACATTTGCAGTCAATATATATTTAAGCTCAACTTGCAATGAGGCTGAAAAACAAGTAGGCCAATGCCTACATCTTCACATAAATCTTAGAGAAGACGTTAAGAGTGTTTGGGGGAAAACCCACATCTAAATGTGGAAGTTTACAGAAACAATAAATTGTGCACTTTAAGATGCATTTTTAAAGTTATAAAATGTTTTTCTAATGATACAGAAAGTCATAAGTTTTACTAAAAATCATTTTTAAAGAGCTTAGAGCTATCTATTCATTTGATGATGAAATGTGCATAGTTGACCTACCTACCAGTTTGACTACAGTTGGTGTGCTTGTCTTTTAGAATTAAAAGTCGTTGTTACAAGCTGTTGGTTTAGTCTACAAGAGTTGTCTATTATATTGAAGAAGATGTAAATGTTTCAATCATTTTCTCAACAGATCTTCTTGGATAGTCTTCCAAATGGCTGCCTCAATTTGTTTTGTTGCTGTACAATTCTCAGACTCTTTAAGTTACTTTTTAGAAGTTCTCTTTTCCCTTAAACCTTCTTTCAGACTTTTTAAATTGAGTGAAAACTTCAAGTTTTCTTTCTTTCTTTCTTTCTTTCTTTCTTTCTTTCTCTTATTTTTTTTAATGAATAATACTGTTTAAGTGCTAAACTCCTAAATATGGGCAGTCCATATGGTGCCATAATACCTACTTGAAAAGGACACAATTCAAATTTTTTTCCAGAAAAAAACCAAATCTGTACATTGTGACAAGGTGCCACACTACAAAAGCAAGACCTTTTATTCCTCTACTATTCTATAAATGTAAATAAAAATATTTAAGTACAAATATGATTGTTGTGCCTTTTTCTTCACATTTTCAGCACCTCGGTGTTTTTAGGTGTAATTTATTCTCAGTGTAGCCAAAATTTCATATTCTCATATGGTTGTTCTGAGAAGTTGAGATGGTTTTTGTTTTCCGCTACCAAATATCACTGGTGAAGCTAAGCTCTTTGGATGATAATGGCAGTAGGGGATTGTTCCTTGAAAATTCCTCAGTCTCTTTTAAGGAGTTATTAAGGGGTAGCTGTCCATTGAGTAGTGTCAGTGGCAAGTTACAGTAAGTGTGGTGGTTGCTTAAGGAGGGTACTGACAGAGTGTTGGCTGGCATCTCGTGTTGGTATCCTCTGCAACAGTGCCTCATTTGCATCGAATCCGAATGATGGAACTCGGGGAGATCAGCTTGCGATGGCACCATTGTGGCTGAGGTACTCGTCATGGCAATTGAAGGTATAGGCTGAAGTTCTCCAAAAAGCCCCTGTTCGGCAGAGTCTAGAACATGGCAGTGGGATAGCATTTCTTTTTTCTTGATGGGCATTTCATACACTAAGTGCTTCCAAAACTTAGAATTTAATTTGCTGCTTTTGGGTCCCTTCCACTTGATCAGTGACAAAAGTTTGATGTTGTGTTTTAGTGATTCCACTTCCTGGCAATTCACCTTCCCTTTTATTTCTGTACACTCAATCAAAATCACTTTGATTTCTCCACTGACTAGCATGTTATGGAGTCTGCTTTCCAGTTCGAAAATACTCCATCCCCGTCTGAGAATATAGTCTGGAGTTAGCACGATAATAAGTCGTCTGCTTTGCTCAACACATCTTGTGAGATCTTCAATATATGCTATAAATCACAGAAAGAGAGAAAGAGTAAAACAAAGACATTGTCTTTACAGCATTAGGCTTGCATTCTAGACCCAGGCTTTAAATAAAGTCCATGATAGTTTCTCTTTCATATTGCATACTCAAAAAGCCCATTTCTGCAACAGTTAAGACATTATAAACACCTGGGTAAATCCTTTTTGTAGCCTTATCATTACTTACAGTGTACTGATGACACACACTTTTGCTTCTTCAGAGTTCAGGTGTAGTTCAGCACTTTTGGTTTATTTAATCACTCAACTCGAGGCAAACTTCCAGACTAGTTAGTACTCTTAAGTGAACAAGTCATTAACCAGTTGATGAAAGGTGGACACAAATCTTTTAATAAATAGTTATTTTTCTCTTGATTTTGGTGTGTTTCTTTTTTTCTTTCTGGGTTTTATCTTTATAATTTTTAGCTAAAAATAATAATGGTACACACGACCCCTATTTCAACTGCTAAATATTATGGAAGCTGTGTGTGTGTGCTACCAACATGAGAGATTGTGAGGCAGATGGTTGGCGATCTCCTTTAGAATCACAGTTACCTGATTTATCAGAATACCTTTTGCCATTTGCAACGTTAGGACTAACATTGGCCTTCAAACTAATAGATAGGGAAGTGATTTGTGTTCATGAGTTAAGTAGGAACATTCTACTGCTTTAAGAATGAAAAATGAAGGTTGGAATTAGCAGTAGAGGGGGAAGAAGGCGGCTAGATATTTAGAAATTACTTTGTGTTGTAACTCAGAAAGTGAGGTGACTATGTTATAGCTTTCTTCATGATAGGACACGACTCAATTACCTCTAGGTTTGTTTATCTCATACATTAATCCTCTAGAACTCCCACTTCTCACAGTCTCATCTGCCATAAAGTAAAGCCTATACACACATGAGTTGTTAACAAATGGAGACTTGGACACAGGTGCTGCATCAGAAAGCAGTGTTTACTAAGCAGAGCTCAGGGCCCTGTCTAATATACCAAGGTTCTAGCAGAAGCAGTGATTACAGAAGCATAGCCACAGTTGTCCCCTCGAATCTGACCCAGGTTACTGATTGCTTTTGAATGGTCACATTCAGCACATAGCATGGGGACATCAAACAGCTTGGTACAAGCCATTTGAAAAGAGAAACTTATTCCACAGATGCACATTTTTCAGATGACCTTCTTTTTTCCCAGGATCATATTTTCCCCACTTGGCAGCAGAAAAGCTTTCAAAAACAATGAGCACTATATTTATGCACTCGGCTGATACACAGCAGCAGCAACAACAACAAAAGAAACCTTCAAAAAAAGATGCATGAAATTGCCCGTTTAACAATGTCTTGTTAATTATTTATAAAAGATTAATAATTATTTAATTATATTAATAAACCTATTTCAGTATGTTCTCATGCAGTAGGTACATTTGACAGTATGTTAGAGGATGAAGCTACTCACTAAGTTGGGATGCAACTTCTCAATAATTTTTAGTGTTATCCTTTATAGATTATTTGTTCACAAGGAAAAGTTGGCAAAACCACTACATCCAGGGCAGTGGGGGGGGGGGGGTTGTCACTGAGAAGTTTGATGAAACAAAATGGAAGGAAAGGTGGAAAGTTTTACTAGAGAGGAAAGACACTGTCCCAATGTGTCAATAGCTCTGACTCTTCGTTTTCTTCCTTCCTGTCTGCTCGAAAAAAAGAAAGAAGTTATGTGGGAAACTTCATCATTAGAAGTTGGATTTGTGAGATACAGTTAAACCATCATGCATCTTTACTATGATTCTTTTCACATTTTCTGCAAAACAAAAGATAAAACAACAAATCCCATGCCTCAGAATCATGGTAGTGGTAAAAAAAAAAATACACAAAGACATACTTTTATCAAGTGGATATATTCATATATTCATTGCAATTTTATAGAAATGTTTGGTATAATTTCTTTTCCAAGACTCAACCTCACTAATAATCTTGTCTCCTCAAGTGCAGCTCAGACATTGAAAATTTAACAAAATAGTGTACAACGTTTGCAGTAGTCACAGTAAATGCACTCCCAAGACCAACACTATTTTTTTTTTTTTATGTCAGGCTATATTCTAAAGACACTTATAGAAACAGAGATCTGGGTGGAGTTGTGGGAAGTTAGTGGATATGATCACATCTCATGTGAATTTCTTCAAGAACTAGTTAAAAAGTAATTACTTAGAGCAGGAAAAAAGATGCTTACAGACAATTGTTATGGCTGGGCCAGGTGATCGAAGAAGGAGGATAATGAACTCTGCAAAACTTCCTGTCATCTCAAGAGGAAACAGCAGTTGTCAGAAAGAAGAGACAGCAGAAGTCATAAAGATAATTTCCATGACTCCACTTGCATGTCTCATAAAAGGCTCTCACGTGCCCAGTCATTTTTTTAAAGCAAACTCTATATTTATATATTTAGGTATAAAGATGCATTACAAGTCAATCAGCAATTGATTTAATTGATTTATCATAGACTTTAGCTTTGATAGTCTCTTTCTGGGATGGGGAAAAAAAGGAAGAGGGTAAAATATTTTTCCCATTAATATAATTTTCCCTGTTCACATATTTATTATGTTTTCCCATTTAACAGCTAAGCAGAATGCATTTAGGGATTTAGGGGCATCTTGGAAACTTTTGCCCCCAGAAGAAATTTCTTAGGACTGTTCCCACTCTACTCAGCTGCACAGGGTGTGGAAGTTGAAGGGAGTCTTGGAGAGAGGGAGTGCTCCCAGTCTCCGGCATACTACATTGGCTCTGCTTATCCTGGCAAAGCCTAGTGGAGAGTTGAGGCAAGCATCCAGATAATTCGGGCTGAAAACCTGCTGTGGAAGAAAAAAAATGGAATTATCCTGGTTTGCCCTATATATACATTAATCATATGCACTGGAGTTAGACAGTACATCAAAATTTTCCCTGAGTAGAAATAGCCCAAGTGTCCCAAAGAAAACACAAGCCGTTTGCTTGGACCTTAAATTCTGTGTTCCATTTCACTTGGTGAAAAAGCAAGTGGAAGTTTTCAGATGTGAAGCCCACATTTCACTTCTTGGGATGGTGATCAGTGGCTGGGCAGCAACCTCAGTGTTTGAAAGCAGCTGGGGAGGTGCTGCTAAGAGCTGCCTGGCTCTGTGGAAAAGAAGGGGAGCCTGTGCTCTTGATCTCGCAGTCTGGCTCAATCTGTGTTTTTCTCCCTTCTCTCTCTCTCATTTACCCTTTTCGACCACTTGCTCTGCCTTTCTTCTTCCTTTCTGCTTTTTCTAGCTTTTCCTTTTAATCTCCGAGTTTTCCTTCTTTCTTTAATTTGTTTTCACAGCTTTCACCTTCCTTCATTTATTTCTTGCCCCTCCCCCTTCTTCCTCTTGGTTCCCCCTTTCCTTTTAGCCTTTCTCTTTTCCCTTGGGGGAGGGGGGACAAGAATCTAATGGCCTTGAAAAAAATGTATATAATGGAGAAGAAACAAAGAGGCATGGTCTCAATAATTTACATGTTAGTACTTAGCCAGGGAGTCCTTGGTGGCTGGCTCTACATATGAAGCAAGTGCTCAAGGTAATTCACCCCTGACCTCAGGGTGGTATATCGATATTTAATGACTGTGATTTTAAACTAGACCTTCTAAAACCCATGGCCTGGTTTTGGGTAGCCCAGGGACAGAGAGTGAATTTTTTTTTTTTTTTTGTACATTTTGAAAGTATTTTTTTTTTTGGATGATGAATAAGATGAACATGATGCAAGGGGGAGCATATGTGATCCACAAATCTTAAAATATTTACTAACTTGACCTTTATAGAGAAGATTTGCCACACCTGAATTATAGACCAGGCAGTGTGGTTAGGTTTGGAACAGTTCCAAATAAACTAAGCAGAAACAGGTATCAAGTTATAACATTGCTGGTTCAAAACAGTCTCCAATAGGCAGTCAGGCTTGCCCTGGTAGGCTGTGGTTTTGTGGGAGACATTTTAGAAGCCTTCAGAAAATGTATTTCAAAGCTGTTACCACAACGTGATAATAAAGAAACATTAAAAAAAAATCCCCAAATCCTCAGGACATATGAATCTACATCTTACCCTGACTTATTCACACAAATTTAGAAATGGAGTAGGGAAAAATTCCTTAAAAGATGCTTCCCCATAAACACATATAATACCCTTTCAATAAAAGGTCACAGTGCCATGTCTTTTTGCATCTTTTGGTTTTACCTAACTTTTGATGGCAGAGAAGAACAAAGCAGGCTGGGGTGATAATCTCATTTCTCTCCAGCGTATGAGAGCACAGACAGAATCCAAGAACATTTGACCTATTCAGTACCTTCACATCTAGGCAAAGAAAAAAAGCTTCAGTGGAATTTTGATGGAGGAGCTTAAGTTAGGATAGGAAAAAAATCCTAATTCAATGTGCCAATGTCAAGAAGCATCTCCCTTTTTATCCAGGGATTGGCTGTTTGCAACACATTATCAAAGACAATGCCATGTCATTAGACCCTCCATTGGCTGTTTATATAGTGGTAACATCATTATTGGTAGAAATCAATGAACGTGACTTTCTAAAACCTTATTAAAAGTATAGTAAATCGGATTAAAAAAATCCCTTTCGGGAGTTTTTTGAAAGAAAACCAAAGTGCACTTTATTTATATAAGTAGGATTATATTAAAGAAAAGTGATGGCTTGTGCTGTAAAATCAATAATTAACAAATGGGACCTCATGAAATTGCAAAGCTTCTGTAAGGCAAAAGACACTGTCAATAAGACAAAAAGGCCACCAACAGATTGGGAAAAGATTTTTACCAATCCTAAATCTGATAGGGGACTAATATGCAATATATACAAAGAGCTCAAGAAGCTGGACTCCAGAAATTCAAATAATCCCATTAAAATGGGGTACGGAGTTATACAAAGAATTCTCAAGTGAGGAATACGGAAGGGCTGAGAAGCACCTGAAAAAAATGTTCAACATCCTTAATCATCAGGAAACTGAAAATCAAAACAACCTTGAGATTCCACCTCTCTCCAGTCAGAATGGCTAAGAACAAAAATTCAGGTGACAGTAGATGCTGGTAAGGATGGGGAGAAAGAGGAACAGTCCTACATTGCTGGTGGGATTGCAAGCTTGTACAACCACTCTGGAAGTCAGTCTGGTGGTTCCTCAGAAAACAGCACATAGTACTACTGGAAGATCCAGCAATACATCTCCTGGGCATATACCCAGAAAATGTTCCAACTTGGAATAAGGACACATGCTCCACTATGTTCATAGCAGCCTTATTCATAATAGCCAGAAGCTGGAAAGAACCCAGATGCCCCTCAACAGAAGAATGGATACAGAAAATGTGGTACATTTACACAATGGAGTACTAATCAGCTATTAAAAACAATGAATTTATGAAATTCTTGGGCAAATGGATGTATCTGGAGGATATCATCCTTAGTGAGGTAACCCAATCACAAAAGAAGTCATTTGATATGCACACACTGATAAGTGGATATCAGCCCGGAAACTTAGAATACCCATGATACAATTTGTAAAACACAAGAAAATCAAGAAGAACGAAAACCAAAGTATGGATACTTCATTCCTCCTTAAAATAGGGAACAAAACACCCATGAAAGGAGTTACAGAGACAAAGTTTGGAGCTAAGAGGAAAGGATGGACCATCCAGAGACTGCCCCACCCAGGGATCCATCCCATGATCAGCCACCAAACCCAAACACTATTGCATATGCCAGCAAAATTTTGCTGAAAGGACCCTGATATAGCTATCTCGAGTGAGGGTATGCCAGTGCCTGGCAAATACAGAAGTTGATGCTCACAGTCATCTATAGGATGGAACACAGGGCCCCCAATGGAGGAACTAGAGAAAGTACCCAAGGAGCTGAAGGGTTCTGCAATTCTATAGGTGGAACAACAATATGAACTACTCAGTCCCCCCAGAGCTCGTGTCTCTAGCTGCATATGTAGCAGAAGATGGCCTAGTTGGCCATCATTGGGAAAAGAGGCCCCTTGGTCTTGCAAACTTTATATGCCCCAGTACATGGGAACGCCAGGGCCAAGAAGTGGGAGTGGGTGCGTAGGGGAGCAAGATGAGGGGAGGGTAAGGGGAACTTTTGGGATAGCATTTGAAATGTAAATAAAGAAATATCTAATAAAAAAAGAAAGAAAAGTGATGGGAAAATAAATTATGCTTGCTTTAATAAAGCAAAGGGCATAATGAAAGGGGCAACACAAATAAAATAGAAACAGAAAGAATAGAAGTCCTATTTAACTGCATCTAGAGGAATATGTATGGCTTTGAAGACTTCAGTATTCTTTGTACTTCAAGGATTTGGGTTGGCTGAAGATGTAGAGAGATAATAAAACTCTATATTAGCAGAGTCTTTTGTGGTTAACCTTCTGGGTACTGACCATATGATTTTGCAAACTGATTAATTAGGTATTGTAATTTTGTTTTTATTTGTACTTACAGTTATATTGAGGTTATTATCAAAGTATATGGCATATTTTAAGTTAAAAATATATGGTGTCTAGGCATAGATTAATTTGGTACTCTGCCAGATTTAAAGGACAGGACTTGGGTATGCTTAAAGTCATAATTAGATACAACTATTACACCAAAGTATATCATTAGAGTGAGATGAGATGTATCAAAGCATATAATACTCAATCAGTTTTTGGTGAACATTAGCTAACTGATAAACATCAACAAGAATCTATAACAATACAAGTTAATACATCAAGTTAAATATCTGAATGTTTCCTATATAACAAAGAAACATATTTTCACACCTATATTCTTATGATGGAAAGAAATTTCAGACCCTTGTCATACCAAGAGGCCTTCTAGTGAGATAACTTTTATTACCATTTAGTTGAAAATATTATTTGGATTTGAGATGATTGTAAGAAATACTACTAGAATTGTCATACAGGTTGATTGTACATTGACTGATGTGAAAGCTTTGGCCTTTTGAGGCCCCTGTGACAGTTGTAGGATTCTGTCCTTTATTGCTACAGAGACAGACTCTACCATTTTCATTGAACCAGGTGCATGTGTATAATACTATATACACTTGTGCTTCCCATGTGTGATACTATGTGCCCTACAAAAACTTCCCCTTTCCCTACATTTCTTAAGTCCTTAGGTAGATAGCAGGGTTACATTTTTGCAGCAGGAAGTTCATCCTTGACTGACAAGTGTAAGAATCGCATGAAATATGATTAGTGGGTAAATTGACACTTCACTTCGATTTTACTGCGAGCTTCTGTGTTGAGGGAGACTTTTCTTACATGTCTGACTTTGGAAGCCTTATTTCCGGTAGCAAGTTCTTTGAGTTCTTCAGACATGCTTTTGCATTTCACCCGTGGGAATGGTGTCTGCATCCTGTTGTCTTTCACCCTTTCACATTTGAAGACAACTCAGAGAAAGATAAAGTGGAGCTTAACAGGCCTGCAGAATGCCCATGTTCTGTCTTCCTTCCCGCTTCTTCTCCTAGGGCTTAACAGTTCTAGAAATGCGCATATGTAACTAATTCCCGATAGTGTCACCTTACTGACTCTGAAACATTAATAGCTTATGGAGATTTGTTTTTTTATTTCCTTAACTGCCAAGACTTTATCATGCTCATTTGATTTAAAAAAAAAATGCCTGTACTTTAAACTCTTCATTTGCTGATTAAAATTCTGTACAATGGATTCTAACCTCTACCTCAAATGTTGATGAGAAAACTAGTCCATTTAACCTTAGCAAAATTTGAGATGATTAGAAAACAATCTCTGCTCTTGATTGTCTCTAGGAAATTGTCAAGACACCTAAGTTTATTCCAGGAGAGTAAATTTCAAACAATGTTTTAAATTTCACTGGTTGTACATGTCACCTCTGCCTCATACTTTTTAGGTCACAGACATTAGATTGCCTGGAAAGGGATTTTATTACTCCCCAAGGATGACTTTCTTGAATTGTGTCCAATATGTTCAGCAATTCTAGGGACCATTGGCAGTGACTACTTACAGGGCCGTGTACAAAAATATTTTTGCATGCCTCACTTCAGAAGTCACTAGGGATCACTGGACAGCTGATGGATTCTCTAGTCATTTGTCATTTCATTGTCAAAACTATCACATGACCAGTCCTAGTCATTAAAAGCCTGCAGATTAGGAAAGGGTAACACATACACAAAATAAGAGAAAGATTTCCTGTGACATTCATGAAAGAGAGCTAAGATTCGTCAGTAAGAGAGCCTCACAGAAACATGGGCATGAAAACAAGTAAAAAAAAAATTGATATCTGAGGTCAAATTTAGAGATATAATTTCATGTGGCATGTTCAATCATATGCATAATAAGCTTTCCCTCACTAGTGTCTTTCTCTGCAATAATCATGCATAAATAGTTCGTGTATAGATCTTCCAAATCTTTCTATACATAAATGGGGGAAATTGAGGTTGTGCCTATGAAGAATTTTCTTTCTTCTTTAAGGTGCCGCTCACACAATTATACTTTTGTTCAAAGCTACTGCTAGAATCAGCTTGAGTTATAATTCTTAATAAATATTGTACATACATTTTTAAGGAACTCACTTTTTGTCTTTTAAAGATAAATAAGGACTATAGGATAGATTCTTCACTTTTATTTCTTTGTCTTAGAATGGTCTTGTCCCTTTCTAACCATCAGACTTCAGTCTGATTCCATAACTTTTTATATTTTTATGCTTCATATTATGTGCAGAAACTCTGAGAGAAGATGGGTCCGAAAAGGCTAAATGGTCCTCATCCAAAAATGTCCTCAATTTCAAGATCTCAGTTGCACAGCTGGGTTTTGTTGGTCACATGTCAGCTTCAGAGCACATCTGTTCATTCCTCAAGGATCCACTAGGCCCCGTGAACACAATGTGCTCTGTGTAGGGTACTTTACACCACAAAACTCAGCAGCTGCAAGGGTGAGAAAATCTCGACTTCTCTAGTTTGTGTCTCTAGGCAGTTGGAGTAGGGTGTTTTCTATCTGGCTTTCTTTTGGTTGCTTGTCACTTCTGACATACAGATGCTTGTTGGCAACAAAGTTGCTTTCACTGTTCTAGGGACAGATGTTTCTAGTCTGGGAAGAAATAGACCAAACTTACTGGAAAGTACAAATTCTTGCCACATTTAGGCACCTAACCTGAGAAAACATAAAGAAGATCTTGGCCACTGGTTCAAGAATGGAAACATAGCTATTGCCAGGAAAATAATGTCCCAAATCTGAAGACCTGGTCTCAGCATTTAGGGAAAATGTTTGTTTCAAATATTCTCATTTCTATGGTTCATAGCAGCCACACAACAATTTCTCAATAGGCATGCGGTAAAAGAATATAGACAACGCCAATTCATCTGGAAGATCAACATCTTTATATCTGAGCTTTCTGAGAATTCTTAATGGGGAAAAAGGAAGAGAAGGGGAGGGAGAGAGAGAACAAGAGAGACTGAGATTCATGCACTTTTAAAATTCTGGACAGCGGAAACATTTTGAGTTGATGGGCTTGAGTGGGGTACTCAAAAGACAGAGAACAATGACTGAACATACATGAAAGGGAGCAACATTTAAACTCATTTGATTCATAGAGAGTTATTGTAGATTAAGAAGTATCCTATGAAGTTTGCATTTATAGTCCTCAAAGGTCTTATTGCTACTTTTGGAGAAAGGAATAGTCTTAGGTCAATATGCATTAGATGAGATGTAAGGGACAAAAGCAGCTTATAATATTGTAACTAGGTTTCCCTACCCCTACCGGAATGTGTCTCTATTTATATAGCATAACCTGTTAAATCTGTACCAATGGCTGCAAATTCAGACCACAGAAGCTTCTTTAATAACATGCATGCACCAAGTCCAAAATGTTCTACTCTGTCATTCATGTGTAAATCAAGTATATTATTCATATACTTCATCGACTTCCTGAATGCGTGCTAAAAATGCCAAGGAAAAACTCGTTAATCGTGACATGGTGACTGCTCAGCTAGCACCAAAATGTTGATGGAAAAGAAAAAAATTGTCAAAGAGCCTTTTAAAGAACTTCTGCAGGTTATACTCGCAAAATCGGCATTCACAGAACATGAATTCCCTAGTTCAGGAAGGAAGGATTAAAAGCAAACACTCTCCAGTGGTTGCATCTAAAAGTTGCATAGTTTTTCAAATGTCTGGCAGTGAAAAAAGAAATTTCCTCTGTACCATCTATCCTGTACCATCTACACTGGGTCATGTTTCCAGTCATTCTGATGACTGTGAAATCTCAAAAATTATGAAAAGGATAGTCTGTGGACTATCAACTCACTGCTGCTTTTGCAGTGTAACCCTCTGATCTAACATAAGCTCCAAGAGCTGAGTTCTGAGGCATTATAGACATTTCCAGTGCCAACAGAACCCACGTCCTAGCTGAAACACCTGGATACATTCAGGCTTATAACAGATTAAGCACAAGAGTGACACATATTTTAGACATCTTGTTTAGTAGACTAATCTGGGAGTAGCTGGGTAAGAGGGAAAGAATAGGATCAAAATTTCAAATAATTAATAAACCTTTTTAAAACAAAAACATCAAAAAGTAAAGTTCTTGTTTCTTTTCTTTTCTTTTCTTTTCTTTTCTTTTTTCTTTTCTTTTATTCTCTTAACCTAACACCGCTGAAACAAAATCAACAGTTATGAGGCACCCGATCACTTTAAATCTTAATATTATCTCATAATCAAAATATTATTGTGAAGATAAATGAAATACATGTATTATCCAAGGGACTTATGATGATATTGGAAATATAAAACTAAATGGAGAGCTACCTAAACTTATAAGACCAAAAAATAAATATAATAGCATAGGTCTAAAGGTCAAAAAAGTATATATCCAGCATGAACTGAGGGATGGAGAGATTATTATAGTAACTGATATGGAAAATAATCAAGAGTCTTCAATGGCACATAAGGCTTTGAGTAGAGGTAATGGTAGGTAGCAAATAAAATGGTTGGTGAGAGAAAAATACAGGTGAGCAGCCAATTACAAATGAACTTAGGGAAGGCTTGTGCATTCTCTCCTGACGGAAATAGAAAAAAAAAATCAAAGTTTGTCGAACACTGCTTTGACACTTTTGGGGATGTGCACATATTAATGGATTATGTGGAACAGTGAAAGTAAAAGGAAATAGAGATATAATTACTACTGTTGGAATACTAAAATTACTGTCTAAGCTATCACAGTCAAAGTGAGAATGAAAAAGACACAAGGGATATGATTTGGAAGAAAGACATTGACGCATAAGAACGACTCTGAGGCACCAGGATATTTCTTCGGCACTTGATTGCTATAGAATTGCACTTCAAGTCATGAAATCATAAAACCATGAATAGAGAGATACCATGGGGAGAATGAGCTGGGAGACATTTTAACTGAGGAAAGGAAATGGGTTTGTGTATATTTTCTTTTGATCACTCAATGTGCACTAAATGTATATACTAATAAATGCACTCAAACAAGCATAGGTATGATCTGCAAGAAAAAAAGAAGGAAAGTAATCAAAACACAGTTGGTTCCTGCTTGTCTCTTGTTAGCTTAATGACCATAGTGAACTGATGGTGATTGGGATAAATATGACTGAAGAACATCATGGTCTAGTAGAGTGAGATTGATCGTCTATTTCTAGCTCTGTTTTTGACAGCCATGCGATCTCAGACTTCTTTGAGCCCTTGTTTCCTCATCTGGAACATCAGTGCATAAACATTCTCTCTCTCTCTCTCTCTCTCTCTCTCTCTCTCTCTCTCTCACACACACACACACACACAGAGGTACACACACAAAGATAAATTTGAAATGTGATAACACATGTGAAATTATCGTAAATGCCACCAAGTCTAAAGAGAAAGCTTTTTATTTTGTAAACATCATTTTGTATAAATTAGCATTTTAAGAATTTTAACAGACACATATTCAAATATGTTATAGTCCCTTGATTTTTTTTTTCCTCAATAATATTTTTTAAAGCTCTTTGAGGGCAGGGATAATCTCTTAGGCATCGGTTCTCCTTATATTTTACCATGTATGTGTGCTGAACAAAGCACATGTTTTTTAACAAGAACAAAGCATTCATTTTTACTCGAAACTGGATTTACTCTGCAAGCTCAAGGGTAGCTTTCAATATGTAGCATTACTGAAAAGTAGCATTCAAACCTACAGTGTCTGGCACATCTTAAAATTTATTTAAATACTAAATACATAAAGAAAATACTGCTCCCAGTGGCGTCATAGACCTTTAAAAGTGGATTTTTCCATAAGTCTGTGAATGAGTGACAAGGCAGAGTGAATAACAAGGATGAAAGGCAAAGATTCAAAGTTATTAGTGACATTTATTGTAGTTATAAGTAGAAACACAATGATAGTAGTCCAGCTTTGGAACTGCAGTACACCGAAGCAGCTTTTGCTGAATTTTACAATTTGTTTTTTAATGAAGTGTCATTATTATCTCAAAAATTAAAGCAATGTAATAAATACCACACTTATGGTATAACTTCTATAAACACACTTAAGTTATAAAACTTCAGATGCTCTAAAGTCACAACATACACAAGGAGCAATTTGAATTTGAGAAAAAAAAATCCATCTACTATGAGAAACAATTTTCTAAAATGTTGGCTTTGAGGCATGCTTGATTCCATAGAAGTTGCTGAAAGAAACGGAATGTTTTAAATACAAAATGCAAAGCTACTTACTTCCACTTGGAATCAGATCCCTTTCTGGGATGAAGAGTTTATATCCATAGTGTTTTTCTAAGACATCTGGCAGTATTTCAAGAGCAAACTGCTCTTCCTCAGTATTGTCACAGTCCAAAGTATCTTGATCCACTTTTGTGTAAGAGAGATACGCATCATATTCCTTGTTGTCTTAAAGAGCAACAGTATAAACAACAAAAATGTGTTAGGAAGTTTCCTTTGAATATTATTAGATGTCTATGATCATTAACGAGCAGAAATAAACATTGAAATTAGTGACTAACTTTAATAATTGGAAAAAGAATTCATGTGTTATAGGTAATGTTGTCAATTTAAACACAATTATTTCATATGAAATGAACTAAAACAATTATGAAATGGGCTCCTTACAGTCAGGACAGAAGAGAACAAAGATTTATTATTCGTGCCTTTTGGTGAGGCTCTGCATTTGTGATATATTCAGTGATGTCTGTAACTGATTATCTCAGTGTGTTTGAATGCAGGACTAAATAAGCCAGAGTCAAGGATGTGAAGCCTTCAAGTGCCTCATGTGCCAGTTGGTTTGGCTGCGCCACTTAGTCACAGACCATACCTCGTTTGCACAAATATGTGCATGAGATCCAAAAGGGGCTGGGCCCTAAACTGTGGAAGATTGAAGTAATCCAGCTTCACTCCTAGAGACTGTACTTAGCATTTGCCATACATCCAGTTGGTTAGTGTCATCATCTTCATATACAAAAAGCAGTTCATTACCAAATAGCAGAAACAGCAGCTGGGTTTTATACAAATGCATTGCCTGTTATT
The DNA here is from genome assembly GCA_902729485.2 of Mus minutoides. Lineage (NCBI taxonomy): Eukaryota > Metazoa > Chordata > Mammalia > Rodentia > Muridae > Mus > Mus minutoides. Next base: position 1,664,504 of record LR756404.1, on the reverse strand, counting down.
CCTGTTCAGCCATGTAATTTGACACAACTTCCCAAAGAAGTCTTTGTTTCAAAATATTCTTCCTTCCAATATGGCCACATTAGGTTGTCTCTTCATATGTTTAGTCATGGAGTTAACTGTACTTTTAAAGCTTATTATTATCCTCTTTTGCTATACTGGCTCAGGCTCAGTCTGTCTAAAGTACAAATATGTAAGTATGTGTGCATTTGAACACAAAACATCAATGGAAAGAGCTATCTATTGAGTTAGTCCTTATATATTTTAGTAGGAACTGATCAGAAAAGTTGTTGTTTGCTCAACTTATTTTCTTATGCAAAGAAAATTTTTAAAGTTAGTTTAGTCAGCATTAAGTCCAAGAATAACTAATAATGATTACTAATAGCAGTTTCTTGAAAACATTGATTTTGAAAGACTGGTAAGCATTTATTTCTAAAAGACATCAATATTTTCCACTACACATATCTGATTAGAATGTAGCTAAGATTTTATCATAAGATAGTTTATAAAATAAAATAGGCATTTACTAACCTATTACATTATTAATATTTTGGTCCTAGTGGCTGAGTGGAGGTATAAACTACTGGTATAAAGCAAGATGTACATGCCCTATTGTTGGAGTAGGTAGAACTTCCTGCAACTTCTAATACACAATTTGTGTTCCAATCTTTGTACAATTCCACCCTTTGCTATCTCCCAATGAAACGAGCTCTGGTTATTGATGTTAAGATGGTGCAGTTTAACAGCAATAATCAGAACAGGAGATCAGGAGAACAGTTTAATACATTTTAGTATGCCCGATAACTATAAAAGGCTTATAAACCTTGCTTAGGATTCTTGATTGTCTAGAAGCACATGAAACCAAAAAAATACTGTCCTGGATGGTGGAGAAGATCTTTTGGCTTGCAAATTGGACACATTCCATTGTTATACATAAAACTCTACTTGGAATTGAAAATGGTCTTCAGCAATGCTAATGTAAGAACCTCCTGGAAATGCTCGCACCTCTGCCCTTGCTCCAATCAAGCACAGGATGCACCTGCAGGCCCCTGACTTTCTCCAGCTATAATTACTCACCTGGGACTCAAAGCTGCCGATGATGCACAGCTGGAAGAATAAAACAGTCCAAAGGACAAAACACTCTATTCCTATGAGCGGAATATAATTTACTGTTCTTGGTAGATAGTATTGCTGCCTCAAACTCCCTTGTCTGACCAGACCATCATTTCCCATCTCACAAACCTACCTAAATTGAACCACATCTCACTATATTCACCAGTGATTTGCTGAGCTTCTACTGTGTGCTTAGCCATCATTAGTGATGACCTGACCCTTTCAATCACCTACCTTATGAGAACTTTTAGAACCTTAGCCCATTGCTTGTTCAAACTATGGTGATTTACTTTCTGGCCATGCTGAAACTCAAATATAACTGGTACTCTCTCTACTTGCTTTACTCTGCCATGGTGTTACAGCTCTATACATACATGCTCATCTAGTAAACGATTTCTCTATTTTGATACACTAAAGCAGGTATAACAAAGAATATTTATATTTATTGGAATGCTAATATTGGAATATTGAGTTGGAATGTTGAAGAGCTGGATAATCAGTGTTACCTAGCATTCAGGAAGCTCCTCACTTTCTGGAAGAGGGTGCTTTGGTTTCAGTTAGGTCGCTACAAGGTAGCTAAAAGGTGACAAGCTTATTCTAGCTGGCTGGAGCAGGAAAAGCACTCTCAGAGTGACCATTTCATATCTCTCAGAAACTTTAGGATGCCAGCTAGTGAGCCAGCAATGACTCAGATGCCACAGCTTTAAAAGGCACTTCAGCCTTCTGCAGAGAGCCAAGAAATTTTCATGAATAGCCACAGCTGTTGCTCACGAAGAAGGACAAGATGGATAGAGTAAAAGCATCGACATGATGCAAATAAAGTTAACAGCCAAGCTTGACAATTGTCTGAAAACCAAGAGGCAGTGCAGTGACACCACTTTTCTAGACAACACTAATGAGTCTTCAGTGCTAACTTATGCTGACTACACTTATTTGCAGAAGCAGAACATCGATATCAATGCAGACAAGGCATTTGAAGGAGGGCGGCTGGCACACTGGTCAGCAAAGCTATGCTCCTCCTAATGAAGACAGAAGTGGCAAAGACAACCGGACTATTTGTGGAAGAATTTTCTTGTTGTCACACCTGTCCTTCCATATTTTAAAATCTAATTTTAATTGTGCTCATCATCAGGAAGCCATTCCTGTTTGTGCAGCCCTGTTCTCCTGCAGCTCCATGGAACCCAGTACTAAGCCCTTAGCTTCTAAAGGGAACAAAACTCCAGAGTCTTGTTGGTTATTTTATAGCCAGTAACTATTTTATGTGCATGTGTATACAGTATCAATCTCAAGGAAAACTATAAGAGAATGGGACTCGAATATTTATTGAAAACTTCATTGGCCAAATAAATGAAGCAATCTATGATGGGTTGAAACAAACTAAATTAAAATTGGCTGGGGGGGGGGTCAAAGCTGGCTGGACAAATTCTATTTTATAAAACAAAACCTTTTCATAAAACATTTTATGAAATTCACACACACACACACACACACACACACACATGTATGTATGTTTATGTGTATACTGCTTGTCTTGAAAGCATGAAGTCCTGAGTTCAATTCCCCCCTAATCCCACATACAAACTATGTTTGTACTCCCAATGATAGTAACGTGGCAAGGGAGATGCCTTAAAGAAAATGTAGAACGGGCCCGAGGGTTAATAAAAGAGGCTGTCCTATGATCTCCATGTGTATGCTAATCTAGCATCCACTCATACCCATGCATGTACTAACCTACATACATAAATGCAAATGCATATACAAAACTAAAAATCATAAAAAGAACCTGTAAATGTATGTATAATGTCACAGTCCTGGGTAGGTGTTTGTCAACTTGAGAACAATCTAGAGACTTTTGAAAAGAGAAAACTTCAACTGAGACTATACCTCCACTAGCTTGACCTGTGGCTATTTTTTTATTATTAATAATTCATGTGGGAGACTCTAGTTCACTATGGACAGTACTGTTACCGAGAAGGTGGTCCTATAAGAAAGGAGGCTCAGTGTCATGGTTTGAATATGCTTGGCTAAAGGGGTGGCACTATTTAGAGGTGTGGCCTAGTTGGAGTAGATGTGTAGGTGGGGGCCCTATCCTAACTGCCTGGAAGTCAGTCTCTTCTAGCAGCCTTTGGATGAAGACATAGAACTCTCAGCTCTGCCTGCACCACGCCTGTCTAGATGCTGCTATGCTCCTCCTACCTTAATGATAATGGACTGAACATCCAAACCTGTAAGCTGGTCCCAATTAAACGTTGTCTTTTATAAGACTTGTTTTGGTGTTTGTTTACAGCAGTAAAACCCTAACTAAGACACTCAGCAAGCCACAAAGATCAAGCCGGTACGCAGCGCTCCTCCACTGTCTTTGCTTCCTTCCATTCCTTACTCCAGTTTCCTATCTTGAGCTCCTCCATGGACTTCCCTCTCTAATAGATTGGGATCAGATACTTAAAAGATTTAACAAACTCTTTTCTCCAGTGGTTCTTTGCCATGGTGTTTTATCATAGCAATAGAAACCCTAACTAAAAGAGTCACAATATGTATCTATGTATATTGTATGTGTGTATGTATAGACATAGTCAAAGAGAAAACACAACAAAAAAGTATTCAGAAAAAACTAATTTGTGTTGATGAGATATTCAAATATATGAAATAATAAAGAATTTGGCAGCATATAGGCTGACATTGGAATCATATAATGTATTTTTCTGAGAGGATATTAAAATGCATTTGCTTGAACGTTTGATGTACAAGCATTAGAATGTGAAAAGGAACCTCTGCTTTTATACTTAGCATTCTTAGGGTGGAAGAGACAGGAGGATCCCAGGAACTTAGAGGCCAGCCATTTCCTCTTAGCTGAAATGAAAGGCTTCTAATTCAGTGAGAGACATCTTTAAAAAGTCAGAGAGTGATGGAAGGTGTCCTCCCCTCACCTCATCCTGTGTATATATGGGCATACTCAGTCACATATCCATATGCATGCACTATATATACACACAGCAAATATTAAAAATAAAGTAAAAAAATAAAAATTTATTTATTCATCCTTATGACGCCCTTTTTAATATTAGATTTTGTACATGGGAACAGACTATAATTAATTACATTTTTGTGTATACAACCATGATCAGAGCAAGCCTTATTTTTCTGTTTGAAGATATTCTTATATATCTGTCTGTATTTCCTTGAACATTTTGCTATAATTCTTGAGGAAATGCTCAACTTCAAAATGAATTTATCAGGAAGCATTGGCCAATTTACTGTGAAATAATAGTCAATTAAGATCCACTCATCCTGGTATTTATGTAATAGTAACAAAAATGTCAAAATCAGATTTCTCAAAAATTCTGTCATCACATTAATTAAATTTTCCTCAAGGTAAAAACTTTGTTAAAATGTAAGTAAAAGCTTAATTTTTCTATATTTCAGTAAACTAAACATCTTTAAGCCCATCTTTAAAGGCAACTTAAAAGTGTGTTTTGTTTAAAAAACTGACTTACCTATGGCATTCTACCCACATGTTTCCAAGATTTATAGTAGTTGGGTAGTGAAAACATTATATATAATGATATAACATGATTTCTTATGTGGCTGATTGAAAAAATATAGCAGTTTGACTTGGAGGGAAGGGAAGAATATGGTCAAATATACTTATTTTTAAAAATTATTTGAGGGGTTGGGGACTTAGCTCAGTAGCAGAGCACTTGCCTAGCAAGCGCAAGGCCCTGGATTCAGTCCTCAGCTCTGGAAATAAAAGAGAGAGAAAAAAAAGAAAAAAAGTTGTTTGAAATAATAAAAAATAAAACATAAAGCCAGAAAAAAATATCAATTTTTCTTTTGAAAAATTTAAAGCATTTATAAATGTTCAAAGAGTAGGGCTTAGTAAAATAACCTATTGATTATTTCTAAAAGTCATGCAGAGCAAATATACCAAATTTAGCATGTACAATTTTAGACACCTTTCCCATTGCTATGACATAATACCTGAGAAAAGTCACATGTGAAAATGTATGTTGCCTTAGTTTTATGATGGAGATAGTGTGGTGCAATTCATGGCTTGGGAAAGAGATTGCTTACCTTTTGGGGGGACAAGGGAGCAGTGATCACAGATGGGAATTGATGCCTAGATAAGTTCTTTCACTAGCAATGAACTTCCTCCAGCTAGGTCATACCTCCTTTGGTTCTTACAACCGCCTAAAACAACACTACAAGCCAGGTACTGAGTATTCATACATATAAGTTAGTGGGGGATTGCCACATATTCAAACTCTTGACACACTCTAAATTTGTATCTTTTGAGTCATCTTCAGAATGGCATGGAAAATATTCAAAATATGTAGGTTCATGTACTTTGTTGAGCTGTTAAAGGAACATGTCCATACTTTAAAACATTTTTGAGTGTTTGTTTGCTTTCTTTATGATAGCAATTGGTTAAAAATGACCTCTAAGTTTTAATATTCTAGACAAAGATAACACGTAAATTTATTCTTGTGGGATAGGATTTTCATGGTGATTGCTTGTCTCTACATCAAGAAACATCATGTTAAGATTTTTATTTAGAAATAATATCCAACATAGGAGGATTATATGAATAAGATAAAATAATGCATTATATCCTTTATCCACAGTTGCATATTCATGTTTTTCTTCATAAATACTCTTTCTCTAGGTTGTTTGAGAGGAAGTTGTACATGTCAAAATCCTTTAACCCTAAATATTTTAGTTTCTGTTTCTTAATAATAGAAATTGACTTTTACATGGTCATCCATCAATTTTGTCTATTAACTGAGTTTGGGGAAAGGAGGTGGCTTACCATCAGTAGTTTCATCACCTCCAAAACGCTGTCGGTAGAAAAGCATGAGTTCTATGTTGTAGCATTTGTAGACCACCAGTAGCAGTATAAGTAGCAGGAAGATTGCTCCTAGGCCTCCTGCAAGCTCAATTTTGTATATTAAATCTGAAGTAAACAAAACAAACAAGAAGAGGTAATTAAATCAACAACACTTTGAATTTCTCCTCAAGTCTCTATGTAGGAGATATACTAACCATTCTGGTTTTCTTTTCAGAATATCTTGTGCATTTTCCTCTTGCTATGGTAGCATGAGTCCTATTTTAATAAAATTGACTATATTCTGAAACTTTGCACAATCTACCATTATAAGTAGTAAGCATATCATAAAAGAAATACTCAGATCCCAATTAATTTAGAAATATGGCATTTTCACATACATTTTAAAATTATTTCATTATTATTTAACATCATTATTATTTTTATTATTTATTATATAATAAATATTTAGCATTTATTAGAAATTCTTCATTTTATAAATTATAAATATTATATACTATTAATATATCATACATTATTATTATTATTATTATTTTATATTAGGAAACTATTAAAGCTCCTTTATTTTGGATTCATGGATAATGTTTTGTTGCTTCTGTTAAGATATCTTGTTGGTTTAGTGAGATTGTCTTCTGTACTTCTCAGGTCACAGGTTCTATATTCTTCTAGTATAGAATAATATTATAAAATTACTTCAGAATCAAATAAAATCTAATGAGCTTGCAATATTTAACTGTTCCACTTATCCTCAGTAGAAAATAATCTAATACACACTCTGTGGGGGAAATCAACTTATCCATTCCCCCATACTTATTTGAATAAATTACTATAATATATTTGTGATATAATATACCCAGTGGGACAAAAAGTGCAGGGGAAATCTAGGTTAGTCACTTAGCCTCTTTGGCCAACACCAAAGTATGCTGTACTTAAGTTTTTCCACTGAGGCATCCCTGGAACTCAGCACATAATGGAATGAGACAGTAATGTCTCCCAGGCTCAGAGAACAGTGGATTATCTGTAGCTTAATTAGTGATATTAACAAATCTAGAGTAATCATAAAGATAAATGGATAGTATCATGGAAATTATAAAAATTTAGAACTCAAAGAATATCAAAGAATATCTTAGATTTTGAGTTCAGCATTTTCTAAAGGAGAAATGCTAAATCTGAGAGAGCCTAGGAAAGAAAAATATTTTCTGTTGAGGGACAAGAACATCCACTGGTCTCATCATAATGAAATGAAATTGCCTATAAGATTAGGTGGTCTCCATTTAATCTAATTCTGTAATTATCAAGCAAATACTCTATTACGACTAATTCAGCTTACCATGTAACTAGACACTGGCAAGGGAAATGACATTTTATTTTGCATATTAGTTGCTTCTGACTGTGGTTGGCATCAGTAAGTTTCCCTGGGTAGGCCTTTTCCAATTTCTGAGTTGGCTATGACTCTTGAGAAACACAGACAACCTTTCTTTGGTAATGTTCCTGTTCTTATGTAAGACCATTGCTTAAGAGACATAAGTCATGGTCAATGTAACAAAATCCATTTAGTATATTATAATTTATAAAATGTATGATTATATTATAGAATATATATGCCCAACCTTTTATTTACTTTGTAAATATTCTTGTACACAAAAATTTTTAACAAAATCTATACATGTCGAATTTGAGACTCAATATTTTAAATTGGTTATCTAATGATATCTATGTAAGACTGTCTCAAATAAGATAAGAACTGTGGTCTCCTAATTTCACATTCAAGGCTCTTTTTATTCCACCCCAGTATTGTGCATTCTACTCTATGCAGAAGTGATAATGGGAAGGCATCTACATGCTCTTCCATAGAAATATTGGTGGTATTTCCTTGGACCCTTTGACTTGTAGAGGACTTGGTTTCCATTATTTGGCTCCAAAGAACGAAAACAGACTGCAATTCCTAGTGACAATGAGGTAGGCTGGGGAGATCTCACAGGCTGCTTTGAAGAGGACACTGAAAAGTGCAGCAGTCATGGAAGGAGGGGGCTCGTAGGGGTTCCACCTGTGAAGGAAACTATTAAGTTTTCTAGCGAATGAAAGAACGAAGTTTTCCCAAGGAAGTCGACTTGGACACAATGCAACTGATTAAATAACTCACAGAGTGGAAATGGAAATAAAAGCAACTCTTCTCGCATTAAGGCAAAATGAGGCATGGTGGAAAGGGGAAGACAGGGGAGTTGTTGTGAAGGAGAAACTGCCCATAATGGACAGTTCAAGGGAGCGAGTAGGTATGGGAAGTGAGCATCTCTGCCTACCAGCTACAAGAGGAACTCAGTTTGAAATGACTGCCCTACATTTTAAGCAAAACCATAAATCCTACCACACATTTAAGTATGCCTCTTGTCTCATAAACTGGTGTCCTAGGAACTACTCCGTATCTCACTGGGGATAATGCAAGCTTCCATAACAAATTTATACTGGAAAACAAAAGGCAATCTTCACTTGTTTCCTCTCCAGGTTCCATCAACAATACACTGTAAATGGCCACTGCTGGGACGGAAACAATAAATGTTTCTGAAAATCAACTGTCTTTCAGTTTACCTCCTTGATTGACTGAATCCCCCCACCCCCACCCAGGGCTTTTTTTTTTTTTTTTAACCTTAAGAAATGTTCAACTTAATCTGTAAATGTTTGCATGTCTCTCTCTTTTGTTCTTCATCTTCTTCCCTCTTGTGCTTCCTCTATCCTCCTTCTTTTCCCTCCCCCTTTCTCCTTCTCTTCCATTTCCTCTCTGGCCAGAACAGCTCTCAACTGTTTTCAGAGTCACTGAATGGAAACTTCCCCAACAAGGTCTATGTTATTTACAGAGTACAGTTGCTGTTAGGGAGCTGGGAAACGTCAGCAGCATGAACAATTTGTGCTTGCAAGTAGCAGGCATCCATGTCGGCAGTAAATATATGGAAGAGCAACAGGGTGTGAAAAGAACCTTTGTGGTTTGAGGGGTCCATTTTATAAAAATGCTTCTGAAAAATATTACATAATGGTGGCTGTTTAAGCTTAAAACTGTGAACCTTGACTCTGAGACCCAACAAGTATTCTTTGATTCAGCTAAGGCAGTCTTATCAAAAGAGAAACATCCATCCTATAATCAGAGGGTAAAACTGCCACCAGCCAAGTGACATCTGGCTTTCTTTTGTCTTCTGTTTGCATTTGCCATTTTCTATCACAGCAGGATCTGTACTTCAAGACATTTCCTGACTGAGAAGCTGAGAGTCATTTATTTTGGTCTGTGTCTTGTAAATACTTCCTCAGGATAACTGTAGCCAGGGAGGAGACTTTTAAGTAGTTATAACTTTTTGTGGATACTCATGGTGTATGTACACTTCTTTCGTATCTTCTTAGTTTGAGCCCATCTGTTTCTTCAGTGTGAACACAAAGGTCAGATATGATTGTATGGGAAAAATAGCAAGTGAAGGCAAGAGACAAGGGAACAGGGTGTGGTCCTCTCTCTCTCTCTCTCTCTCTCTCTCTCTGTGTGTGTGTGTGTGTGTGTGTGTGTGTGTGTGTGTGTGTGTGTGAATGTTTGAGCTTGCTTCTCTAACAAACACTAGTGAATGGTTTAGAATGGTTTAGGAGTTTGGGGGGAGCACGAATGTTGGCATCCTCTCAAAAGTCATGTTTGTTGATCTTGGGAGTCCCAAGTTTTTTTATAGTCCCAAGTTTGATTCCTAGCATTAGACAAAACCACTATGTGTTAAAACAGTATTAAGTTTGAGCAATGGTATTAGGATTTGGGGGAAAAGTACCCTCTTAGAGGCTGGAAAGAATCTTTTTACTTGTTTTCTTATGTGGGACCACATAGAATTTAACAGCTATAAGGAATGGATCTTGCTAGACAGGGAATAGGCTTGCGCACTGATCTCTAGAACTCTAAGTGTCAAATCTGTGCTTTTTTTAATGTGCTGCTTATTTAAAGCTATTTCGTTATAGATTAAGACATACATTACTGCTGACTAGGGTGATGCTATAACAAATATCTACAAATGGAGAAGTGGCTTTGAAAATGCGTGATGAATGGGTAGAGGCTCAAGGAGATATACACTGCCAATGCAAAGAGCCTTGTGGGAGATTCTAGTGACAGTTCAGAAAAAATATGAGGACTCCAGGGAAAGAATCATTTTTTAAAAAATAAATTAACCTAAATAGCTCTGAGCAGAACATTGGTAAAACATGACTCAGAAAGGTCCATGAAGTCTTAGATCTTGGATATTCTGGCCTCCAGAAGTATGAGAAAATGTATTTGTGTTCTTTATAAATTACACAGACTAATATAGCTTCTTATAGTAAAACAGCTTTCTTTATTGTAAAAAGCCAGGTGGAGTAGAAGAAAGTCCTGGGTAGAGCGCATGAATGAGAGTGGGTAGGGGAGGAGGGAATGGTGGGGAAGCAGAGGCAGAGGCAGAGGCAGAGGCAGAGGCAGAGGCAGAGGCAGAGGCAGAGGCAGAGGCAGAGGCAGAGGCAGAGGCAGAGGCAGAGGGTGAGATTTAGACTTAGTGTCATACTTACATTTTTGTGTGGAAGGGAGTACAGAGAGGTAGACCTAATTACCAGAATGCTTTAAGGTTAAGTTCATGATCTTGGTTCACCAAGAGAGAAAAATTATATGGCTCTCTTCCTTCTGTATAGTCAGTTATACTTTCTCTCTAATAGCTCTTCCGAGAAAACAAGATATAGCTGCATTAGGAGCTATATAGTTAAGGGGTATAATATTTTTGTAATTTCTGTCCATGATGACTGGACATGTTAGAGGTGAATTTTTACTGTATAAAAGCCCTTTAGAGTTCATGAAATGATTCGTCACAAATTTCTTCTCCATAATGATCACTTAGGGGATTTCAAATATTTGACTTACAGCTCATTAAGAAGTCATTGTTCCATAAAACAAGCTTATGTGTGCATTCTAGGTGGAATTATCACAGCTGGTGAGGTCAGGCTCTATTTTGATAAAGTCTAATACCTTTAAATTCAAGGTTAATATATTATATATATATATATATATATATATATATATATATATTAATGTGTGTGTATCTTAACACAAGAGAAGCTTGATAGGGTTTTTTAAAATTACAAAAGTTTCCCAAGTACTTTTGCCCCTTCTAGATTTGAGAGTTTGAAGACCAAATGAAGAAAAATTAACCTTGTTCTTCAGAAAAGCACTGCAAAAAACTTTAACTTCTGCCTAGAAGAATGCAAACTGATATATCATGTGTCAAATATAATTTTATTAAGATAAAAAATGCACCAATAAAAATGAATATTAATGTTTATAAATTTAAAAGAAATCATCTTAACTCTCAGCTTCACTTGAAAACTTTGAAGTGTTCATACCCTGGGTCAAAATCTTCTAGAGCAGATTGGTAGGTTGTCCTTTAAGTAAAGTATGTTTTGTCTAGATCCTGTTTTTTTCTTCCAATTGTCAACCTGCTTATTTTCTATGTATGCTTGGCATTCGAGACCTTTGGCTTATTCACCTCTGAGCCTAAGAGTTAAGATTTTTAAAAAGAAAAAAAAATGATGACAAGTAACTGAGGGCATACAGTCAAGACAAGATCACAGATAAAATTTTGTTTTATGAATCTCTTTTATCTTTTCTCCCACTACATAGGGCTAGTCATATGTGATGAGAGTTTTCATGCAAGGAACACTTTTGAGTATTTATTATGCTTTATGTACTATGGATACAGCTGTTACTAATGCAAGAAAAACCCTACACTTATGGAAGGAACATTCTTTGGCAGGAAGAATGAAAGAAACAAATGTCCAGTGTAATAACCATACTAATTAATGCATACGCTAGAATGAAACTGAAACTTAGAAGGCACAAAAAAGATAGCGAATTACACTTTATATGACGTGTCCAGGGAATGCCCACTGAGTAGGTCACATAAGAAGAGGACTGTGTGATTGGAGGCAACCATGGGAACAGAGGGAGAAAAATGTTCCAGGCAGAAGAAATAAACAATGGCGACAGATCTAAGAAAGGACAATCCTTGTTGAGCATGAGAAACGGAAAGGAGGCTAGTGAGCATGGCATTCGATCTAGACTGTAGTAAAAAGTGAGGTCAGCAATCAGAACAGATTGGGCAATAGCAGAAGTTTGGGGTTTCATTCACTTCTTCTGAGCTGAGAGCTCTAACTCATCTGGCAGCAATGAAGCTGAGGAAGTGGGTAAAGCTCTGCCAGGCTTTGAAATTTGAACCATGGGGCTTAGTTGTGACATGAGTAGAGAAAGCTAGAACCTAAGGATGAGTTTGAATATTTTAGTCCAAAAAACTAGAATGATGCTGCTGAGGATGAAGACCAGAGGATCATGGGTATAGGCAGTTGTAATGAGGTATTCTGTTTGGGGCAGGAGAAGCTTGATGTACCTATGAGATATATAAGGTTTTATCTATTATTAAATAGACAGATATGTAAGTCTGGACTTTGTGTGAGGTGACAATAAATAAATGAAAAGCTATGAGATGGAGACTGAGAATTTAGAGATTGAAATGAGAAGCTGGAGCAAAAAGTGAATCACAACATGTATTTAAGTATAAGGCAAATGAGAATTAATGTTGCCAGTTAATAATAATAATTTTAATCAAAATTCTTTGTGAATGATACGGGAGGCAATACACTTTTACAGTGTATCTTCATGTCTAGTTTCAGATTTCTAGAATTTTAAGAACTGCCCGTTGTTGTTTTTACTTTTAAATAGAATATATTTATTTTAAAACTCAGATTATATCTGTTCGCACTGGTTGAATTATTACAAACCTTCCTTCATGTTTTTTTTTTCCCCAAAGAAATTTCCAAATTGAAAAAAGCAAAAGCAAAAGCAAATAATAAAAAGTGTGTTTTTTGTGTAACTTTTCTTAAATGTTTCTATTTCTTTGCATTGTTACTACCTCAGAAGTTTGGGATGTCTATTTTATTTGTCTGTTTCTCAATATCTAGCATATGTTTGCCACATATGAGTCCTCAATAATAAAAGAGAGTTTTAGTCATCTATTCAACGAGGATGTAATCCACATGTCTATTAGTAGCAAAACACTAAGTTGCTTAAAGACACCGAGGTACAGCAGTAAACTCTGGTTTGAAGAATCTCTGAACCAAAATTACAGGGACAAAGCAACTTTTGCCACAAGCCATGTGAGCTAGGGTAAAGCCTGTGCTAATGTAGGAATAGATGAAAAATTCCTCAATACTCAGTATAATACAGTAACGTTTTAGGTGGGATACGTTTTATATCTAGTACTTTTTACTTAAACTGTTAGTTTTACGAGATAGATCTTGTTACTCTTTTTGTATATACGAGGAGACTAGTGTTCAGAAACACTAATCAGGCACGTCAGTTATATTTCACCAGGTGGCTGAACCAGATTGCCTAAACCTGGCTACACTGACTTCTTCCATATTAGACTCCATGTATGCATAAATATTCCTTTAAGATAGCATCAAATCCAGTCATGTGAGAAATGCTGCTGCTGAGATACAAGCAGTCTTCTCAGAAAAAAAAAATCACGCTTCCTTGCTTCTTCTGGAGATTCTGGTCAGGCTCAAGTTTTGAGGCTGGCAAGAAAATGGAAATTCCATCTTGGCCAGTAGGTGCAAGTAGTGATTTTGCTGATTTAATCTGTTCTATTGTTCTATAGCCTAGGCAACAAGTGGCCTGATTAAGAACATGTGTTCTGCTACATTTACAAAACCTTTCCCAGGTGAACACACTAACCATTTAGCTTTTTTGTAGTAATGGAGACGTCTGCTAAAGCCTTTTCAGATGCTTTTCTGGCACTGTCTACTTTTAGCCTCTTTTTGTGTAAATTTTGTTTCCTTTTCTTTTTTCTTTTCTTTTTTTTTCCCCATCGTGTACAGTTCTACACATTGTAGAACAAACTAGTAAGAGAGCCTTTTCCAGAAATGCCAAAGAACTTAAAATATATGCACCCTTTGAAGGTCTTTTAATACCAAGTCATGTGACAAAATATAACTTATACTATTTATAATAGATCTTCTTATATGGCATTATTGATAATTTATGTTACATTTTATTTTGGAATTTAAAAAGTAACTTTGTTTTTAATCTGTTAACATACTGTCTAACATTTCAACTAAGCAATATAACACATAATAAAGTGAAATACAAAGAAAATATTGAATGTTAGTATATCCAAATTTTATGTATCACTTTGAATTACAAACATGGCACATTTTATGCCAAGTGACATAATGTATAAGCAGACTTAAATTTCATTTACTCATTTCCTTATGCTATTAAAGGTCATAGGCTTTTTGTTTTTGCTAGTATGCTCAGCAAGCAAAATATTTCTCCTTAAAAAAGATAACAGTTTTCTTTATTGTTTCTATTTCCATTTTTAGCTCTTAGATCGTTTTGTTCAATTCCTTCACCTGCTTCATTGTATTTTCCTGTATTTCTTTAAGGGATTTCTTTATTTCTTCTTTAAGGGCTTTTGCCTGTTTACCCGTGTTTTCCTGTATTTCTTCAAGGGAGGTCCTTATGTCCTCCTTAAAGGCCTCTATCATCTTCATGAGATGGGATTTTAGGTCCTTACCTCGCTTTTCATCATGTGGCCAGGGCTTGTTGTGGTTGGAGAACTTTGTGGTTACCTTAGCCAAAATGCCCAGCATTGGAGAAAGGGAAGTCAAAGAGTCCACCTCCAGTAGAGAGACAAGGCTTCAAGTGGAGGGACATGGTTACTAGCCCACAGTCATAACTCCTGACCCAGAATTGTCCCCGTCTAAAAGAACTGCAGGAGCAAAAGTAGAGAAGAGACTGAAGGAAAGGAGGTCCAGTGACCAATCCAACTCAGGATTCATCGTATGGGGATACCAAGGCCTGATACTACTATGCTATGATGTGCTTACAGACTGGATCTTGACATGGCTGTCCTCTGAAATCTCCTACAAGTAGCTGACTGAGACAGAAGCAGATACTTACACCAAATCAATGGTCTGAAGTAGGGGACCCCTATGGAAGAGTTAGGGGAAGGACTGAAGAAGCTGAAGGGGAGAGTGACCCTATAGGAAGACCAGCAGTTTCAACTAACCCAGACCTCAGGGAGCTCCCAGAGACTGAGTCACCAACCAGGAGCAAACATGGCCTGGTTCTAGGCCCCTGGCACATATGTAGCAGAGGTCTGCCTGGTCTTTACTCAGAAGGCGATTATGTGCTTAATCCTAAACAGCCTTGGGACCTCAGGGAAGGGGATTGGTTAGAGAGCACCCTCTTGGGAGCAAGAGCGAGGAGGAATGGGGTGAAAAAACATGGGGGGAGAACTGAGGGGGAAACAACTAGAATGTAAATAAATAAAATAATTTTAAAAAAACTGCATTGACAAAAATGGAGAAGAGACTGAGGGAAAGCCCAACTTGGTATCCATCTTAAGGGGAGGCTCCAAGGCCTGACACTACTACTGATGCTATGTTGTGCTTACAGACAGGAGCCGAGCATGGCTGTCCTCTGAGAGGCTCAACAAGAAACTGACTGAGACAGATGCAGATAATTACAACTAACCACTGGACTGAAGTTGGTGACTCCTGTGGTTGAAATAGGGAAAGACTGGAAGAAGTTGAGGAAGAGGGCAACCCCATAGGAGGACCAGCAGTCTCAACTATCCTGGACCCCTGAGATCTACCAGGCAGCACACAGGAGCTGGTATGAGGCCCCTGACACATATACAGCAGAGGACTGCCTGATCTGGCCTCAGTCAGAGAAGATGCTAGTGATCCCTGAGAAACTTGAGGCCCCAAGGAATGGGGAGGCCTGGTACTGGTGGGGGGGCAACATCCTCTTGGAGACAAGGGGGAGGAGGAATGGGATGAGGAACTCTGGGAGCAGAGACTAGAAAGTGGGTAATGGTTAAACTGTAAAAAAATAACAGTAATAAAATAAACCATTAAAATAATAATAAAAGGACAATAGTTAAAGGAAATTTTTATTAAATGACAAAATGTGCTCAGAAAACATATTTAGTGGCTATTGATAGTAAAGGCGTAGTTGTATTTATGAAAAAGAATACCCTTTTTCCGCAGTAGAACACTGGCGTGTTTACGTCCATTTCTGTTCTCCACATGGCAGGTATAATTAGCCAAGTCAGCTTCTACCACTGAGTCAAAGATAAGTGTCAACTCGACTTCTTTTTCTCCAAGATGCTCTTTGAGGAGCCTGAAAGAAAGACAGTAGACTTGGGTGGGTTGGTTTGAAAGAGGCAGAAAGCAGTCATACAACTTCTATAAGATGCTAAATCAGCACTCCGGCCTCTGGACTCTATGGGATACAGTGCTCTGTGAGTATATCACCTCCAGTAAGAAAACAGAAAACAGGTAAGGAACAGAAAAGAAAGTATAATCAGACATGGGGAATTTACTCATAAAAAAAAAAAAGGAACAACTTGTCACTGGGCATTGATAAATAGAGTATATATGATTTGTGTAAAAACAAGGCAACATTGGTTTTAATGTTCTAAGTTGAATTTATGAATACTAGTTGGATCTTTACCCAATGACACAATAAAAAAAAAACTGTACGAGCATAGGTGTTATGATAGAAGTTACGATTTATAAAGGGGTTAAAGAAGGGAACATTAAAAATGGTGAGCACAGGCACTGGAGAGATGGCTTAGCAGTTAAGAGCATTGGCTGTTCTTCCAGAGGACCCAGGTTCAATTCCTAGCACCCACATAATAGCTCACAACTATCTGGAATTCCAATTCCAGAGGATCTGACACTCATACAGACATACATGTAGGACAAATGCTAAATGTACATAAAATAAATAAATAAAATTAACTAATTAAAAACGGTGAGCGTAAACCTGGGAGTAGTGGCGCATGTCTTTCATCCCAGCCCATGGGAGGCAGAGGCAAGTGGATATTTGTGAGTTTGAGGCCAGCCTGGTTTACAAAGTGAGTACTAGGACAGCTGAGGCTACACAGAGAAACCCTATCTTGAAAACTACCAAACAAAGGCCATAACAACAACAAAAGCAACCAACCAGATAAACAATCAAACAAGCAAGCAAAACAAAAACAAAAACAAAAACAAAAACAACAACAAAAAATGGTGAACATACCTGCAATAAACAGAAGGTACTTCGTGAAAATAAACAGAAGGTACTTAGTAACTTTTGGTCTCCAAATATAAGGAAACCTCCCATTTTCCCCCTTGCTTGTTACCTAATACAGTACTTGGCCCTGTCTAAAACCTGCCTGCCTGTCCACCCCGTGGACCAGATATCTCTAAAGCTTCTATTTCTACTTCTTCTATTTCTTCTACTTCTACTTCTACTCATGGAAGAAACTTTGTTCTCAGTGATATTTTCTCCTAGTCTCACTGTTTTCTTTCTGGTTCATGGTGGCCAGAAACAGAACAGCTGCATCACTAACATTGTCTCTTCAAAAAGTAAGAGTCTTAACATTATCTAGCTATTGCCTCGTCAAAGACATTTCTGCTTTCTCATGCTTTTGACCAAAAAGAGCAAATGAAAATTGTAGAAAATGGCTGTTAAATTTTGGGGTATCTAGTTAAATATAGACATATATTGGTAACCATAAAATACTTTATATGGAATATTAGGGGGTGACCAAAGGAATTTTTATCTTCTTTATGGACATACAATCATTAATACAGAGAAGGCTTCTCTGATTGACTAGTACACAGTTGAGCTGGGAACTTACAAAGTCATTTCTCAACTGGCGCTATACTTTAACTCATCTTTAAACTGGAAAGAATACACGCTCTACTGACAAGGAAGCTGGGATAATAAAATGAGTTCAAAGAAGTGATTTGAAAAATAAAAACTACCACTATCACATTAAAAAAAAACATTATCAACTACAAATATTTATTTAAATGAAGATAGATTTTTCAGATTTTGGCTCATCCCAAAACATTTTAATTGTGTTTTTATTAGCATTTAATGTTAGTTTGGTTTACACTTTTTCCTAGTTCTTCTTCTGGAGATGGAAAAGTTTTAAGTTAAGTCAGCAGAAGAGAGCTGCTGGAATCTGGGAGTCCCTTGTACTGATATGAATTGAAGCCTGAAGTAAGTTGTATACGTTTTAAACTTAACCCTGTTTCTGTTTCCCTCCTTTATCCAAGACTTGATAATGTGTGCATATAATTCAAGAGAGTCTTTATGATCTTTTGCATGTATGTATCTTTAAGCTCACATGTTACTATTTATCTTTATATTCATTGCTTTACTGACAGCCTGAAGCTAGAATTCGTCATCTAACTACCCTCTACCCCTTGCCTCTCTCAGCATACAATTGGGAATGTATGATGTTTACGATTTACATGGACTTCTGTTCTCCTTGTTTTCTCCCTTCCCTTGGTAAATCCCACTGTATTCAAATGTGTTAGTATCATGTAAAAGCGCTGTGGAAGAAGCTCTAGTAGCTGCAGAAGCCTCAGAGGCGCCACAAATTTCATTTGATTTAAAGTATCACATGGAAGGCAGTCACAGTCTCTGCCAGGCACGGGGCAGAAAGCTGATCCTGTTCCATGCCACAGAACGTTTCCCTCCTCATCTCTAATGCACTTTCCAAAAACAGATCTCCACAAGCTGCAGAAAGAATTTTGAGAGAGGATTGAAAAATGATCCTTCTTCATTCTATTAATATATATGAGGTGTCTTAATTATCAGCTCTTAAAAATCTAGAGGTGATTTGCTTTTTTGGAATTAAGCAGGAGGTTGGTGTTTATGTCTGTAATTCAGTCTGCAGAGTAGTCAAACTTTCCTACCAAAAACTGATATATGAATATCCATCAATGATGCTATTCCAACGCTGAATAAGTACCTAGCTCTGGGCTAAAGACTTAGTATATATAAAGAGAAATATAAACATTCTAAGGCTCAAACCTGATGCATTCAATTCTAAAATTTAAAGGAGAAGGCAAAATCTCCACAATTGAAAAATTACAGGATGGATGAGGTCAAGAAGTATTCCTGCCCCAATTGTGATGACGATAGAATTTCAAAGCACACAACGTAAATTAGCTTTAAAAATAGACTTGACACAGTGGCTAGGCCAAAGGAAAAAGATATTGTTTTCCAGGCAAAGATAGTGGTGACTATTTGTAGAATGTGTGAAAGCTAGACACTAAAGAGACTGTTTTTATGACTGATAGAGGTTAGAGGTGAGGGCATCCTAGGATGCAGTTCAGATAACCTGAGAAGTACTTCATTTTAATGATAAAATATAGACATACTAGCTGGGCAGTGGTGGTGCACGCCTTTAATCCCAGCACTTGGGAGGCAGAGGCAGGCGGATTTCTGAGTTCAAGGCCAGCCTGATCTACAAAGTGAGTTCCAGGACAGCCAGGGCTATACAGAGAAACCCTGTCTCGAAAAAAAAAAAAACTATATATATATATATATATATATATATATATATATATATATATATATATATTACTAAGAGCCATGTGAAGTTGGATTTATTTTTAATTGTTTATTTTGGGTATAAATCATCACCAAAAATGTTCAAAAATTGATAAGTTTGGACAAATCTATTTATCCATTGGACTTTTGGCCAGTAGAATGTGTTCTAGTGTTTTGTTGTTTTTGTTGTTGCTGCTGCTGCTGTGATGATCAAAACAGCTTTTGGACACAGAACTAGTTTATTTAACTTAACTTTCAAATCACAGTAGATCATTGAGTGAAGTCAGGGAAGTAACTCAAGGCAGAAATCTAGAGGTAGGACCTCCTTCCTGTCTGCCTTCTCCATGGCTCATACTCGGCTAATGTTCATACATTTCAGGCTATCTGCCTAGGCCCAGACACAGTGAGCTGAGCCCTCCCATATTAGCCAAGAAAATCACAGACCAGATGGCCACAGGTCAATTGGATTTGCACAATCACAATTGGTTAATTAAGATTTCTTTTGCCTATGGGGCTCTAGGATGCATCAAGTAGACAATAAAAATTAACCAATACAGTGACCAAGGACTACAACTTTAATACAAGCTATATGAAAAGGTAAACATTAGAAAAAAGTTTTAAAGATTAATCCAGGTGATGAAAACTACTATCTTCAAAAAATTACTTCTAGAATATATTATTAGAAATTTTAATAGAGTGGCTATGGTAAAGTTTGGGTCAGTTAAGTACTTGTTACACAAGCAAAAAGACCCAAGTTCATCTCCCTAACAAATGGCAAACCAGTAAGCACAAAGGACAGAAGCATACATCTATAATCCTAGGGCTGGGAAATGTGTTCATAGGGTTGGTCCTTGGGGCTTGCTGGACAGGTATTGTGCTGAATTAGTTAACTCTAGGTTCAGTGAAAAACACCATCTCAAAAATAATAATAATAACATGTGTGGGTACTTTACTTATAGGACATAGAGAGATAATTTTGAACTTGCTAGGTATCTGTTCCTGTATTTTTTAACTTGTATACTGTTGTACATTACTATGCATGCTTCTGTGGGAAAAAAAGACATCAATGGTCTTCCTTGGCATCAGACCCTGCATACTATAATACTGATATTCAAGGGAATATATACCCACTGTGCAATAATGATATAGTTGTTTATAGGAGCAACCAAACAATTTCTTAAGACCCGATCCCCATGTGATGATAACACATAAATAACAAAGCCATAGACCCCAAGGAAGAACATACTATTGTTTTATCTAAACTCATATTGCTGAACTCCATTATAAATATTTGTTACATGCATCTCTCTCTCTCTCTCTCTCTCTCTCTCTCTCTCTCTCTCTCTCTCTCTCTCTCTCTAAACAGCTGCCTTTTTGGTGGGCTTTTACTGCAGAGTACTGTTGAAGTTGTAGCGCTTCACCGAAGCGATGTCATCAGAGTACATCTCCACAGCCTTGCTTTGAGCGTCAATCTGGGAGCTGAGATCACCTTGACCACAGATGGCGTCACATTTGCTTTGGGTTTGGCTTGACTCCTTTCTTCCAATGTCTGTGCTGCACATTTCACATTCAGTATCAAGTCGCCAATTCCAGAGATTCTACCTCCCCTTTCGGGGATGACTCTGGGGAGCGGTTTTGCCAGGTGCTGAGTGCTACCTGATTCAGCAATGAATCTCTCTCTCTCTCTCTCTCTAGACCAGGCTGGCCTCAAACTCAGAAATCTGCCTGCCTCTGCCTCCCTGGTGCTGGGATTAAAGGTATGCGCCACCACTGCCCAGATGGTTTCTCTTGCTTTCAACTGGTAAGGGAAGCTTCTTATTGTAAATGGTACCGGTTAATAAAGAGAGCAAGCTCAGCCATAAATATAATATCTATGATAGCTCCAAAAGTCTCAGAAAACATCCTAGAAGAGGGTTATGGTAGAAAAATGTAAGGGCTGAAGGATAAGGAGGAGAGATGTAAAATTTTCTTTCTTTAGACATAACATGGCTGTTGCACACATGGAATTATAGAAGCTGTGATTATCAGTGCAGGACCTGCACAAGATCAAAACAGTTAAAAGTTTCCTCGTGGTGTGGGGAAGGTACCCCAATGCCCAATCCCTAGCTAAGGAGCAAATGGCAAATGACGGCTGCTGAGAGAATGTGAGGCACTTGTCTTTGGTGGCAGTGGTCACTGGCAGTTTGCTATGATACTATGCATCAGTTCATGTACCTGAGCACATAGATAGCAATAATTAGATTCAATGGGTTATAAAAAAAGAAACATGTGAAGTTGGTACAGGGATGATAGACATGCTGAGAGGAATGGGGAACACAGAAGAAGAGTATGGGGCAGATATGACCAAGATAAATTATATTCATGAATGAAATTTGAAAAATTAAGTCCGAGAAGCAAGGGTTCCCAAGGGAGGAGCTAGAGAAAGTTCCCACATAGCTGAAGGGGTCTCCAGCCATATAGGCGGAAGAACAATATGAACTAACTAGTACCCCAGAGCTCGTGTCTCTAGCTGCATATATAGCAGAAGATGGCCTAGTCGGCCATCATTGGGAAGAGAGGCCCCTTAGTCATGCAAACTTTATATGCCCCAGTACAGGGGAATGCCAGGGCCAAGATGTGGGAGTGGGTGGGTAGGGGAGCAGGGTGGGGGGAGAGTTTACGGAACTTTCAGATAACATTTGAAATGTAAATGAAGAAAATATCTAATAAAAATTGGAAAAAAAAGAAAGAATACTTGACATCACTCTCTGGCCTAGGCACACTGACATAGAAACGTAACTATACACAGACACGTTGTGCATGTACATATATATATATATATATACTGCCTCCACAAAGACAAAAATAGTGTTTTTAGACAGAATTTGGTAATTGTGACATATACAAATACATGCAGACACATGAGTGCACACACACACACACACACACACACACACAGTGAGAGAGAGAGAGAGAGAGAGAGAGGACATGAGAGAAAAAATACAGATAGTGAAACAAATAAAAAATTACCAACTTTTCTTAGATCTATTAGATAATCAGACTCTTTTCTTCTAATATTAATGATTTTAGTATACTCAGATCAGAAGCCTAGGAGCTTGAGATAATACTAGTAAGAGTATTTAAAGTACAAATAACACACTATACTCATATATGGAAACATTCTATCAATATAAACTTTATAGTATGCATATCAGCTAAAACTAACTGAAATTTTAAATTATATTTATGCATTTAGGCTCACTACTCTGAGCCTAAGAGTTAAAAATTTATACACACAGTATGTCACAGGCAGACTCCATATGTTGTAAGTTTTGCCTTTGGGGGCAGTACTAGTTTTCAAGGTAAAGTTCAGTTATCTATCCTTCAGGCTTCTGGCAAGTGGAAAAGAAAATGCTCATTTAAAAAATTAGAAGAGATCACTCTGTTCCTCTTCTTTTCTTGAGGTCCATCCTCAAAGGAAACTAGTCCATTATCATCAAGGTTGTAGTAGGGCAGCATCCAGGCAGGCATGATGCAGGCTGAACTGAAAGGTCTACATCTTCATCTGAAGGCTGCTAGTAGAATACTGGCTTCCAGGCAGCTAGGATGAGGATCTTAAAGCCCACACCCACAGTGAAACACCTATCCCAACAAGGCCACACATCCAAATAGTACCACTCCCTGGGCCAAGCATATTCAAACCATAATTTCAGCTCCCTGACCCCCATATGCTTGTTCAAACATATGATTAGATGTGGGCCAAACCTAAACATAGTACAATGCAAAATACATTTAGTCCAACTTCCAAAGTCCCCATAGCCTATAGCAGTCTCAACAATCTTAAAAGTACAAAGTTCAAAGTTTTGTCTGAGATTCATCCAATCACTTTAGGCAATTCCCAAAGTAAGACAGAAAACCAGCTGGGAAAATTCTAAACTCTGTATCTCCATGTCTGATTACAAGGTGGTCTTCAGATCTCCAACTCCTTTTTCATCTTTGTTGACTGCAACAAACTTCTTTCTCCTGGGCTGGTTCCACTCCCTGTTAGCAGCTTTCCTCAGCAGATATCTCACGGCTTTGGCATCTGAAACATCTTGGGGCCTCCAAGGCAACTTCAACATTACAGCTTCTTGTTTCAGTGTCTGAGATCCACACATGATATTTTGGGCTCTTCCAAAGGGCTGGCATCACTTCTCCAGCTCTGCCCTCTGTAGCACTCTAAGCTCAGGTTGATCCACTCCACTGACACTGCTGTTCTGATCTTCCCATGGTACTGGCATCTACAATACACTGGGGTCTTTTATTGCAACTAGGCTTCACCAATAGCCTCTCATAGGCTCTCTTCATGGTTCCAAGCCTCAGGTCCTTTGCAGGACCCCTTAAGTCCTGGGCTGCCAATTACAACTGAGACTGCACCTTCACCAATGGCCTTTCATAGCCTCTCACAGTACAAAGATGCAGCTGCTCTTCATGACCCCTCCATGCCTTCAAAACAGTACCACCTGGGTGACTCTTACACATTACCAAGTCCAGATGCAGCACGAGCTACAACCTTGGCTATCCCTGCAACCCAGCTTCTTCATGTTCTCAGAAAACATTTCCCAGAAAGTTTTACCTCAGAGATGCTGGGCTTCTTCTTAAACAACACTAATTTCTTAGCTCCAGCTAACCAGCATCAATTGTCCCAGTAGTCCCTTCTATTTTTCACTCTAAAGCTAGAGCCACGTGGCCAATACTGCCATGTTCTGCTGTTTGCTGGGGCTGGAACATGCCCCCCCCCCCTTATTCTATTACCAGATTTTTCTGTTTTCTGACTTTCTCTCTGCCTAAGTTTGGCTTTCCTGGAACTTGCTCTGTAGATAGATCTTGATCTCAGAGATCTGCATGGCTCTGTCTCCTGTAATGCTGGGATTAAAGGTATATACCACCATGCCTGTATCTAAATTTAGCTGGGTAGGATTTTCCTACAAATCCCTTAATATGTTATTGCCTAGAATGTAGGATTCAGTTCCATTTCCCTTCCTGGTGTCTCTTTAATACTCGAACCATATATTTTATATTTTTACTTTCTATGCTTGCTATGCTTGTTCAAAATGCTCTTCAAGAGACTTGCCCAGAGAACAAAGTCTCTGCTGGACTTTTTTGAGACTTCCTTTGTCAATGCAATTAATCTGAGTCTCTTAACCTTAGCCTCAGATAGACTCTTCAGACAAGGGCAAAAAGTAGCCACATTCCTCACCAGAATACCACAGAAACAATCTCTAGGCCACATATTGAAATTCCTCTCCTCTGAAACCTCTTGGGCCAGGTCCACACAATTCAAATCACTCACAGCAACAAAGTTTACCATATTCTTACTAGCCCATTAAGCCCCACTTAAAGCATTCAATGGCTTTCCAAATCTAAAGTCCCCAAATCCATATTCTTCCAAACAAAAGCATGGCCAGGCCTATCACAGCAATACCTCAGTCCCTGGTACCAACTTCTGTCTTAGAGTTTAACTGCTGTGAACAGACACCATAACAAAGGCAGGTCTTATAAATGACAACATTTAATTGTTCCTGGCTTACAGGTTCAAAGGTTCAGTCTATTATCCTCAAAGCAGGAACATGACAGCATCCAGGCAGGCATGGTGCAGGAGGAACTGAGAGTTCTACATCTTCATCCGAAGGCTGCTAGTGGAATACTAATTTTGAGGTAGCTAAGACTAGGATGTAAAAGCCCACACCCAGTGAATAAGTCGGATATTATGTCTTTTGTTTTATAGGGTACAATACCATGGAATTTCACAGAAAACCCCCAAATGCATATATGCAATTAAAAGAAGCCAATCTGAAATAAAAAGCTATGTGCTATGTGGTGTGAAAACAAGCTAAACAAAAAGATTGAAAAGAAAAGCTACCTAATGTTGGATTCCAACTATACAATGTTTTAGAAAAGGCAATTATTTACAGTGCAAATATCTTCCTACTCCTGATTTGGAAGGAAAGAGACAAATACATGGGGAAGAGAAGTTTCTTAGGCTAATGAAAATATTCTGCACAGTGCTATACTGGCAGATAACATATACCTTTACATTTTTTGAAATATGTATAATGAAAAAGTACCAGGAATACATGCTGTTGCATACTGCAGACTTTATATGATAAGGATATGTCAAAGTTAACAAATGTATGAATATGGGAATGATTATGGCACGTGGTAAAGGAAAACTCTGCTTTTCATTTTGTTCTGCAAATTAACTCCTTAAATTTAAATTCTTAATGTATGTGTATAATGCTAGTAAGATATTATATGAGTTTTACTTGCTATGATCAGTGACATTAAACATTAAAACTCCATATTCCTAGAATTGTGATGAGCAACTGTTTCAAACTATTTTTCACTATCTTTCATTGAATTCCCTTAAGTATGTTTAACTATAGAAATGAATGGAAAGGAAAAGCTAAAATAATAAAAACTGTGATCTGCCCTTATCTGTGGGTTCTATATTTACAGATTAAGCCAAAGATTTAAAATATTTGAAAATAATAATCCTAGTCTTAAACTTGTAAGATTTTTATTGTGATCATTCTATGATTAATGTAGTATAGCAACCTGTGTAGAGCATTTTCATTGTACTGGGTATTTTAAATAAATCGAGGTGATTTTAGGAATAAGGAAATGATGATTTCTGTGTGATTTCTCTTATATTTAGAAAATTTTTTATGTGTATGAATCTTTTGCCTGCCTCTATGCATCTAAACCATGTGCAAGCAGTGTCTGTGGAGGCCAGAACAGGGAGTCAGAGTCTCTGGAACTGGAGTTGCACGTGGTTGTTACCCTCCACGTGGGTGCTGGGAGCTGAACCTCAGTCCTCTGGGAGAGTAGCAAGTACCGCTCTTAACTACTGAACCATGTCTTCTGGTCCTGTGTAGTATATTTTGTAGTTGATTTCATAGAGATTGAGATTATCAAATTTGGGGGAAACTCAGGACATGTTGTCCAAGCAGTACTAAGTTACTTACGTAATTGTGATAGATATAAGTAGTTTGAGTATGCTACTATAGAATAAAGTGATTATAGACAACAATAAGAATACACTTCAAAGTGTAGAAGAATTTGAAAATTTTTATCATTAAGAAGTGATAAATACTTAACGGGCTAGGTTTATTAACTTGATGTATATACTCAATAATTTATACCTGTATTTAATCATTATATCTATACCATCAATATGTATAAAATTTATTATTTTTCTTAAAATAAATTCAAAATATATGAGAAACATCTAGGATATATACATTTAACTCTGCATATACATTTACATTTTATATAAGATACTTTAATATCTATAAAATTTTGGTGTCTTTCACATTTCTAGGTGACGATAGCACATGGAAACTATCTGAAGTCTGTGTTTTATTGGGAAAAATTCCAAACTACGTTTAAGTTTCTTCCAGTAGCAGTCGTGCTCTTAGTCATTTACTGAAATGCTGCATTGCTGCCAGTGAATATTGTAGTCTGTTTGCTTTATTGCACACCCATATCACGAACTCTGTTACTCCACTAGTACTATAATGCCCAGAGAGGAAAGACTCAGAACCAATAGAATAGCTTAGTAGGTAAAAGCACTTGGTACAAAAACCAATGACTTGAGCTCAATAACTTTTAACCCATATAAAAATCCTAAGGCAGTGGTCCACATCTGTAAAAAGCAGAGGAAATCATGTAGAAGTGGGCAGGCTCACTAGTCTGGAGTCTGACAACAATAAGCAAGACCTACATCAACAAGATGAGAGGAGAGATTTTCCTCCTACCAATTGTCCTTGGACCTACACACTTAGGCCATGTCACCGTCCTGTGCACAAATACTTAGCTATGCCCTTGTGATTGTGTGGTTGAATCGGAACTGCAGCTTGACGGTACTGCCCAGCACATCAAGTTATCATACTATTTATTGCCAGTCTGGCAAAAGACCAGAATTTGAAGCATGTTCTACTAAAGATGTGTCTGTTTTTATTATTTTGTTGTTGTTGTTGTTGTTGTTGTTATTTTTGCATTTAAAGCATCATATTTATTATGTGAAACAGTCTTGTTTTCTTCTCAAAAACACAGTTATAATATGGTCTAATATGTGCAATATAACAATACACTGTTTTGTTTACTAGCAAGAATAGAACTTCAGGCATTCACGATTAACTATCTTTTGTGTTGTGTCTATGCTATAGATACTTTTATTCTAGCTAATATGCATTGTACAGTTTTATGTGAAATGTGCATATTAAAATACACAAACTAATAAAATACATTGTAGCCTACTAAAGGAAATAACATTCAAATAAGATCTTTCTTTTTTGTTTATTTGTTTTTGAACAAGCATGTGTGCATTCGTTTATTTATCTTTTTACAAGTTTTCTTCATTTACATTTCAAATGCTATGCCCTTTCCTAGTTTCCTCTCCCAAAATCCCCTATACCCTCCCTGTTGTTATTTTGAAATCATAGTCTGAAGCATTATAAACTTGGGACTCTGAATTTATAAGTAAGCAATGAGGTGAGACTAGTAACTGTACTATTCCTGTAGATGTCTGCTGTCTGCTCACCTAAAGAACAAAACCTACAAGAAGCGCTCTGGAAGGGAATGGCAACATGACATTTAGATAAAGAACATAGATGCAATGAAATATTAGCGAAGTATTGGTTAATTGGATTGGACAGGGCTGGGGATTAAGGCTAACTGAATTTTCTGTACACCTGGGATTTAAATAGAAAACTGTGTTGGTTTCTTAATTGAGGTAAATAGTACTATAATGTCTAAATCCAATTTTCATTCACTGTAAATACTCCCTTCAACCAAATTGAGTCCTCCTTTGATGTCTTAGTACCATGCAGAGTATCTGGGTTATTATTCTGAATTATTAGCAATCATTGTCCAGAGATGATGACTGAGAATATGAAAGATAGGAGGTATACTTAAAAAAACCCTTTTAATTGAATAAATCTCTCTTTTGATGTGATGTGTTCCCCTTTTTTTCCCCTATTAAAACCTTGTTAGTCCAAGACCAGCATCAAGTCTGTAGTCTGACAAGACCAGATTTATTGACTCAATACATTGAGGAGAGGCAGTCCAGCAGCTGTCAACTGATCTTTGATTTTAAAAAGTATAACATTAAGATTTTAAAAAAAAAATCTGAGGAGGTCATAGGGAAGAATTGGTAATTGCTGGGTTGGTTTCTGGAGTGGGATAAGAGAAGGGGGGATTAACTTCAGCTTGCATTTTGTCAGGAGGTAAGGGTAGCTTAACTAGTGGGTATCCTTAGTAGTAAATGTTGATAACAAAGCAGATCTGGGCATCAGTAGGGAAGCAGTAATCAGTCAAGGGAGGACAGGTCCTTATGGCATTTTACAACGGCTACATGACCCTGAGAGAACCAGTGTTTTCTGTTAACTCTGCAGCTGGCTTTATCTGTCTGTCCTCCCACCCTGATTAATGGCAGGGCTGCTTAGTCTCACTCTATACGGACTTTCACTCTTTCAGTCCCGGGAAAGTTTTGTCTCTGCAGCCCATATGTGGAATGCTCCAAAATATTCTGGACAACAGAGGATTCTTGAGAGATTCGGTTTTATGAGTTCAATCCAGCCGAATTGTACTTGTAAACAGCTGAAGGGAAGCTCTTACCTTATCTCTAAACCTTTGTTTCTTTAGTTGCCAAGTAAGGATAATGCTGTTTAGTTCAGCTGACTACCATGGGACTCCAAA
Source organism: Mus minutoides (assembly GCA_902729485.2). NCBI lineage: Eukaryota > Metazoa > Chordata > Mammalia > Rodentia > Muridae > Mus > Mus minutoides. The sequence continues at coordinate 1,635,396 of LR756404.1, read as the reverse complement.
TGTGATTTAGAATGTCAAATGGTTTTGCAATATTCCAAATTTTATAAAACGGTAAGTAGTATTATTGTTATTAATATCGTAATTCTTTTCCAGCAAAACCTACAATCCAAGACTAAATAGGGTTGAGGCTGGGGTGTCTAAACTATACTCAGCAAATGAAGAAAAGTTAATCAATAGGTCTTAGATGGACTTTAAATATTTTATGTATATATCAAGGCTAAAACTCAATGTGGAAATGTGAATAGTGGATGCCATTCCTTCTTGAAAAAAAAAAGATATTTCAGAAAAATGACAGCTTTCAGATTAATGGCAATTAAGGCTGACCTGGGCTAAAAAACATGCTGCCTATAAAAGCTTTCTTTTCTATTGAAGCTTTTGTATGATTTATAAAATGTACTTTCACATATAGCGGTGTTATGATTTTCGATTTATTTCAATCAAAGGAAGTGGACTGATTCATGTTCCTTCGTCTGGTAGCTGGGCAGAGTGAGTAAAGAGACTCCTTTTGAAGCCTAACTGTGGGAAGATCAAGTGTATGTGGAGTGCTTAAAGGCACTGACAAAATGTGTGTGAAGTTGCCAGAACAGAGTCTGTCGTTTTGCTCTGGGACTCTAATTAGTTCTTCTACATAGGCATCAGTGACATAAAGACATCTGGATAAATGATGGATACATATATGACCCTGTCCTCCTAGGGTGACAACTACTTGCAACATACCCAGTATAATCTCTGCATGTATATACGCTGATATCCACACAGTATGTGATTGCCTTACAGAATACTTCCCAGAATATATTCCTTTCATTTAGTGACACATAATTGTTTTATGGGTAAAAATACATTGCCGGGCGTGGTGGCGCATGCCTTTAATCCCAGCACTCGGGAGGCAGAGGCAGGCGGATTTCTGAGTTCGAGGCCAGCCTGGTCTACAGAGTGAGTTCCAGGACAGCCAGGGCTACACAGAGAAACCCTGTCTCGAAAAACCAAAAAAAAAAAAAAAAAAAAAAAAATCACTATGGTTTTGTCACCAAAGTTTATTTTTAAAACTTGCATATGCTTTTTGGTTGCATGTGGGGACATGCATGTCCCAGACCATTTTGGAGGTCAGAGGATAACTTGTGGATATCAGTGTTCTCTTCATCATATGGACCTGCATCATCAGGTTTGGCGGTAAGTACTATCTTACTGGACCAGAAGTGTGCGTTCATAATAGGTTATTTGGTAGCTTCTCAATAGTCACTTTAAGAATACAATATTTTAATTTATATCTATTTTCTCTTTTAATAGAGTATCACATTCATTCATCCATAGAGAACATGTTAACTTCCAGGCATGACATGAAGGCCAGAAGGAACTAAAAGCAAGAGGGACGAAATCAATACTCAAAGCAATCGAAGTCTATATTCAGTTTGTCGCCTTTCATGAACTGAGTGGAAATGAAATTATTTGCATTTTAAGAAGCGTTTCTGATAAACCTGAAGAGAGATTGAGTATGTGTTGGGAGGCCAACAATTACAAAAAATTTGGTAAATTGTTTTATAGTGTTGTCTGAGGAGAACACATTTGTAATTGATAGAGCAGTTCTTTGAGTGAGATTCATAATAGAAAATCATTCTCTATTGGAGCAAAGAAATTAGATACAACCTGCATCCCTGTAGGAATTCTTAAAGTCTTTTCCTTTTTTTGTTTAATAAGATTGGGTCAGTGTTTCCTGGAATTTTTACTTCTAATGTGGAATATATACCTCAGTAGCAAATTCTTATTTATCTGATTATTACTATATAAATTATGTATGTATTGAATTTTTGAGTCTTGAATATTAACTTAACTTAATTCATGAACACATGCACAATTGAGGAGACTTTCTAAGATGCTCATCCTCAACAACTAGCCCTTCCTGTGAACTCTTTATTTCTACTTTGAAAAAAAGACTTTTTGCTCAGCTTTCTCAGGCTCATAGAATCTGTAAAGCCCTTCACAGTAAGAACCCCGATTGATTCTTCTTCTAATGATTATTTGAATTATCAGAAAAGACATGGTGAATTTTGGGGGCGATTTCTTGGAATCATTTCATATCCCAGAAAAAATCTAAAGAAACCTATAGGACACACATAAAAATCTCACCACTTCTACAAATTATATCTTACATCGCCAGTAGAAGAGTTTTGGTGTAATTGTCTGGGACAGGCTGGCAAGTGTGATTAGATACTTCATTATGGATTCAGATTTTCTTGTGGATCAGTTTTTATTTTAGCAATCCCAGAGACATGGAAAAGCTAGCTACACCTATCCTTTCTTAAAGTGAAATTATATGGAATATGTGCAAATCAGAAGATGTTAGGGAACCTCAGGAATGAAAATGACCCAGAAAGCAAACAAAAAGAGTCCTGAAACCTGGGCCAGGATTTACACTCAAAGACTGGACAAGCCACTGGAAAACTGCTGTGTTCAGAGGTTGTACTTCCTGAAGATCAAGGAACATTATATCATTGGCCATCCTGTGCCAGTACATATCAGAGTATTTTCTCTAGGTAGCATATTTTATTTTATTTGCTTTTAACATGTTTTTAATTAAAACAGAACGACATTTCTTCCCTCTAGTCCTGTCCCCCAGGTATCCTCACCCTCCCGAATCTTATGCCTTCCTCTTCTTTGGGAAAGATGTTACAAGTTGCAATAAATACTCATAGGCCAAAGCTGCCTCCAGGCCCAGGAAATGAGAGTCTAGGCAGAAGGGCTGGTTCTTCATTTTTCAATTGCCTGATTACTCCTTAGTTACACTTTCTGTTTTATTTACTTTACAATGAACTTTAAGAAGATTAATAAGTACTAATTGAAATGTTAATGGAGTTTCATACATCAGCTCTATACACATAAATAGCACACGCTGACCAAATAGATGAACCTTTCCCTTTCCCCTTCCTAATCTATAACAATCATCATTATACTTCCAGGCAATGCACTGTTGATATGCACATACAGCCCAAGAACTACAACATGACTTAAACTTGAGCCAATTAGAATGCCCTTTATATAATCCTATATGTTTGTGTCTCTCTTTCAAAACTCATATATTAAGAATTCCAAATATATTAGTGTTAACAATTGGGCACTTGGAATTAGCTTTAGTCACGAAGGCTTTGCTCTCATGAATAGAATTAGTGCTTTTATGAAAGGGATGCAAGAAATCTACTTTGCCCCTTCTGTTATGTGAAGACACACTGAGGATGCCTTTTATGAAGAACAGGACCACAGCAGGCCCCAAATCTGATGGTTCCTTGATCTTGCCTTTCCTGACCTTCATGATGATGACAAATATTTTTTTTTGCTTGTAAGTTACACACTTTAAAATAGTTTATTATGATTATCTGAAGAAAGAAAGACAACCTGTGAGGAAAACATGTATCCAGAAGTCAGTTTTATTTATAGAAGTGCCTGTAAAAGAAATCCTCTAATTAAAATTTTAGCATTTTGTCTGTAGAGGTATGCCCATTGGAGAAAATCTGTGGGTCATAGGAGAGCTCAGATAATCTCTGGGTTCTAGTAATTGTATCATTATCATTTTTTATTAAACTGTGTAATTTGTCCCAAACTGCTATGCTCTGTAAAAAAAAAAAAATCCTGTATATTTCTTGACTTTGGAGGCTCGAAGACAGTCTAGTAATTAATTCCTATGTTAGCATAAGTGTCCATAGCCTGAAGGAATGCTGGAACACACACAAGCTCCTAAATAAATCACAGATCACACAATTAATATTACAAAATGGCTGACTATGTGTTTATCTTGGCCAGGAACCCCTGCCTCTTCGTTTTTATTTCTCTAAAGGTGTCTCTATTTAGCTAGTGGGTTTTGTAAAAATTTCAAAACAAACACTCTGCAACTTTCCACCAGTGCAAGTAAGTTATGTATTTTTCCTTAAAAAAAAAACTTTTAGTAGGGGTTTCTCAGAAACTAAAGGAAGAAAATACAATCAAATCAAATAAACAACAGCATTTTGCAAGACCCTGATGGCAGACTTGCTTAGCACCTAATAGAGGGGCTCTGGCTCTGCTCTGCTTTCACTTCATGTTTGCATGTTTAATCTTCTACTTTAAAATGGTGTAACTACATGTCAATGTAACTAGGCATCTGCCTTAAAAGTTAATCCTGGACAAAGAAAGGTCAGCAAAAGCTAAGGGGATCCGAGTTGAAAAATGGATCTTAGTAATGAGTATGCATTGATTTTAATTCACGTTCTTATAACTATTGAAACAGAAGTCATTAATAAAGATGGAAGAAATTTGGTTAAATTAGGAATTATCTGCAATATATTTACAAATTTTCTGTCCAAAAGTTTTAAGAAATATGAAGCTTGTTTGCCAAACAAATAAATCTTATTTTCTAGAAGAGTCCAAAGTTTTCCAGCACTTAGACATGATAGACATTTGAGGAAATAAGAATGCTAATACTGTATTTTCCGAATAAATATTTCAATATTAAAAAGATTCCTAAGGCCAACAGCAATGGACAGGCCAAATCAGATAGGGAAACACCCACAAAACCTCAGGCCTTCACAAAACACCTTTAGGCAAACTGAGGAAAGCTGGGAGCAGGAGAGGTGCTCTTCCCCAGGGACACACACATTGGTTGTCCAGTGCCAAGTGGTCAGCCTTGAGAATATACATACAGGTAACATCATAAGCAGCATAAACATGTTATATTCTGGGAGGCATGTGTACATACATATACAAGAACAATTAATGAGAAAAGAGGGCATGAATTTGAAGGAGAGCGAAGATGGGCACATGAGAAGGCTTAGAGGGAGGAAAGGGGAGGGAAAAATGTTGAAATTATATCCTCCTTCCTAAAAAGAGAGGACAATAAAAGTGTGGAGGTTCCCATCATTAATTCAGGCATGTAGGAGGCAGAAGTAGGAGGAGTTCTGTGAGTTCAACACAGCCCAGTGTCACAGAAATCCAGGACAGCCAGAACTGCACAGAGAGACTCTGTTAAAAGCACAAAAAGGTGGCTCCTGTGTCATTAGGAAAATAATTGTGGATAATAGATTTATATCTCAAAATGCAGAAAAATGACCCATAATTTTCAATATTTCTATAGTAACTGTGCACAGATGAGGTTAATGGGCCTGGCCAACTATAACCAGGTTTTGCTGTCATTTGTTTGTTTGTTTGCTTGTTGCTTTTTTGAGACAGGGTTTCTCTGTGTAACAACCCTGGCTGTCCTGGAACTCTCTTTTAGACCAGGCTGGCCTAGACTTCACAGACACCTGCCTGCCTCTACCTCTGGAGTGCTAGGATTAAAGGCATGTGCTACCACTGCCCAGCTATGACTTGGTTTTGACTACAACAACAACAACTACTACTACTACTACTACTACTACTACTACTACTACTACTACTACATCAAATCAACTTACATAGCAGCATTGAACTTTCTCACACAGGTGTTTTAAGGGATAGTGAGAGCACAGTAGGATACAGACAAAAACGGGTAGAAACCATGACAGATTTGGGTTCAAATATTGGAATGTGCTTGTCATTTGTTGAACCCTCTCCAGCTCTCTGTACTATTAGCAACTGTGAGTCCATTTACTATTTTCCAAAAATTTCATTTGTTTGTTGCATATGACTTTTCATTGTGAGTCAAAACTAGAAAACCCAAAGTAGAAGTGGTATTAAATTCAAAGTATTATGTGTTTTCAAATATATAAATACATGAGTATTTTAACAATATAATTAATACTAATAATTATATACCATATAAACTTTTGTACATTTTCTGGTTTATTTATTTCATGTTTAAATCTGTTTTGAAACGCAATTTATATGTTTTATTATTTTTGTATATATCTGTGTGTCCTTAAAAAAATATTCCCAACCTGATATGTAAAGTGGTCTGTAACAATAAACCTAGAGCCTAACATTTGCATCAAACCTAAATTACTCTGCAAATTAGGAAGACATTCTTAGCCTTCATGTCTTTGCTCTTTGATTCAATGAATGTGTTCAGTTAAATTATCTAATTAACAGAATACCATACTGAAAAATACTAAATGAGTGTCATATATGAAGATGAACAATTAAAAATAAATTTGTCATAAGTTGCACTGAAATATAGTTTAAAATATTTGAAAATTAAGTAAAAATGTAAATGTGCACTTTATATATGATTTGCCTACTTCATATCTAGATATTTAACTAAGCAAAAAGGAAGTATAGTTGCTTATGGACATCTGTATATTAAAGTTCATATCATCTTTACTGGTTCCAAATTAGACACAACTCAAATACAAACAACAGATAAGTGGACAGCCAAACTCTTATATGATATCTCGACATAGCAGTACTCATTGATATTAAGAGAAAGAGCTATTTATGTACACAACCCATGCCTAATTGACTTACCAAATAAAATAATCCAAACACACAGCATATCTGCTGTATTATTCTGCTTATATAAAACTACAAAATGTGGACTGATTTATAGTGACAAGAAGATTAGTGTCGTGGAAAGGATGTCAAAGGGGCACCAGGAAACAAGGGGTGATAACTTCTTTATGGCAAGTGTTTTGCAAGCATATGCATACAACAATCAGCTTGTATGGATTGTACACCTTAAGTTGTGTGTTATTTATTGTCTGTCAATTATAACCCAATAAAACTGTTTATTTTTAAAAATCCACTCAGTCATATCCTAGAAAGGAGAGGTAATTACTTTGGGTTCATATAATTACTATTCTTGCTGAAGAAAACAAACTCAGAGCTTTTGGATAAAAGAAATGCAATTAGGAACTAAAGTAGGTACAAATATATTTAGCACATGTCCTTTTGAGGGACAGTTTCTTATTCTGAAAAGAAGTGAATAGTGGTATACTCTAAAGTAGATATAGTGATAATAATTTTAAGCTTGACGATTTTAAAATGACATAAAGTAAGTTCAATTATATATGCTACAAATAAATCACTAAAGTTTACTAATATAATTGTACTAACAGAAAACTTCAAGTTCAAGGACTTTAGATGTGTGAATCACTGTTTTCTGTAGAGCTATGCTATGCCTGGCTACCAACACAATCAAAATTAAAGACATTGTATAGGACACTGAGTTTGGTGGGTAGGAAAAGGTAGCAACTAAGACAGTAGTTAAGGGGAAAGAATGAGCAGGATGGAAACATACTGTAGATAATTCTCAAAGAGCTGATAAAAATAAAACCTAGAAAATGACATAATGAAAATATCTTTATCAAAAACCCTGTTGGGGTAGTCCATGACTGAAAGTATCAGCACTAAGAAGGATCAGGAATTCAATGCTAGCCTTAGCTGTAGAATACCATACCTCGAAATACTCTTCAAATAGCTTTATTGAGATAAAATCCAAATAAAGATGATTTTCCCATTGAAGGTCTATATTTCATTGTTTTATAATGTTTAATATGGGCAAATATGATTTATGAATGGATATATGTATATTTATTTATGTATTTATTTATTTAATGTATATTGATGCTTTGCTGGAATGTATGTCTTTGTGAAGGTGCTGGATCACCTGGAATTGGAGTCACCAGATATTTGGTTGCTGTCATGTGTGTGCTTCTAATTGACCCTGGGACCTCTGAAAGAGCAGCCAGTTCTCTTAACCACTGAGCCATCTCTCCAGGGATCTCTAGAATGCTTTCATTTTTGTCAAAAAGAAGCCCTAGTCAATGAGGTCCAGGATTTTATTTTGGAGTGTTGAAAACATTCATGCAGTAGATAATGGTAGTGGTTTTTACAATATTATGAAGTTACAAAAACCCCACTAACCTGTACACTTGAAAGTGTATAAGTTGGATTTGTCAACACTTGCAAAATGTAGCACCAATACAATATGACTCTAAGCACCACTTATAGCATCTATCCACACAAGTCTTAGTCAGGAATCAACTTTACAGTGCTGTATATTTGCCATCTCTAGAAATTTCTTATAAATGAAATTACATAATATGTGCTTTTTTGCCACAGGCTTATTTTTACAGATGTTTTCAGGACTGTTCATTATATTAGTATATGCCAGTACTTCCAACTTTCTTACAAAATATAATATTCCACTGTGTAGGTATACCATATTTTATCTTTCTATTCCATATTTGATAAACATTTAGATTGTTTCCACTTTTTACTCATTAGAATGTTGCTACCAACATTACTATGCATATTCTTATGTGGCTATATGCTTTGATTTGTGTTGGGTATATACCTAGAAGGTATAGTGCTGCACCATCTAGTACACTATGCTTAAGCATTTAAGGATTTAACAGATTGTTATTCAAAGTTATTGTACTACTTTATATTTGTATCATCAGTACATGAGGTTCTCAATTTTTCTACATCTTTATCAACATAATTTATAGCTCATATTTTTTAATTTATACTATTCTAAGGAATATGAAATGGGGACACATGGTTTTTAATCTTTATGATACCTGACAATGTCAAATACATGTTCCTAAACTATTTTTCCTAGAAATGCACTATTTTCAAAGATGGTTTTAGAGATTATGGGCCCTCAAAGTTAATGAATCTATAGGTTAGAATTATTGACTATACATAGGAACATTGACTGTCAAAGAGGTAATTAAAGATCATATCTGACTTAGGGTTTTACTGTTGTGAACAGACATCATGATCAAGCCTCTCTTATAAGGACAAAATTTATTTGGGCTGCCTTAAATGTTCAGCGGATCAGTCCAGTATCATCAAGGAGGGAACATGACAGTATTCAGGCAGGCATGGTATAGGAGGAGCTAAGATTTCTGCATCTTTATCGGAATGCTGCTAGCAGAATACTGATTTCTAGGCAGCTAGGATGAGTGTCTTAAAGCCTGCACCCACAGTGACACACCTACTCCAACAAACTCCACTCCCTGGGCTTAGCATATACGAACCATTACTTAAATATATAGTATGTTTTTATACACAGTGCTATAATATATACTCAAGAAAACTTGAGTCAATCATGGTGCACATATGCCTATAGTTTTATCTATTTGGTGAGACTGTAGGGGGAGGATCCCTTGAGTCCAGGAATTCTAAGACCAGTCTGGATAACATAACAAAACTCTGTCTCAGAAAACAAATGCATGAAAGTACATATTAACACAAGTTCTCTGAAAAACTCTATTGATTCCTACTGCATGATTCTTAGTGAGAATGAAGAAAAAGTGTACCTACACCTATCAGGATCCAGACTGAAAGAATGCCTGCATTTTTATTGCACAAATGAGAAGCTTACTCTAGCTGTAGTGATTTAAATATGCTAGGCCCATGATGAGTGTCACTATTAGGAGGTGTGGCTTTATTGGAGTAGGTGTGGCCTTGTTGGAGGAAGTGTGTCCTTGTGTAGGCAGGCCTTGGATAGAGTTCCTATGTTTAAGCTCCACCCTGTGCAGAAGAGAGATCCTCCTGCCTGCCTGCAGAAAACAGTCTCTCTTCCTGGTTGCCTTCAGATCAAGATGTAGAACTCTCAGTACCTCCAGCACTATGTCTGCCTGCCCACTGCCTTGCTTCTTGCCAGCCATGATGATAATGGCCTGGAAGTCTGAACCTGTAAGCCAGCCCCAATTAAATGTTGTTCTTTGTAAGAGTTGCCTTTGTTATGATGTCTCTGCATAGCAGTGAAACCCTAACTAAGACACCAGCCCAACTCCTAACTCTATTATGAATATTTGTCTTTATAACCAAAGATAAGCACAGTCCTTGCCCTGCACCAAAGAAACTTCTTTTTGCAACAGACAAAAATGATTACAGAGTAGCATAACCAATCAAAATATAAATCTACAAAATAACGTACACAACTAAGGTTTCAGGAACAGTGTAGAAGATGAGGTGGAAAGATAATAAGAGACATGGAAACAGAGTTTGCTGTGAGATTATATTTCCTAGGGATTTCAGAAGCTACACCCATAAAGTTTCACCAATATGACTTCCCAAATAGGAGATGACCAAGGATAACAACAATAACATGATAAAGTAGATAGGAGAAAGCCCGGGAGGGCTCAGTCCTACACAAATGACTACAAGTTACAAAGGGTGCTGAGAACGAGAGAAATAGTCTTCCCCAGGGCAAAACACAGCAGTTAGTTATCCAATACAAAATGTCCAGCCCTGAAAATGTACATACAAGTAACATTATACCAAATGAACATGTTATATTCATGCATTTAGGACTAGATAGATAGATAGATAGATAGATAGATAGATAGATAGATAGATAGATAGAGCAAGAATTATTGAAAAATAGAGGCCATGAATTTGAAAGAGAGCAAGGAGAAGTTTTGAGAGGATTTGGATGTAGGAAAGGGAAGGGGGAGTGATATTATAATCTCAAAAATAAAAGATATAGTAAGTCTAAAAACACAAAGCAAATGAACTGAACTGATAGCTACACACTAAGATGGTATAAAAATAAGAAAAATGAGAAACATTTAAGGAAGTGCTACACAGAAAATTCAGTATCATTCAGAAAATAAATAAACTTTGAGAATCAACAGTCATTTGGGCAAAGTATCAGATTTCTACTACTACTACTACTACTACTACTACTACTACTACTACTACTACTACAGCTTTACAGTTATGACATACAAAGGTTGTTTGATCCCCAAGTAGTAAATAGAGATTTGCTCAGAAAACTGAGATGTCACCTGCAAAGTTTAAAGCCTTGTTAATTACTGGCATACAAATGGTGCCCTAAGCTTGGAAACATGATGAAATCTGCTTCAACAGCTTTAGATTTTTGATGGCATCTTCCAAGAACCTCAAAAAAGACTATTAGACACTTGCAAATAAGCATTTTTTTTGCCACTGTGCATTTTAAAAGAAGGTGTAACTCTTGGTCTCTCTAACATATCAGATCTTAGAGAATGGAATGGTTGGCAGTTTCAATGAGCATGATTTACTGATCAATCACAAAGACAGCAAATAAAAATCAACTAGTTGACTCCTGTACCTTATTTCACCTTCTCTAATGTGACCTGCCAGTTCTTCAATAAACTTCTCCCCTTTCATCCAGTAGATCATTGGTCCAGACTCCCCACTGAATCCAAAGAAAGCTTTGCAAGGGATGTTCAGAGGTTTACCTGAGAAAGAGAAAAAAATTATAAATGAGAAAATGTCTTCCCTTTCTTATTGAAAGACAAGGATGACCAGTTAGCATACATAGGCAAACTCAAAGGCGGCCTATTTTCCAACAATTCTTGCATGTGAGAAAAAAGTTATTATGAGGACTTTTGGGAACTTATATAAAATTTTAAGCTAATATTAAAACTGAAAAAGTAAATGAATTATTACTTTTAGCATTTTAATGATACTGTACCTCTCCCAAGAACACATATGAAAAAATGAAAATCATGCCTAATTGTTTTTCTTGTATGAGAGTATTCCTTAGAAGGGCTTGCTTTTTAAATTAAAATTATTTAAGAGAATAAGTTAATTCTTTTTTTTCAGCATTTTTATTAGATATTTTCTTAATTTACATTTCAACTGCTATCCCGAAAGTCCCCTCCCCCCTTCCCCTCCCTGCTCCCCTGTCCACCCACTCCCACTTCTTGGCCCTGGCGTTCCCCTGTATTGGGGCATATAAAGAATGCAGTACCAGGGGAGCTCTCCTCCCAATGATGGCCGACTAGGCCATCTTCTGCTACATATGGAGCTAGAGACACGAGTTCTGGGGGTTTTGGTTAGTTCATATCATTGTTCCTCTTCTAGGGTTGCAGACCCCTTCAGCTCCTGGGGTTCTATCTATAGCTTCTCCAATGTGGGCCCCGTGCTTCCTCTTATGGATGACTATTAGCATCCACTTCTGTGGGAGTCTGTTATATCAGGGTCCCTTCAGTAAACATTTGCTGTCCTATGTGATAGTGTCTGAGTTTAGTGACTGATTATGGGATGGATCCCCGGTTCTTGAAAAGTGTGAAAACACAATAGACTACTTGCTATTAAGATCGTATACACTTTAGTTTGTTTCTTCCTATTATAATCTACTTTAGGAACAACGATACAGAATGATTGTTAAATTTTGGTGTTGACTAAACCAAAATTTTTGTCAGGACTACGGAATACCTCAACAATTCGTCATCATTTTTTCTCATAACATTCATGAGACCTTTCCAGAAATGAAGGACTGAGTTGGTGAGTGCCCAGGTGGATTAAAAAGCAAGAGGGTGACTATACATCTCTACATTTTCTCTCCTGTCTACAACTCTGGTGTATCGATTTGTGCCTGGATGTGCATGCATTTCTGTCTGGATGTGCATTTGTGTGTGTGTGTGTGTGTGTGTGTGTGTGTGTGTGTGTGTGTGTGTTTGTGCTTACAAGCGAAGGTCAGGGATCAACATCAGGTGGCTTCTTCTATCCCTTTCTAAATTTTTGAGACAGAGTCTCCTCTGAAGTGTGTCCTTTCAGATGGCAAGTGAGTCTCTGGAACCTGCTTCTCACTGTCAATGCCAGGATTAAAATTGGGACATGCTGCCATGCCCAGGTTTTTATATTGATGGAGGCAATGTGAACTAGGTTCTCTTGCTTGTCTAGTAAGCAATTTACTCGCTGAGCTATCTCTCCAGCCCAATGATGGTTAATCTTGTTTATCAACTTAATCAGACTAAGAAATATCTCAGGAATTAGTTAAAGCAGACCTCTGCCTGTGTTCCCAGTGCCTGTGTTCCCAGTGACATTTCTTTCTTTTTTTTTATTGGATATTTTCTTTATTTAAATTTCAAATGTTATCCTCTCTCCTGGTTTCCCTCCCTTTCAAAACACCCTATCACATACTGCCTCTATGAGGGTGTTCCTCCACTCACCCACCCACTCCTACCTCCCTACCCTCGATTCCCCTTTACTGGAGCATCTATTGAACACAGGACCAAGGACCTCTCCTTCCATTAATGCATGACAAGGCCATCCTCTGCTACATATGCAACTGGAGCCATGTGTACTTCTTTGTTGATGGGTTAGCCCCTGGGAGTTCTGGAGGGACTGATTGGTTGATACTGTTGTTCTTCCTATGGGGTTGTAAACCCCTTCAACTCAGAAAACTAGATTATAAAGGCTCTTCTGAATCAATCACCTGAACCCTGTATAGATTAGTTTTATGATTGAAACTTTGGAGTTTGGTGAAAGTTGTGTTGTGAAGCCTATTGTAATAAGGTTCCTTTGATCTCTAGGACACCCTTTCCTCTTTGTGTACCCCCTTCTATTTCTATTCAAGAAACAAAAGAAGGACTTTTTTTTTTTTATTAGAGACCTTCTGTCACTACTGTTTTTGCCCAAGTGCATGATGTCAAGCTACCAGGAACTAAACTTTATGAAAACATAAACCTAAATATTTTGTTTTCTCCATTAAGCTGTTTTGTCCATTACTTGAACTGACACACACTTGCTAATGGAAAACAGTCACTACTGAAAAATTCATGCTCACTCTCATTGACTCTAGACACTCTTCTTCCCCTGGTTTTAGATACTAGGACTAAAGTTCACCTGCTCTGGGAATAGCCACCAATATACTCAAGCGCTCTTGCATCTTTAACTTCTGTACCAAGAGCTATACTGCAAGCTTCCCTGGTTCTAATTTTAAAGACTTGTTACTGCTTTGTTTGTTTTTAAATCTTGCAAAAGCTTGTTGTGGTCTGTCTCTATTTCTGTAATCAAATGCATTAATCCTCTTAATAAATGATCTATCTTCATACTGGTTCTGCCTCTCTGGAGGATGTTAATTTATAAATTAAAATTCAAAATTTGAATCACAATTATAAGGGAGGTGCCCAAGGGCCTTAGCTGTGACTCTCTAAGTTGGGTATATGGTACCTGAAGAGGCCACATCTTGTTTCCAGACAGAAACCCCAGTGGAGTGATAGGAACACCAGCCCACCCACAAAACTTTTGACCCAAAATTTATCCTGTCTATAAGAAATGCAGGCATAAGGGATGGAGCAGAGACTTAGGGAATGGCCAACCAATAACTGGCCCAATTTAAGATCCATCCCATGGGCCAGTATCAGTCCCTAACCTTATTAACGATACTCCGTTATGCTTACAGACAGGATCATGTTGTCCTCTGAGAGGCTTCACCTAGCAGCTGACTCAGACAGATACAGATACCCACAAACAGTGAATGGAGCTATGGAAGAATAGGAAGACAGGTTGTGGATCCCAAAGGGGATAGGAACTCTACAGGAAGACCAACAAAGTCAACTAACTTGGACCCTTGAGACTCTCAGAGTTGGAACTACCAACTAAAGAACATACAGGGGCTTCACCTATGCTTCCCTGCTCATATGTAGTAGATGTGCTGCTTGACCTTCATGTGGGTTCTGAACACATAGAGCAGGGCCTATCCCAAAAGCTGTTGCCTGAATGTGGGATATGTTCTATTAGCTGGGCTGCCTTGTCTGGTCTCAATGTGAAAGGAAGAGCCTAGTCTTGCAGATACTTGAAGTGCCAGGTTTGGGGGACAGAGGATACCCAGAGGGAGGGCCCATCTACTCAAAGGAAAAGGGAAGAGGGGAATGGAGGAAGGATTGGGGGGGGTGACTGGTGGGAGAAATGAGTGGGATGTAAAGTGAATAAGTAAAAAAAAATAAATTAAATAAAACAACCAAAACCAAATATAAGTATAAATGATATCTACAGGCAAAACTCAGTCTTGCCATATCTTCTATATTCTTTAAACAATAATAGTTTACTGTGCTTAAATACTTCTAGGCAAGGTTTTAGTACCTTGTTATGTATATTTTAGCTATAAATTTCTCATCATATAAACAGGCATTTATTACTTTCATATAATTAATTTTATGTGTTTTTTTTTTTTTTTGCAAGGTAAACATGTATGGGAAGAATGATATAGGCAATACAACCCTGACATTTGACACATGAATGCATCAGTTCATAAGTATATAACAAAATCAAATTTTCTCTAGAGAGTACATTTTGCCGTTGTTTGGAACATTAGACAAAAACCACTTCCGAATATTTTCCTTGTGGAGCTCCCATCCCCAATCTGTTCCATGTAACTTTCTTTAACATTCTCCCTAAAATTTCTCCATCACTTTGATGTTCTAGTTACTACTTTCTGAATCCTACTGTCTTTCATCACCATAGCTAGAAAATGGCTTTCTTTGAGTATCACTTTCAGAAATGAGCAACTATGTAGGAGCTACAGTCCATATGAGGACATAGTGGAGTACAAGACAGACACTTGGAGATAGGTTGGGTTTATACCCCCAAATAGATATATGGACAATTATTTTTTTATTAAAATATTAACATTTCCCATCTCAAATGTCAGATTCTGGATCTTTGGATTCTTTTGTAGATGTCTGTTGTGGGAAATATTTAAAAAATAAATGGAGTCAGCACATTCCAGAGCTATAGCCGATACTGGCTGGCCACAGAACTCCATTCGGGTGATCTCAACTCAGTGGTCTCTCTGCCTGCCAACTAATTGTCTGTCAGGCCCCTCTCCCCAGAGTTCTTCTCACCATCAAGCAGTGCCTCACACATCCCATGGTCAGCCATCACAACACCCAATTGCCCAGTAGAATTAAAATTCTTAAAGCTTATAGTTAACCAATCAGATTTATGTATCACAATTATGTAAATCACAATTTATAAGATGCCAATACAATAATTTCAGAACCAATTGGGAATGATAAAAGTTTTATTCCAATTATTCTAACCATATGATATCATAACCACCATGGCTGGTTCCAGCCATGCTGGTTCATGGCTGCCTCCATTCTCCTCTCTCCCTCCTATGCTCTCTGTCTCTGCTACTCTTAGCTCTGCCTCCCTTTTCCTTGTCCAATCACAGGCCTCCTGCTGCCCTAATGTAATAGGACAGGGAAAATCCTGCAAGAGTTGTCCAATCTGTTAAGGTCAATAATCTGCACAATATGATTGATACCTGTTCACCTGAAGTTATGTAAAAGTATGCATTATAGAAAGTATACTGGATTAAAATCAAGACATTTAACTCTTATGCTTAGATCAGTCATGACCATTGCCTGTGAAGTGATAATCTATCTTTATGTTAAAAATTTCTTGTGTATGTAATGAGATTGGAAGATAGTAATAATTTTGAGGAACTCAAAGAAGACAGATGCATATGAAAGTACTTCATTAACTCAGATACATCATCACAGTAGATATCAGTGTTTTTTGCTTTCTGGGTGTTTTTTTAATTTCCATGAAGAAATTAAATTTTGGGAGGAGTCTGAAAATTATCTTGAGACAAAGATATTTTCATTCTGATCATGTCAAGCTTGTGTTCTTTTATTTATGAACATCTGTAGGACAAAATATTTTTAACATTTTCTTGTAAATTTATCTTGTATTTAGAATATATTCCTTTCATTCTCATGACATTGAAGGTATCTAAGGAACAATAAACCAGATTACTGAAAAATTAACAGATTTGATAAGCTTTATTTTTAGGGATTCTAATCACTGAAACTTCCACTATACAAATATATATTGGTTATTTTTCTTTTTGGCTCTGTTGAAAAACATATATTAATATGTCTTTTAAAAATGCATAGGTGCCTATTACTGGTTAGATTTTAATGAAAAAATTATTGCAGTGTGTAAAATGGGGGCTTCTTGAAATGGTCCAGCAAAAATTACAGTGTCTGCCCTTTCCCTTGACACTGCATCCAAAGAACTGGCAATTTATCTTGTAATTCTTCTCTTCCCATCAGAAAGATCCTTGTTAAATAAACACAAGAGATAGATATTTCAGAAGTTTATTTTTTACTGTGCTTGGTAAATATCCTTAATCCTATGTTGATGGCCTAAAACAGTAAAACTGTTCAGCCATCATCTGCCACATTCAAAGGAGAGTTCCCTAGGGATCTTTTATCAAATAGTTATGTTTAGTATGTGCTAAAGAGGAGATACTCCTCTTCTAAGAGGCATGAGAAGGATCCCTGGATTGATGGGAAATTAATTTTAAATGGAATTTCTCTAGGTATCTGTGAAACCCACCCTATGTGACAAATCATAGCTAGAAGTAAGTAGTATCTGTTAGCTACTGTATCGTTTTGTCTCCAGAGTGTTTGAAAGTCACTCTGTAATCTGTGTTTAATTAGTAGAAATAGTCAATTCACATTTACATCTGATCTTTTAAAAGTCTATCATATAAAAAGAACTTTGTCAGCACTAAGTTAAGTGCTTTGTTCTTGTTGTTTTGTTTTGTTTTGTTTTGTTTTGTTGGAAGTGGAGTACATGGACTGGCTTGCTTATCCTTTGCCTTAGCATTGCTTCAATTTTGTTTCTCAAAGAGCTCTCTGAAAATCAACATTTGAAAGGTTGCCTTGCGACTTTGAAAAATCTAGAAATCATAACTGGCTTTATTATTTTTGCAACTATTGCTTTAATAGATTTTTGTCTTAAAATCGATGCATTAAAGATAATGATGGACTCAGGAGAAATGTGTCTAATGTAGTAGCACAAATGCTTATATACTACTGAATTGTCTTTAGCATTAGAGCCCAAGTTCAAGATTCTCTTCTCTTCCCCCCTCCTTTTCCCTTTCTTTTTCACCTCTCATCCCCTTACTTCTCCCTCCCCTGCCTTCCAATCTCCCCTCTTCTGGATATTGAACCATTGCAATCGTTCTGCTTGATTCTAAGCCTATGAAGCTTAGGGATTTCAAATGTGATTGTCACATAAGGAAATTAAAATACAAAGAAGTTTGTCATGAATGTAGTGAAGGCAGGGTTTCTGTGCCTGTAGGGAATGAGGAGTGGGTATTTGTAAATAGGTAGAAAGAAAAGTAGAGCAGTTGGAGAATGATGGAATCAACATCTTATTACACACTCTTCAGAAAAACAAAGATACACATCAGCAGTTTGCTGATAAATATTTAACAACTGGTATGTTAAAATATGAAAATGCATGTAACACATACTTTACTGATAATAAAAGACAGAAAACACAACTGACACATAATGATGAGAATAAAAGAAATATTTTTTGTTGTGAGTGTTATATAGTCAGTAGATTCTCACAGAACACTTTCATTTCTTTGGAGAATTGTTATTTATAACATCTCTTTCTGCAATGAAAAACTAATGAAGAACAAATATGAGTCTTGGTCTATGTATTCATTGATATTAAGGAGAAAGTTGAATTTTAAATGAATTTTAGAGCATCACAGACTTTTCAGTTGTGTGACTGACATGCTTCGATGACATGGATAAGAGATTTTATTTTGCATTTTAAATCCATATAATTATTTCTTGAAGAGCTTCTAAAGATCCCAAGATTGACTTAGCAGATATGAGAAAACTGCAAGCAAGGGTGAAAATGGAAAAAAAAAATTCTATTTTCCATACATCTGAATATCTTCCTCTAGTAGGGACTTTCTAAGAATTTCTCAAGAGCAACAACTTGATGTTTAGTATAGATGTCCTCAATCTCTGGACAATTTTTTTTATGTTGGCTACAAGAAACCATCATTGATCTTCCTTGGACACATTTTTCTACATTATTTGTTCTTATCTTTAAAAACTGTGTAAGTTCTTTTTAATGCTTCTCAGATTGTTCTCTTATGCCTATTTCGTGAACTGAGTCTTTTCTCATCTATGTGGATGGAAGCACACTCATGGTAGCTAGCATTTTTTTGGTAAGTTTTCTAATTACATAGCTGTTTTTGTCTGTGTATGGGATTCTTTTCACTGAGCACCCTGAATCCTAAGAACTATAATGGAATCCCCTCTGAGTTTGCCTCTTTCCATATTGCTTGCTTGGCTAGTTTTTTTTTTTTTTTGTTTGTTTGTTTGTTTGTTTGTTTGTTTTCTGTTTTTACCCTTTTCCTCAGAGTTGTTCACATATGAGCTAAATGAACCTTAATTCCATCTGCGTGCTTTCCAGACACCGTATCTCTTGAATGTATCTGTCAGTTCACAGTTAGGGCTCTATGTTCAGTGTGAATTTCCTGAAACAATGAGGAGATTTTTCTAGTACTGTCTGTAGTTGATGGATTTTCAAGAATTGCAGGATATCTGAGCATCTACTTCCACACTTTTTAAAAATGTCATGTATCCCAGGATTTCTCAGACACTGAACCACCAACCAGGCAGCATACACTAGCTGGTAAAAGGCCTCTGACACATATACAGCAGAGGACTGCCTGGTCTGGCCTCAGTGAGAGAAGATGCACCTCGAGAGACTTGAGGCCCCAGGGACTGGGGAGGCCTGGCAGGGTGGGGTGGGGGAGGGGGCATCCTCTTGGAGATGGGGGAGGAAGAATGAGATCAGGAACTGTTGGAGGGTGGACTGGGAGGGGGATAATGACTGAACTGTAAAACATGATTTTATATATATATATATATATATATATATATATATATATATATATATATATATACATAATTTCTCCATCTATCTATCTATCTATCTATCTATCTATCTATCTATCTATCTATCTATCATGTGCAGAACTCTCAGACTCTTCAGGCCATATCTTGTTGCGATGCATACTAGAGCTATTCCCTTCCTTGTTTTGAGTTAGCTTTTCTTTCCCCAAACCTCACACTTGCCTTACTTGCTTTGAAACTTGAAATACACATAACCTTGTTTTAAAGTAGAATTTTCCAGTGGCTACAACAGGATCTTTGCCTTTAGCATACCCATTAAGCCTACTGTGTTGCATTAGGGTCTATATAGATACCATAGGAATGTGTAAATTGTGTCACGTCAGCCAGAATGATGTGAATTTTATTTATTTCATTCTCAGGAAGTTGTTAAGCAGACTTCTCTTCTTCTTACTGCTATGATAAACAGAGATCATCCTTTCTTCTCCCGGATCACACTTAGATTTGGCTTTTACGAGATAAGATGAAAAGGGGAAGGGGTAGTCATGATGTCAACATAAAAGCTTGTCAATTTCCCACTGGGCTTTATGCATGCAAGTTTGTCCATTTCAAGAGGTTTATTCATTTCCCAGGAAGGGAAGTCACAGTCAGAGCACACATCTCTATGTGCACTGGGGAGAGTGCCCTGAACTACATGCTGCAGTTTAACCAGCGACAGGACACACAGAGCACGGAGGGATAATACCTTAGGCTGTAAGGTAGATTTAAGAATTTTCTTAGTAAAAATGTCACTTTCTCTGCATAATCAAGTCTTGTTTTTGTTCCTCCACCCATGGGGAGATTAAGGGCAGACTCACAAGTTTTAAATGGGGAATATCTCATTTAAACTGTCTTACAGTTCATGCCATCTTTCCACAGTAATTAAGAAGGCAAATACTGGCTGTACATATAACTCAGTTGAAAATTCCTTCTTATCATGTGCAAGGGCCTAGATTCTGGTCCCAGAACAGCAAAACAGTTAAACTGACAGTAAATTAATTTAAGAAAAGAAAACGAATCCAAGGATATTGTAAGCATTCATGAGGGTTCCCCTGCTGAAATGAACAGAAACACAATGTCCTATTTTGATAACAAAATTATGTTTCTTTCCCACCTCTGAGCATGTATGCATATGAATGTGCATATGAGTGCATACTCCTGGGTTTCTTCATCTGCTCATCCCCTCTACCTCTCCCTGCTCACTAACCCACCCACTCCGGATTCCTGGTCCTGACATTCCCCTACACCAAGGCATCAAGCCTTCACAAGACCAATGGCCTTTCCTCCCACTGATATTCAAAAATGCCATCCTCTGCTACATATGCGGCTGGAGCCTTGAGTCCCTCCTTGTGTATTCTGGTTGGTGGTTTAGTCCCTGGGAGCTCTGGGGGTACAGGTTAGTTCATATTGTTGTTCCTCCTATGGGGCAGTAAAACCCTTCAGCTCCTTTGGTCCTTTCTCTAGCTCCCCCATTAGGGACCCTGTGCTCAGTATAATGGTGGCTGAGAGCATCCAATTATGTTGACATTTTATTCCTTTCTTTAGCTTTTCCTACCAGCCATCCCACAGGTTAAGTACCTATTTGGAACGAAAAATACAATGGTGAAAATGTTTGTGTCTTTGCTTACTCTGAGATTCCAGTCTGAAATCAACTGAATGGGTTATTAAGGTTTAGAAACAAGTCCAGAAAGAAATTGACTGGCTTTACTGAGGTCAAAGTTTAAACCAGAAGAAAGAATCCATCATTTATAATTCACTTGTTTTAATCTGTAGCAGTGTTTAATGGACTAGAGACAAAATTGGCTTCCAATTAATTTGCATCTAGAAAAGATGCTTCCAATTACCACAGTTATCTTATGCAGCCTTTTTCTAAAACCTTTTGTTTCTCAAAGAGGTGCCCTTTACTCAAAATTGTCTAAATTTAAATTAGAAGCTAAAACCACTGAGCTACATTTTGGATTATATTTGATAGTGAGCATAACATGGTATTTACTGCCCAGGAAACAACAATATTTTATGATGAAGGAAAGTAAATACTCACATTAATTGACCTGAGAATGAAGAAGACTTGGAAAAATACATTGATATTTTAAATAATAATAATAATAATTAATCAGAGGAAGAGAGAGAGAGAGAACAGGAGCTACAAAGAGATGGGAGGGGTGCCGTACAGAGAACAGAGCACAAGCTAAGTGCCCCCCCCCCCTCTGTGTGTGTGTGTGTGTGTGTGTGTGTGTGTGTGTTTTCAAGAGCTCATTTCTGAGGATAACAAAGAACAAGGGAAACTTTTCTTGTCAATACTATAGGGAAGTAGCATGGCAGGGTTTCAACTGAAGATGAAAAAGAACAGTTTTCACACTTATGTGTAATGGGTTGGCTTTGGTTTACAACTGGTTCAGTATGACAAGTGATGTGATGCTTGGTAGAGGATGAGATGTTTCGAGTTAACAGGAATTGTTCTGACGAATTGCCACATAGTCTTTATCTCAATATAAGTTTTTATTATTATTATTTTTCTTAGTGTAAATGACCAGAACCTCCATTTTAACTACCCTTCATGTCTGTAACATGCTTAGTTTTTTTTAAACCTTTCATCCAGTCAGGTTAATGGCTCAGTAAATATTCTAATACTCAGCCATATCTGCTGTCTGAAGGCTCTAGGCAGAGGCTAGACAGGACATCACGGGAAAGGCAGTGGTGTCTGAACACTAAATTTGTGACTTCAGCTTTCCTACTATGTTACTGTTTTGTTTTGTTTTGTTTCATAAATTCTCTCTCCCAATAAGCTTCAATTATTTTCTTTTAAAAACTGATAGGGTCAAGTAAGAAACTGTATGAAATTCTCTCAACAATCTTCCAAATTGAACATTTTAAGCAAGTGTTCTAGAACAATACATCTTAGACTATCACAGGTTTGGTGAGCTATTTTGCTTGTAGTCCTACCCCTCTTCAAAAAAAAAAAAAAAAAAAAAAAGCACTTGCTGATTATTTGAACAGAAGAATAGAGATGCAAGTCTCTGTGCCTAGGGTAGTTCTTAGCTTTAGCTTCATAATCCCATGGCCCACGATGTTTTGTTTTGCAGGCTGACTGTCTCTGGACTCTCAGTTCCTCTATATTCTCTAATGTCTGCCTGTTTATTTCAGAGTGGGCTTCCTGCCTCTGAGACCTACTTTGCCTTGAACCCTGTTCCTTCCTAGTCTCTGGCTCTTTGCTGCTTATATTGGCTCTGATGATCTTGGCTTATGGCCTGCTTTCCTTGACCCACTGCTCTCCATATCTCAGCTTGACAAAAGGATTTTGAAAAGCTCTCTTGGGGGAAAGACAAAGTCCTTGGATAGTAACTTAATGTGTTCGTAAGTCCAACTTATTCTCAGCAAAATGAGATGTCATGAGAGTTGAATTAAGCAAATTCCTCCCCTCTCTGTATGTGATTTCAAGAGGATGTATAGTTGCAAAAGAATTCATTTGGACTAAATTAATAGTTCAAAATTAAATGCACATTATTTGCTCAAGTAGAAGGAAAGAACAAACCACTCCACTTGCTTTGAGATAAAATGATTTCACTTCCTAAAATTCCTTGTATTGTCCTAGAAAGCTAGGTTTCTCTCAGAGTCAGCTTATATCGAATAGCAGTAAACACAGAACACTAGATAAACATTGCTTTTTCTGAAAGAAGTTCCCTTTGTCATTTGAAAACATTTGATTGGAAACAGGAGTCTTTTCTTTCTTTGCTGTCTACCTTCTGCATCATCAAAAGTAGTCTTGAATGCCATACTGATAAGATCACAATTTCTGGTCCTACAAAAAACTTGCTAGTCAAATCCTGCTATACAAGTTTGCAGGAGAAACGCATCAATAAAACTGCTGCATGTCTCAGGGTGCATCTGAACACTGATCCAGGGATTACATGGTGGCTGAAGAAAACACTGATGTGTTTTTGCTGGACATGATGGTATGATCTAAACTGTGGCTATGGAGACCTTCAGAAAATCTTCAAAAATAAAAACAAGAATAAAATGTGCCAAGGTTTTAACATAGGTACCATTCACTTTGGTGAATCTCACTTGCTCTCTGCAGACTATCTATCTTCGAGAAACTAATGCTTAAAATAATCCCACAAAGATCCTTTTATCCTTTAGAAAATAGAGGTATTGAAGTTCAATGTCCAGTTGAGAAAAATGAAATATAAAGCTATCCACAGATTGCTGATCATATTTTGGTGACTTTATTGATTTTGTAAAGTTCTGTAATGGTTCTTTTGGACTTTGAATTTCCCCTCACTGCAAATATCTGTAGTGTCACTATTCAGTATGCTGTGATTTGTAGCCTACATGATTGACATTTACTTTACCTCTTACCAATGCCACCTTCAATCTGCAGATACCAAGATCAAGTTCATGTTTCACATGTAACATGACATGAACTTCGATCTCTCCTAGTGTACACTCTCCTCTTTCTTTCTCTACATCATGTTTTCATATGGCCACAGAGAGTTGAGAGTTTAGGTGTGCCCTGCTTCATATGATTTTTACAACAACAAACATAAACAAACAAGGACCTTAGTGGATACTGTTCATTATAATTCTCCCAGAAAGGCTTTGTTACTATCAGTTTACAAATGAGCACACAGATGTAGAAAAGGGTTAAACAATTTGTTCAAGATCATGAATATCATACATAGCTGATATTTAGGATAAGACTTTAGAGCCAAAGATCCTTACCATTCTTCCATGCTACCTTTTACAAATAGATATTATGCTCTTTAATGATCTTATATTTTATATTAATTTCTCTGTCTCTCTGTCTCTGTCTCTGTCTCTGTCTCTCTCTCTTTCTCTCTCTCATGTATGTGTGTGGGCATGTGTGCCTGTGCACATGCTTGCATGAGCGCATATGTGTGGACATATGCAATAGTACATGTATTGACTTCAGAGGACAGAAAATGTTTCAGAAATCAGTTCTCAAACTTATTTCTTAACAGGAACTAGGAAGATATATAAGCACATTCCAATGGTGCTTGCCTGATTTTTTGATAGCTCAATTTTCTTCATTCTGCGTGTTTTCATTGATTTTATCTTTGCTGAATTAAATTTGTTTTGTGAGTTACAACAAATCCATTAGGCAGGGGAAGAATAGTAAGTCAGTGCCTTTCAATTAATGCTATTTCCTTCTTTTATTCATACTTTTTTATTTTAAAAATGCATTTACTTATTCATTCTTAAATGGTAATTGTATTCTTTGACACATGGATGTAAGTCTCTGATCACAAGTGCTTTCTACACTGTCTTTTCAATCCACTCCTGCTCACCCCTCCTTTCTACCAATCTTCCTTGCTCTTTCATGTGCTTTTGTTTTTACCTTGTGACCTACTTGGTGTAACTGAGATTGTTCCTTAGAGTTTTGGATTGGAGTTAGCTACTGAAGCATGCTGGAATCATAAGTGGTGATGTCACTGAAGATGACACTCCCCTTTCCACAAAATATTATCAGCAGTCAATAGCTCCCCAGGGAAGAGCAGGGCTCCATGAGGATTTTCTCTATCCATGACTGAATGTTCAGAGGTACGTTGGTCTTGTGCAGGCCCTGTGTGGGTTAGTGCAGCTACTGCAATTCATTGTTACAAGGGCAACTTCATGTCCAGAAGATAGCATTTCATGACCATTTTGATGAGGAAAAAGGAAGAGAGAAAAGTGGGGAAAAGAAACATAGACATTATCGATGCTGTCTTTGGGTAAGTTCCCTCATAGTAGAGTCTAACCTGAAGTAGGAGTCACGGGGACGATGGCACTGTTTATGTGCTTGTGCAAATCAACCATACACCTATGTTTACACAATGGTAACTGGAGAGTGCTCTTCATTTCTTTTTGCATGTGTTTTAGAATTTGCCTTGAATTGTTCCATGTGTATAGAATCTTTCCTTTCCTTTGGCCACAAATCCAAGAAGATGTAGTCAGAAAGGGAGATTGAAAAAATACACTCTATTCATGGAATAATTTCAAATAATGGTTTCTGTTCTTTGGTGACCAAAGGCTATGTAAACTGCAGCAAAGGGAGTTTTGAAGTTAGTTGTTAGTTATCTCACCAGCTACAAGGAGTTCCTTTCTCTTATGATAGAAATACTCAGTCTTCATAAGACAAGAAGCTCAGTGTTTATTTGACTAATTCTTTATAAATTCTGTGATGAAAACCATTGTCTAATTTCATAAAATAAATGTCCAGTTATTTGAAAACACAGGAGGAAGGGTCAAAGGTGTAGTATGACACTCCTCCATAAAATTGTTATTTTTCCCTTGAAAATTAATGTACATTTTAAAGTACATTAAAAGTATCTCAAAGAATAGCACAAATGTTAAGCCACAAGGGATGTTTAACACAATGGAGCCAGCTAAGATTCTTCATTACAAATCTATCCACTCAGGCCTCAAAGTAGTTGTTCAATAACCTTGCTCTTCTTGCATCCCAAGTTCTCCCCCCAAATTCATGGGGTGTCCATCTGTCTCTAATTTCTGGATCTGGTCCTATAATCTGTATTTCCTTTCTGCTTTTCTTTTGCAGTGTCAATACAAATGAAGTTCTACTATAAAGCAAAGCTTGTAATTTTTCCTATATGGCAACTTATTAATTATACCACTACTTGATTTTATAAGCATTTTGTGAGAAGGTTTCTAGTGTGAATATTTATAGGACTACTGTGGTTTTTCCCCACAAACATGCCACTTCATTTGAATAAACACTGTGTGCATGGCTCTTTCCTAGTTGTTCATCAGTTCTGGTTAAAAAAAAAAATCAGTCATCTATGCCTCTAAGAATTTTGGTGTCATTAAGAACTCTTTATCAAAGATAGTTTTATTGTGTTTAGCTTTATTTTCATATATGTGGGTAAAACCTTCAGAACTTTTTATACGTGTCCTTTGGACAGGACCATACTTTGCACTGTGCCCTAGGCCCCACAGTGAGAATGTTCTACAAGTAGACTATCCAGCCGACCTAGTTTGGGAAAAATTGTTCTCTGAGCTGATTGTCTCTGTCACACCCTCCTCTCCATTTGACAGGAGCCAAGAGCAAACTCAACATTCTTTCACCCTGGTCCATTCTCCTTGCTATCTTTCATTAACTGTCAGTAGTCAAAATCCTGATTGAAAGCAAAGCTTTTCCCTCAAACAGTTCTCAAGTTAAACAGACACTCAAAATGAGTTTCCTTAAATATTCTACTCAGAAAATGAAGTCTTTTTCCCTCAAGTATTTGGCCTGGAACCTGGTCAAGGTGTGCATGGATTGGCTCCCTGCCTTAAGTTTGTGGCCACCTAATAGAAAGGTATTCAAAATGCCATTACAAAGTGAGCTCAGAAAGCAGCTGTACATGAAGAAATGGGCAAATCTTTCAGGAGAAATATTTCACTTTAAAATGGCAAATAACCTCTGTAATTATGACTCCAGATGGTGATGTAAAAGTCCTGGTGGGACCATGGTGATGGGAGAGGAGATATTCTAAAGATACTTGTGTTCCTCACTTTGCTTATAACAGTGTCAATAAAAACAGATCCCAAAGCATTGATATTTTCCACAGGAATCTCATTGTGAAGGAAGGGAAAGGCCAAATCCCTGTTTCCAGAGAGAAAAGGAACTTGTCTCCCAGAAAGAGGATTCACAGAGTTCTGATAACGTGTATTTCTAGACTGTTGTTTATATTCTAACACTGATACAGGCAAGACAGAGGAAAAAACTGGGAGTCTTTTTCTATCTGGTTTGTATATAAATTAACTTTCCTTCAGTAATTTATTTCCTAATTCTGTTAAGGTATATCAGGTTTATAAATGCCACTGTCCTAGTAATATCAGTTTTTGCTCAATTGATTTGGTTTTATTTCGCTTTTATTTTTTTTAATTTTATATTGAATGCCAGAACTACCCAACCATGACACACATTTCATTTTCAAGAAGATCAGACACGGAATTCCCAAAGGTTAAAAACTTTGGTTTTCTCTGAAATCTTTTGGGGTAGCAAGCATGGCGCTCAGTGCTTATAAGGTTCCCTTAGTGATGGTCTAAATCACAGTAGCATGAATAGATGAAGGCATGCTTGTTTTAAATAAATCTTATTTACTCAGGCCTTTTCTGGTCAGCATACAAAATAATGGGTTTTATAATGATACTTTCTTGTATATTTCTGCATTAATTAATTAATTAATTAATTAGAGACAGGGTTTTCCTGTGTAGCCCTGTTTGTCCTAGAACTCATTCTGTAGATCAGGCTGGCTTCAAACTCACAGGGCTCAGCCTGTCTCTGTCTTGTAGTACTGGGAATAAACACATGCACCAGTAGACCCAGATGTGCAGGTGAAACCCAGTTTCATGTTTATGCTTTTAATGGAGATGGTGCTTAGGCATCTAGGTTCATTTTTCCTATTATCACTTTGCTATAATCTGAAGGAAAAGAGTACTACTAGTCATCTTTTCTCCGCTGAAGTGTACTACTCTTTTATGTCCTTAGCCCTAAGATTTACCCTGTTTCCATTTCTCACCTACAAAGGACTAGTCTTAGGCCTCCTTAACTCTGCAAAGAATTTCCTTCCTGTATTTGTATAAAGACAGGAGTTAGGTTCCAAGCAAAATAGTCCACTGTTCTTAACAGCTTCTTTTTCTCAACAAGTATTTTTTTAGAACATCTTGTTTCATCTTTCTGTAGTTTATATTTCACATTTCTTCCCTTGATCCACATTGTTTCTCTATACAAGACTATATGCACCATTCCAAATGTTGTCTTCTACATTTCACAACTCTCTGATAAAGTTAACCAAAGTTATCTGTACTGAAAGGAAAAGAGTTCGGTGCTGAAACCCATGAATTATACATCCGGGGTATGGTTGGACCTTGTCTTCAGAGTTGCTCTTTTTATCCTGAAAGATTGCTGTATTTGCTGGTTTTGTGTCAACTTGACACAATCTGGAGTTATCACAAAGAAAGGAGCCTCCCTTGAGGAAATGCCTCCATGAGATCCAGCTGTAAGGCATTTTCTCAATTAGTGATCAAGAGATGGGAGGGCTCATTTTGGGTGGTGCCATCTCTGGGCTGGTAGTCTTGGGTTCTGTAAGAGAGCAAGCTGAGCAAGCCAGGGGAAGCAAGCCAGTAACATGCATGCCTCCGTGGCCTCTTCATCAGCTCCTGCTTCCTGACCTGCTTGAGTTCCAGTCCTGACTTCCTTGGGTGATGAAAAGCAGTGTGGAAACGTAAGCTGAATAAACCCTTCCTTCCCTAACTTGCATCTTGGTCATGATGTTTTGTGCAGGAATAGAAACCCTGACTAAGACAATTGCTAAATAAACCGAACTGATGTGGCCATTAATTCCCCATTTATCTGTTCACTAATTAATGAAAGGAGAACAGTACAGTAACTTAGCAGATACAGAAAAGTAAAATACATCTAATTCCTAAATAATTACCAATTATGTTCCTTCTCTCTGCCTTATATGTATATGGAAACACACATCAATGTTTATTTCACTTGTATGTCCACTGTTTATCTTTAATTTTTACTGTTAGAGAATTTCATACATGCATATTATATATTTTGATTAAATTTATTCCTCATTCCCTTTCCTGAAATCCATTCCCTACCCCCTCAACACACTTCCCTACTGATATCTTCATATAATTATCTTATGTCTATTGAGGTAGCTCTATAGCTACTTGTCTATCTAACTTCATTATTATCGTCTGTTTATTTCACTTCTTTGGATGGCCTGGTGCTTTCTCCCTGAATTAATTATAGCTGTCTCTGGCCCATTCTCTGTACACTGCGTACGTGTGCAATGGAGTGTGAACATCCCTCAGTAACGGTCTCAAGTATGACCTATTGATCATAGTGATGACCTGCTGATGATCTGAAGATAGGGTAAGAGAGAACGTCATGAGAAACAGGTCAGCAGGAAAAAATTTCCCACAGAATGCACACTTATTTGTATGGCATATAACATAACCCTAACACTAAAAATAAGAATGAAGAAAGTAAGAAAAAGTAGTATAGAAATAATTTAAGTTATATTTTAATATTTAAACACTCTAAAATATTGATTTTAATTTATTTAGAGCAAAAATTTGCATTTAATAACCAAAGATTCCTATCTACTTCTTGAAAACCTACTGGGAAAACAAGTCAGCCGATATGTGGAGCAATCAAATACTAAAAATTTTCAATTTTATTGGTGTGAATTCATTGTAATAGTGATATGCTTTGAAACAAGAATTTGACTCAAGGACATAGAATAGCTTTACTACTTCTACCTCTTACACTTCCATCCTGTCCTTACTTCTTTCTTCATTCTTCTTTCCTCCTGTCATTTGTCCCCTTTGTTCCCTCAAACATGTTCACTTCTGCATTCATGTTGTGTATGTATGTATGTATAAATGCTCCTATGAATCTGTAGAAAATCTATGATCCATAAAAGAGAATAAACATACAATATTGGCCTTTCTGAGTCTGGACATTTCACTTAACATGATGATATCTATTTGCATCCATCCCTCTGTCATGGCTTGCTTTCAGACATGGTTGAATAAAACTCCCTTGTCCATATATGTGTATGCATGCCATCTTTCCTTTTTAATTTCTCTTTGTGATGGATGCCAAATTGATTTCACAGCTGTGCTACTGTGGACCGTATAATGATGCACATATGTATGGACTTATCTCTGTAATATGCTAATGAGAGTTCTTTGAGTGTATACTCAAGAGCAATAACTACAGTAGTTCTAGTTTCAGTCTTTTGAGGAAATGGCATATCTCCACATTTGACAAACTAGTTATATTCTCACTAACATTTGAGTTGATGGGGAAAAAAGTTGGATTATAATTTTTTGTCAAATACTTGGAAAATCTAGTAAAATATTTTTTTAATAATAGCATGAATAAGTAAAATCCTTGGCAGATCCCACAATTAATACTATAGTTAATGTATGTTAACCTATGCAAAGCCTAATAGCATCTTTTAATTAAGTATGCTTTCAGTTCCTCTCCTATGTAATACATCATCTATTACATATATTTGAAAGAGATAGAATTACATGTCTCTAAAGTGCATTACATGTTCTTGCTAGATGACTCAAGGAATGAATGTGATTGCTAAGCCTTATTACCTGAGTTTCATCACTGGTATCCACATAGTGGAAAGAGAGAAGTGACTCCTCCAAATTGTCCTTTAACTTTGACACACTTGAGCAATTCCATGTGTGAGGTCACACAGATAAATAACATTTATTTATTTATTTGTAATCTAAAAATAAGATACATTACATAACTTATATTTTAACTATTTATGATTTGCCTCTGTATTGAACTTAAACTGAGGTGGGGAAACCAGACATTTTATAGTTAAACAACATAATATACATTTGATTCTCATTAGTATTACTTTCAGAATGGAGCATAATTGATGTGGTTGAAGTCAGTGACAGTATTTTCCTAGAAGACTAGAATGGAGCTAGAATGGGACTTTGAGACCATCATGTTTTACCTTCTAACCCTAGATCAAAAGTGGGAAGGGGAGTACAGCATTTAAAGTGACTCTGCTAATAAACTGTTGGCAAAGCTTACAACACATTCCAAGCACTTTATCTCTAACGTTAATGTTCTTTCCCATATAGGAGCCACTTCTGGACTGTATCCAAAAGCCACTGCCATATCTTTCTGATAGGATTTATATTTTTCTTTCTTTTTCAGCAATTCCTTTCTTTCAATTTATTCTCTATGTTTTGACTAGCTTTGTCTTCTGTAAACCTGGAGATATTCATGGTACATAGCTACTTGAAAATGTGGAAAGTTTCCAAAATCTAATTATTTCAGGGTTTTTTTTTTTTTTAAGAGTGGTGGAGGCTGGGCAGGGATTTTATCATAGTGAAAATATTCGGTAATACACGGAAACATTTTTGTTCTTTTTTTTTACAATTGAAGGAGAGTACATTATTGGTATTTGCTGGGTGTGCTACTAAATGACTTATAGTGCAAAGAAAAGTTTTATCCATCCTCCAATGTCAGCAGTGTTGTTTGGGAACTTGGATTTTTTGTTCTCAACTTTTTTCAGTACATTATTTCCTAAGACTTTCCCACACTTAGGAAAATTGGACTGCTTCCACATTTTCCCATTCCCCTGATTTGTCTGAACTCAGGATGGTTTTCCTCATCTATCCACATTCTTCCTCAGTGTTAAAAACTGGACTGTATGTGATAGCCATAAAAGTCTCCTTTGATCCGTAAAAACTAGACCATCATTTTTCCCCTAGAAATTTGCAAGTTAGCAGTTTTTAAAAAGTTTTTTTAGAAGTTTATATATTGTTTTGGCAAAGTTTGACTGTTAGATTCAGAAACAGTTGTGTGAAAATATACACTATGACTGGAATCCAGCATGTTATAACTGAACCATTTTGAAATGTGCTTTACTTTGGACATGCCATTGCATCTCACTGGGTCTCATATGTTTCATCATTCAGATGGGACTAAAAATGTCTACTCCCTACAACTAGTCAGTGGGGAAAAAAGTAAAGAGATCTGAATGAAAGTGTTTTGAAAGTCTTTAAAGGCTATGCTAATGTGAAAGGTCATTATTTTTATTGCAAGAGGAGCTAGCTCTTGAAAGGCAGATAAAAATCTCATTTAACCTCATGTGGGGAGTAAATGATGCCATTGACCATTCTACAAAGTTTCTGCTGACCTTGTCTGAGGGCAGAGCATATACTTCAGTCTATATTATCCATGAAGGATACAGTATGTTCTTTACATGTTGCATCTACTCTGCATGGTGGGAAGGATCATATCCCTTTTCAGAGGAAAAGAAAGCGAACAGGTGAATGCACCAGACAATTATTCACAAGATGGGAGGCATTGCAAGCATTGTTTTCCGTAGTTAAGTACATCCACCTCATAAAAAATAGCATCATTTACTTCCGGTTTCCAACAAGGGCGTTTGACCTTCCTTCCCATCTCCAAATCCCAAGTATGAAGCTGCTCTTTTGGAAATCAACTATATGAGAACTATTGAGGATAAGGCCAACTTTGTTTTTAAATAATGATGAGTCAAATTTGTAGAAGTCTTGCTAATTACATTTCCCATAGTCTGTAGAAATTAAGGCTGGGCAAGATGTCTTGAAGCTTGTATAACTATACAGATGTTTTACACTAGAGTTCACTCTTGCAATCTAAGAATATAATCCAGAAATTTAAAAAAAAACCAGCAAAACAAACAAAAAAAAGTAAACAACCATCATCATCACAAACACTTCATTCTGTATATACCAAAGCTGTGAAAAGTTATAGGTACAGGCGTGTTTGGAAGCTTTGGAGAGACTCTAACAACTCTTAGAAAGATGAAATAAATTAGTACAATTAGTATTGGGATAAGCAGGAGAGAGAGAGAGAGAGAGAGAGAGAGAGAGAGAGAGAGAGAAAGAGAGAGAGAATGAATGCAGGAAGGCTGTCAGTCTGGTCAGCAGCCAGCCTTCCTTGACTTGAGACAACAAAGTAAACACTACATTGAAGTGATCATCTTGATGGACATGGATGACATATACATCTTGAAAGAACTACCACAGAAGAGGAATTGCAGCCATCCACCCAATATAGCAAAATCATAATGAAAAACATCCATTGTGCCAGTTGGTTTTAGGAATGGTATTTTATTATTACTATGAAAATCTAAATGAATACATGTAAGATCACTGTATTAATTTTCTCAAAGACTGACACATTTTCATACACAATATACCACTATCTGTGTATTTCATATTGAACTATTCAAAATGCAGTCCTGCTGTCTTATACCTTCCATCCATCTTATTGGATGGATGGCTTGCATACTCCCTGAAATTCTATTATAATATCTACTTCAAGTTAATATGTTTTGAGTTGTATCTTACTAAATTCAAAACCTTC
The DNA here is from genome assembly GCA_902729485.2 of Mus minutoides. NCBI lineage: Eukaryota > Metazoa > Chordata > Mammalia > Rodentia > Muridae > Mus > Mus minutoides. The sequence continues at coordinate 1,602,087 of LR756404.1, read as the reverse complement.
TGGGATACATAGAGCAGTAACAAAATGTTATACCTATCATCCAAATATGAATATATTATTTTATGATCTATTCTCATTGATAGGAAGTCTCAAAGGGTGACAAGACATGTGGCCTAGTAGCAAATATTGCCTGGGTTCAAGGGAGTGAAATTCAAGAATTGGTAGTAAACCTGGACTCAACTGTAGAGTACTTGAGGAGAGAAGGCCTTATTGTGAAAGACAACTAGATCACGTTTTTAAATTTTTGTCAAGCTTGTATATGAGAGGGGTTAAAACACTCAGCCGTTCATCTCCAAATCAAATCAACATGATCATGAAGTAAGCATTTTTCTATTTCCCATGTAATAAAGAATAAGAAGTTAAACAGTATTATTGATAAGAGGCTGAGAAGCAAATCCTATTTCACTAATAAATCAAAGGGCTACTGAAGTATTACATTTGATTATGCTCACACATCCTTTTTTTTTTTTTTTTTTTTTTTTTTAGTGACATCTTAGAAACAAAACTAAAGCCAGAGACATGAGCTTTGCTTTCACAGGCTAGAATGTTGTATTTACAAAAGCTTATTAAGAAAATCTCATCATAAAGCCACTGAGATTTCAGCAATGTTTAAGAATGTCAAATACTATTGTCTGGGAGACTAAAGGCAGCTATACTAGGTGAGGGAAATCAAATTCTAACATTTGAGTCTTGAAGGGTGAGTCATTTAGGAAAACTCTTTTCACTATGTACACTTTTGGAGGAAAGAATCAGATCATGTCTATGTTTCTGCCTAAACATGAGGAGTAGAGTGGTGGTTACATGACTCCGCTGTTTCTAATGAGAGAAGGCCCTAAATAGTTCTTTCTTCAGTCATTTTCACATTTAGGTTCCTGTAAAATTACTATAAGTTGACATTAGCACCTGTTTTCTCTGAGTGTAGAGATGGCTATTAAAGCAGTGTACAAAAGGGTCTCTTGAACCAATCCCACTCCATTTTATAAGCAACTATTGACATTTTTCTTTTCTTTGTGTGATTATGATATAATTACATCATCCTCCCCTTTTCACCTTTAACCCCCTCCCATATAGCTCTCCTTTCAAACACATGGTTTCTTTTTCACTAATTTTTGTTCTCTAAAACCTTTGGATATTTAATTGTTTATATCAACACCATTTCTACAAGGATGAGAAGTGGGAGACATTGCAACTGAAGGAAAAAATTCTGTAGAAAACCACAAAACATAATACAATGCACACATATGCACTCATGTACATACATATAAACATACATGTGAACACACACACACACACACACACACACACACACACACACACACTGCTGTTGTTGCTTCAAGAGAAATTCAACATGGCTTTTTAAATGCATTTGAAAGGAATAACCTATTCCCTTTTCTGGAGAAAGCCTATACATATATATATATATATATATATATATATATATATATATATATATATATATGTATAGTGGCTAAGGATCTGTTCTTTGCAACATGCTAAAGTTTGAAAACTTGAAAAAAGTACGTACTGACCTAAAGAAAATGTTAAAAAGGACCAGCAAGTGTATGCTCAGACTGTGTTCACCCGAAATAGATAAAATAAGGCCATGATAAAAATAAGTAAGCCTCCTAAGAACTGCATCTCACTCATGCTAGGACGTGTGCAGCTCACAGAAAAGCAGAGATTTATCTAGACTTGCAAGAGAAGTGATTCTTCTCCTTCATCTCATGGGGGATTGTGTAGGCATGTGGGACATGGAATACAGCAAGAGAAATGATAAATTAAACTGACCGAAGAAAGCAAGTAATTAGAAGGAAAAATTCCTGGAATGTACTCCAAGATTGTTTACTTATTTTTAATTATATTATACAAGATAATGACAATGTATCAGTATAACAGTTTATATTATTAGGACACAGTTTCTATAAGATGAAGAATTGGTTTGTCTGCTATGTTTCCTGCTGTACTCTCAGAATCTACTTGTAAAATTGACACATACTAAGCCCTAATATTACTTTGCTAGAAAAGTGAATAAATGAGTATATCTCGAATATTCAAGTGTAACAGGAGGTTTAAGCTACAGAGTCATGTATATGGACCTATTTGAGTTTTATGTAACTTGAATTCATACAGTTTGAAGGAACTTATTAACAAAAAATGAACTTTGAAATTATGAAATTATGTATTGAATTTTTAAGCGTATATATGCATATATCATATATATGTATGTATGCACATAATTTCAAAAGTGGATGAATATTTTTGTTGTTGGGGTTTGTTTGTTTGGTTGGTTGGTTGTTTTGTTTTTATTTTTTTCATTTTTTTGAGACAGGGTTTCTCTGTGTAGCCCTGGATCTCCTGGAACTTACTTTGTAGACCAGGCTGGCCTCGAACTCAGAAATCTGCCTGCCTCTGCCTCCCAAGTACTGGGATTAAAGTCATGTGCTACCACCACTTGGCTAGATGAATGTTTTAAGTATTACAGAATCCAGGATAACTGATATACAATGTTTTCATTGATGAACTACATGAAATATAGCTATATTTACTGTAGAAAATTTGATTATCTCTTTATATGATAATCACTTCTTTATACAGAATGAAAAGAAAATTCAATCCTTATTATAATTGATTGAAACTTATTTTTCTTCTTGGTTCACTTATATATTGGAGATATCCTTTGGCTGTACAATTTATTATTATTATTATTATTATTAATTATTATCAATGTCATAAAGTTTCATAGTTGCCAACAAATTATGTTAAAATACATCTACTAATTAACTACCCTTTAGATATAGAATCATTTTCCAAAGGCTGACTGTAGTCCAAGATTTCAAAGAAGTTGTCTCTCACATTTTATGTCTTTGTTGCCTAATATTTAGTGTAGTGAATTCTGTTATGATTTCTGTTTCTTTAACCCCAGAGTTTGGAATATTCAGCATGGGGTGGGGGAGGGGGCGGCACAGTATAATTTCTTGGAAGTCATTCAAAATTGAGGGGTGTGACTAGCATAATTTATGTATATGATTCCTGTGTATATGCCTTCTTAAGCCAAGTTAAACATTTTACCAGATAAACTTTACTTTAGCCAGATCCCTAAAATGCCCGTGTTCATTCCAGTGCCACCAGATAAAAGAAACTGTCTCAACTGAATTTTGACAAAATGTTTTCTGTACATTTGATAAAAACCTGTTACAAGGGCTACATTGATGGTTTCCAGAAGTCCACAGATCCTTGTCTTTCTTTAAATTCCTCTTTGCAGGTATGTGCACTTTCAGAAGTAGAAAGGGTTAAGTAAATATTAGTCACAGTAATGATGACCATGGTGACCATGATGATGTTGTCTTAAATAACATGTAACCTGTGACATTTGTAGAAGGTGACAAGTTACAGAAGGTCTCAGACTCAGATTTGCAAGCTCTGTGTACTTTTCTCCTTTCAGCAATCCTAGTAAAAAGCCTTCTGACCCAGGTCTTAGGAGATAGGGAAGAAAAAAAAAAAAAAATATATATATATATATATATATATATATATATATATATATATATATATGTGTGTGTGTGTGTGTGTGTGTGTGTGTGTGTGTGTGTGTGTGTGCATATATATGTTATATATACTATAACTAACCCACTCAACAATAGTTTTCTCCAAAGTAAAGAAGCCTTTTTAAGCTGGCCGTACCAATGTCAAGAATTTCTTCATTGTAGTTATAGTTTGAGTATTGTATGCTTCTTTGTTTTAATGTTTACTCCACGAGGTAGTTGTGTGGGTTATTCTGAAAGCTTTAGGAGATAAAAGCAAGCAGGAGGAGCTAGGTCCTTGTTGGTAGGTAATTTGCCATATCTTGTTTGTGGTCTCCTTTTCTTCTTCCTCCTCCTCCTCCTCATTCTTCTTCTTCTTCTTCTTCTTCTTCTTCTTCTTCTTCTTCTTCTTCTTCTTCTTCTTCTTCTTCTTCTTCTTCTTCTTCCTCTCTCTCTCTCTCTCTCTCTCTCTTCCTTTTGTGGAGAAGAACACCTTTTACCATAGCCCCTTTTATCATAATGCTTTGTCCAAGTATCTGGTGCCAAGCAATCATGGACAGACCCCTCTGAAACTGTGAACCAAATCAATGTCATGCTTTTCATCATAGTAATAAAAAGTAAATAATACAATTACTCAGACCATTGTGGTGCACACTTTTAATCCCAGACCTTCCTGTTCTACAGAGTGAGTTCCAGGACTGCTAAGACTCTGCAGAGAAATCCTGTCTTGAGCAACACATTCCCCCCTGCCCAGGAAAAAAAAGATTTAAAAAGAAAGAAGAAAGGAAGGGAGGAAGGAAGGAAATAAAGAGAAGAGAAGAGAAGAGAAGAGAAGAGAAGAGAAGAGAAGAGAAGAGAAGAGGAGAGGAGAGGAGAGGAGAGGAGAGGAGAGGAGAGGAGAAGAGAAGAGAAGAGAAGAGAAGAGAAGAGAAGAGAAGAGAAGAGAAGAGAAGAGAAGAGAAGAGAAGAGTAGAGAAGAGGAAAATAATAATCAATTACCACTCTGTGTGTGTGTGTGTTTGTGTGTGTGTGTGTGTGTGTGTGTGTGTGTGTTTAAATGTACACATATAGGTGTACATGGTCTGTGTAAGCATGTGTAGAGGCCAGAGGAAGATGTCATATGCCATCCTATATCAGTTACAACTTTATTCCATAAAGACAGAGTCTCTCACTGAACTTAGACCTCACTATTTTTAACTTATCTGGCTTGTTGGAAAGCCTCCTATCTTTATCGCTACTTCCATTAGTGCCAAAGTTATAGATACAACTATGCCTGACTTTTTAGGTGAGTGTTGGAGATCTGAACTTGGATTCTCATGCTTATGATGCATGTACTCTTACATAATGAGCCATCTCCACATCCTACCTTTCTTATTTTTAGTATGTGGTTTCTAAAGAAAAATAAAGAATGACAAAAATAGCTTCAAATTCACTAATGATTAGATTAAATATGAACTTTATTAATCAGAATACCATTTGCACACAACTAAAAATATCACCGGTATGTAGATATGAGCAAGACATCATCAACTTAGTATCCTGGAATAATTCTGTTCCTATAGTTTCACAAGTCATTTCAGTTTCTAAACTAGTTCTGACCCCAGGAGAACACATTAAGATAGTGTATCCCATACATAAGGGCAGCTGGAATTTATCTTCCCATGTCAGCACATCTACTGTAACTTCCAGCTACTGAGCTGCAATCACACTAATGCTGGGCTTGTACACTACCCCACTCTGCACAAGTTGAGCTTATTCCTACGCATTTTAAGCATTTATTAGTTGTTCCTCCCTCTAATGGTCCTACTGCAAGCTTCAGACTTAGGCATTTAAATACAATTCCTTTATCTAGAACCTTGTATTCCTCTCTTTACTGAAATCATGGTTCTGTTTGTGCTAACTATATTTCCTTAGGCCATCCAAAATAAATATTCGATTATGGATTATGGATGAACTTGAATACCAGAAAATTGCATGTTGTGGTGTCTCAGTTATATTCCTTTGACCAATCAATGGATCCTAAAGGGTGGAACTAATGTATAATATCCACAAGGTGAGGCTCAAGTGTCCCTCCCGATGTGTCTCAAGTTCAATTTTATTTTCTGCTATGTTGATCAGAGTTTTGCAACTTTTATGATGAGATGCAGTTTAACTGCAGTTCATTTGACTAGGACCATGATACCTTACCTAAATTTTTGGCAGGTTCTCAACTCTGAATCCTTAGAGATTGAATGTACTGTTTCATATTCATTCAGCATCAACAACCCGCTTATAAACACTTTACTTTGATGTTAAACACCAGATGGAGACCCTTTGGCTATTTGCCATAATCTAAATGAAGCACATCTCTTCGGACAGTATATCTTTTTAAGATATGATGTACGTGGATGATCAGTGGTCACCTGGAATTGTGCCCATACCCTTCGTCCTGGTTCCTGGCCCGCCTATCTTTCCTTGCTCACTGATTTATGTAGCTGGGGCCTCATGTGGCTCAAGATAAACAACAAACTCAGCCAGATGCTTTTATTCAGTCAACTATGAATCCCTAGTTGATTTATGTGCTTTCCTTATCTCTCTGATGAGATTATGAACTCCTTTAGGAAAGGAACCATGCCTGCATTTATATCTTTTCACAGCCCTGGTCATAAAAAGGAATATTCAGTAATTGTAAAAGTTTAATTGAGGTATAATATTCAGTCCTTTAATTTTCTTACTGAACTGAAGTGGGCTACCATTAAGATAAGCTGTCTGTATACATTGATTTATAGGCATTTAAGTAATTGATTAAGTACAGGCTTTAGAATCAGGCAGATTTGAATTTTGTATTTGATTCCTGACTTAGTCATATTCTAACTGTGTATGCTTGTTCAAATCACCTATTCTGGCCAAGGTAATGTTTTCATATATAAAACCATGAAAGTAATTGCGTCCACTGTATAATGTTTCTATGATCACTCAGAAGGATGGTGAAAAATGCCCAACACGAGACCCAATACAGCAAAACCCCATAAGCTGTTACTTTTATGTAATTACTAGAAATACTTGCTTATGGAGAGACTAAAGAATCATGAAGATTTTACACATCAACAATGTGTATCAAGAAGTCTTTTTCATTTCTCACTGTATATGATTAAGAACTTCTGAGGTAGTTAATGATCAAAGAAAATAAGTTTACAGCTTGAAGGGAAATAGACTTAAGATACAAATTACATAGCCTGGTGACTACAGTTAATATTCATGTTTTGTACTCCCAAAGAGAGAATGCAGTGGAAGTTAAATGCTCTTAGTTTAAATAATAAGTATATGAATTTCATGCATTGAATTGGTAGATTCAACAATGTACTTGTGTATATATTACAATATACCACTAAAATCATTCATGATCATAATGATAATGACTAATCTTATGCTGGCTAGATTTTCTAATGTTAAAGAAGGTCTATAAGCTAATTCTATTTACCCACATCCACATTATATATCATGTATTAGATGACACCATGCATGTGGTAGAGTTATGGTTTCTAATGTAATAGTATACTTGGGATCTGACATATAATTTCCTGAAAATACAGTGCAGATTTTGTTGCTAGCCTCCTTCACTTACATATTGATAAATAACATAATGCTACATTACTTGTGTATAGGAATTGAGAAAACAGAGTATACTTTTTTTTACATAGACATTCTAAGTATCAGCACTTAGAAACAATTTTTTATACATTTAAGAATAGCATTGCTTATTACATTTGTCTTTGCAGTTTTCATGATACTGTGTAGGGGCATAGGTAAACAGTTGCTAAGGAAACTAGTTATACAATATAATATCACTTAAGAAATAAAGCTAACCTTCCTCAACTTAGGCTACACAAATACCAAAAGGAGGTCATACATTTGAGAGGGAGTTGGGGGAGAAAGATTTGGTGGGAGGGGTTGAGGGAGGGAATGAAATGGAAGATGAGGTAATTATGTTTTAATTAAACTTTATAAACTCAAAGTCCATAGCTTCCTTAGCTCATGAACCCTTCCCAAGGAGAAAAACAAAGGCCTATTTCCCCCTTATAGGCCACGCCCCCCTCCAAATAAATCTTAGCCAAGTCAGGATTTTAGGCTTTACTGTCCTCTTCATGTGATTTTAAAAGATGGGCTTGTTTGAATCTATATTTCTCCTCTGAGTTTTTCAGTCCCTCCCTCTACCCCTCCCACCAACTCTTTCTCTCCCAACTTTGTCTCAAATATATGACCTCCTTTACTTGGTGTTTGTGTAGCCTATATATATATAAAGACAGCTCACTTATTTACTTGAAACTTGTATTTCTATGAATTCAGAGCTGACTCCTTATTATTGGATAACCAATCAGAGGCTCATACTTTGGACAAATTAATTCTTCTTCTCCCAGCATTCCGTAGTTGTCAGCACTTCTCCCCTCCTGCTTCACTGCCTCCTTGGGGTAAGACCACATAATATTTTGCCATTTCATGTTAGCATGTCCATTTCTGTTCAGGTCCTGTTTTGGCAGCCATATCTCTGTGGTATCACAGATGTAGCTTCCCCATCCTCTCTGGGTGGCATAATGACAATTTCTGACACCAAAATTTTGATGTTGCTGTATTAGTTTTCTAGAAGTACCAGGTGGAAGTGAACAAGGATACTCATTTTACGTGAAACAAGGAATACATTTTGATTAGCCTGGAACCTTATAAGGGGAAAATCATGTGGGTATTATGATCTTGTGTTCTACTTCAACTTCAACAACACTGTATGAGTTATTTTGAGGCCTCTGGGTTTTACTTTCCCCCTCTACTGAAGGTAGATCATAATATTTATTGAAATTTGAGGTGACTGTCACATGTTCTATCTCCTCCTATATATCCCATTCAATTAACCATTGAATTTGATATTAAACATCCACTACATATGTTTTGAACTTCATTTTAAAAATTCTGCTCATAAAAACTTAATGAGTCCTTTTCACATATCACCTTGATTACTCTAAATGCCTTTAAGTAGATCGTGTGAGATATAAAAAGTTTACATAAAGAGAAGAAAAACCTCACTGCTTTAGCTCTTAAAATTAAGAGATGAATTCTACATTCCCATCCCTAAATCTTTGACTTAATTAAATGAATAGGATAAATATGTCATTATGTGATTTCTGAGAAACATCCCAGAAGTTCTTATGGCTTCTACTTTTTTCTAATCACAGACTGCCTTTAAAGCACTATGTATATTAGATTTCAGTTGTTGCAAAAACAAACAGCTGCATAATTGGTATTAATATTAAGATTTTTGCAGTCTAAGGTCCACATGGATTGGTTTCAAAAGGTCAGCACAGTTGACTAGATTCTGTAAGCTCCATGGTAAATTGTATTCTCCATACCCCCATCCTTCTTTTCTATCTATACTAGTTCATAGTTTGTTCTTTCAGTTTCATAGTTAGCACTGTAGCTACTTCAAATCTCTCTTTAACTTTCTCACCTCCGGGTTTGCTATAATATGTTCTCTGATATGGATTCTTCTGTCTCCATCTCATAAGGACTTGTTTTTAAATGATGAGTTTTTTATTTTTTTATTACTATGAATGTGTTTATGTGTGGCTTTGTACATGTGAGTGAACTCCCTTAGGCCAAATAAATCAGACCCCTTTTTGCTGTAGTTACAGTCTAGCATGAGCTATTCGAAATAAAAGCTGGGAACATAGCTAGGTTCTCTACAAGAGCAGGAAGCACTCAACCATTTTTCTAGGCCTTTATAAAGATTCTTGTGATTAAAGACCACCTGCTGTTTATAATTCAATATAAGCTCCCCCCAAGACCTTTTTATTTTATTGTTCTAAAATATTTTTTTTATTTAGGAGCAGATTTCATATATGTGTAGTGTATTCACATCATTTCATCCTTGCTTTCCCTCCTATTACCCCTCCAACTACTTCTGTGTTCCTATTCACTCAAACTCATGACTTTTTCTGTAATTATCATTGCTACACACACACACACACACACACACACACACACACACACACACACACACACATCCCTGCTGGGTCCATTTAGTGTTGTTCCTACATATATATGTTTAGTGTAACCTAAACCTGTTTTGGGATTAAATAACTTATCAGGGGTCCATTCCCTCAAGAAGACTGACTCTCCTGATCTCTTACAAATACTAATTGGTCATGGCTTTGTCTAGTGGTGGGATCTTGTAAAACTTAAAATAATCACATCTGCAATGACTCTTCTATTCATGTAAGCTACTGTAATTTGTTTTGAGTATTAGGGTACAATTTTGCAAGACTATTATTCCGTTTATGGAAATATGCAAAGAACAATGTTTTATCCTACTTAAGATAAAACAAAACAAAACAAAACAACATCATAATAACAACAACAACAACAAAAACCAAGGTGACAGAGAGGCCTAGGAGACAATTATCAAAAATGATCAGATTTGTAGATGAAGTTGAATAGACTTATAGAAATGAACTCAGGTAAGTAGAGTCCAAATGACTCGAGCACATGAATAGCATAGCACTTTTAAAATTATTTTTGCATTATTACTATGATCATCAGATAATCAATGTGTTATATCTGGATCCAGGTATATTGTCTGTAAAATTCCATTTCCATGGAGACATTAGACTGACTTTTGCAAACTGCAATTCTGATTATGCCTTCCCACTATGTGAAACCATACACTATAGCTGGCTGATCTACAGGGAAAGACAAATTATTGGTATTCAAGGCCCACTCCAACTTGTATCTGTAATCTGCTTTACCCTGTAATATTTGTGTATTTGAAATATATGTTTCTGAATCTCTGATCTTGTAGTTCATGATATTGCAAATAGCTATAGAGTTATTGCTTACATACTTTTCTAGGTTGTGAATTCAAAGCCATTTATATTGCTATGTATCTCAGATATTCCATCTCTGGACATATCTTACTACTGAGATACTTGCTCATTCATGTTTACTGCCATTACAGTCACAGAAGCTATGAATAGAAATCATCACAGATATCTATCAACTGATAAATGGAAAAATAAGAATGTGATACATTTATACAATGGAATATTGTTAAGAAAAATGAAGTCATGAATACACAGGTAAATAGATGGGACTGGAAACCATCAGTGTGAGTGAGGTAACCCAGACCCAGCAACAATGTATCACATGTTATTTCTCATTTGTGAATTTGAATCTTTGGATAATTTTTGCCATCTCCAAAACTATTTTAGGGTACAAAATAAGAAGTTATAAACATACATTACCTTTTAAGGCCCTTTGTAAAGTCACAAACCTTTTTTTTTTTTAGCTTTAAAGTTAAAGGAGATAAAATAATATGTGCTACTAAGACTAGTTTACTATTCTTGAAACAAAAAGGTATTTTTATTTGATGTGTTAATATTGATGAATTACATTAGAAGATTTTTTTTTTCAATTAGAAGAGATGTTCTGTTTTCTCTTTTAAATTTTTTGGAGTAAAAAATATGTATAATATAAATAAATAAATTAACCAATAAAAATATACAACCTCAAAAATGATGTATATAAAGACTTCAATGAATTGTTGACTATATGCAATGTTGTGAGAGATTCTTCAAAGCCCTTCTTCTCCATGATAAGTTTCCATTTACTAGAGTTTTTGTGGCATTTTGCTTAATATTAAATGACAACAAAATTTTATTCTCAGTCATAATTGTTATTACTTCAAAAATATTAACTTAGTTAAAATATTGTTTCTTTAATTTTAATCCTCTGTTGCTAAAGTTTTCAACTGGAAATCATATCCCCTATCAAAGAATTTCTGTATTAATATAGAGTAAGTTGGTCTTATATATAAGATATTTTGAATATCTCTTTGATATTGATATATTATTGGTTTCTTCTTATTGTTAGTTTGTCATACCTACTGACTATTATGGAATCCTTATTGGTTACTCTGCTTATAATTATTTTCATTAAAACTTTTGCATCTACTTTACTCCTCAGTACTGCATAGAGCTGAAAGTGGTGATAATACACTAACATTAGCCCAGAACTTGGAAGATTTTGGCAGAAGAATCACAAGTTGAAGGCTATCCTGTTACATGCTAAATTGGAGGTCAGCTTGGGATATATGTGAGACCTTATCTAGAGAGAGAGAGAGAGAGACAGACAGAGAGAGAGAGAGAGAGAGACAGACAGAGAGAGAGAGGAAAGAGACACCAGTGAGAGCCCAGTATGAGCAAGTGGAATAAGAAAATGAAGAGGAAGAGGAGGAGGAGGAGGAGAAGGAGGAGGAGGAGGAGAGAAAAACTGGTGAGGGAAGATAAGAAACTTAACTACATTTCAATGCAAGAATAAATGCTCACTGGACTATTTTTTTTCCCTCTCAGTATTACAGAAAAATTAACTGCATTTTTGTTTTCTCTGATGCCTGTGTTAAAAGCATTTGCCATTAACCACAGCCCTGAGTCCTTCATTTTCAACAAAGGAACATGGTCAGGATCAGATGGTCATGGGCCCTAAAGGAAAACTTACTGCTGGTGTTTTGCTACATTAACATAGTTCCTATGGTGGTTTGAATAGTAATGACCCCATAGGCTCCTGCTGTTTAAATGCTAAGCCATCAAGGAGTAGAACTCTTTGGCAGGATTGGAAAGATTAGAAATGTGGCCTTGTAAAAGTAGTTATGGCCTTGCTGGAGGAAGGGTGCCACTGGAGGTGGGGTGGGTGGGTGGGATTTAAGATTTTAAAAGCACCCACACAACACTCTGCCTGCCTGCCTGCCTGCTTGTCTGTCTGTCTGTCTGTCTGTCTGTCTGTCTGTCTGTCTGTCTGTCTCTGAGGATTGAGTATGTAGCTCTCTACTAGTGCTTTGGAGCCATGTTTCTTGCCCTGATGATAATGGATCAAACCTCTGGCTATATAAACAAGCCCCCAGTTAAGTGCTTACTCTTTTAAGAGTTGCCTTGGTCCCTATTTCACTTGGTAAGAGTATCTCTTCACAGTTGTTGAACAGTGACTAAGTCAGTGCCAAACTGCTTTCTAAACACCAATGTTTAAACCTATAGACAAATGCCATTTCCAACTTTCATTAGACCAACCTCTCGGTAGAAAACAGTAGTCAATACAGGTCATAGATGCTCATGTTACTAAGAATAAGAAATGATTGAGGGATCAACCCTAAATAAGCAATAGCTATTAGAATCATGAAGTTTTAGAGCTGTTTTACCTATGCTGGGCCTGCAAAATTTTGGCCTTTGTCAACAATTAGTCATGGATGATGGAGGTACTCACAGGATTGGCTACTCCCTGCTGAACTGAGGGGTTCAGGGAGTTGTTTTCAGGTGTATACCTACTAGTGAGCCCACTGGACTCCAGTGTGTAATTCTATGCCCAATGTCATATTGCTGATCCTGGTTCAATGTAATGGGTCAGAAAACAAAATAGAAAAGCATGACTGTGGGAAAGATATTTATGGGAGGCAGAAATAACAAGAATGCAAGGGAAATAAGGGAGCATGGCAGAGGTAGTAATTAGAATGCATTATATAAATACACAAAATTGTAAAAGAAAAATTTAATTAATTTAAAAGGTGTATTCCATCCTTGGTATTTGATTTTTCAAGGCCTACATATCATGAAATACTATAATCAAGCAGTTTTGCTATGCTTTTTCTTTAACTTGCCTTTTGTTGTAAGAACATTGTCTATGACCCATAAGATAGGTAAGGAAATGTTTTATACTTTTGTGTTCCCCCACACTATAAGACACAATAGTTTAACAGATTATGGTCTTTTACATTGAAGTGAAGCACGTATCACTAATAGTTTGTTCACCCTGTCTGACTCCTTCAGAAACTAGAGTTTTATTAAATATTCTTATTTTCATAATAATGCAATTATCTGAATAGGTTCACTGAAAATATGCTCTGCTTTTTACTCAGACATAATTAGAAACAGTTATGCAACCATGTGGGTTGTGTTTAAAAATTATGCCCATTCATTTCATTATGACAATTTACCTTCACGACACTAATATTGAACTTATAAAGCAAAAGCTAGAGAAAAGCAGTGGCTTCCAGGGTTCTCAACCATTCAGATAAGTGAACAAGGCCATTTCATGGTAAGTACAAATACTTAGGCTATATCAAGTATATTGAAAAGAAAGGAATCTAGCCAAAATGATAGGCACTATAAGAAATTCCCTCTTTTTCCATATCCTTGGGGCCACAAATTATCAGATTCCCTTTAAAAAATCCAATCTTAAGCTGGGCGTGGTGGTGCAAGCCTTTAATCCCAGCACTCGGGAGGCAGAGGCAAGTGGATTTCTGAGTTTGAGGCCAGCCTGGTCTACAAAGTGAGTTCCAGGACAACCAGAGCTACACAGAGAAACCCTGTCTCAAAAAAAAAAAAGTTTGTTAAAAAGTCCAATCTTGGGTTGGAGAGAGCTCAATGGGTAATCATGTTTACAGCTCTTTTTGAGGACTTAAGCTCACTTCCCAGCACCCACATTGGGCAGATCACAACTGTCTGTAACCCCTGCTTTAGGGGATGTGGTACCCTGTTCTGGACACTGAGTATACCCCTATTCACATAGCATATATTCATATAGTCAAATACAAATAAATCAAAATTAATCTTAAATTAAAATCTATGAGGCAGATGACCTATATGGTTAGTTGGTTTCAACAACCACCAAGTAGCTCACAACCATCCATACCTCCTGACCGAAGAGATTTGATGCCTTCTTCTGCCCTCCATATGTATTGGGCACATATATAGTACACAGACTTGCATGTAGGCGAATATTTTTACATGTAAAGTTTAAAAAATAAGTCTAAAAAATGTAAAGCCTAGTCTGGCATTCTTCATGAAACAGTTATTAAAACATACATAGGAAGGTCCATGCTCTCAGGAGTATCTATGAAGAATGGGCTGAGAGATGTTAAGAGGCAAAATATGAAGCAATATGTGTACAGCAAACCTTCTATGGGGCAATCTCTCCTAGAACTGGCTACATAAGCAAGACGAGAACAATGGCAGTATCAGTACCATGCTACCATGAAAGCAGGAATGTTTTACAGTGTTATACCATTAAACAAAGAATTGTAGACAACTAACTACTACCAAGAGTCAGGGAATTAATCTCTTCCTGGATTAAGCCACTTTATTTTTTATTCAACATGAAAACCAGGAGAGAGCAAGTTGTATTTGTGTGTGTGTGTGTGTGTGTGTGTGTGTGTGTGTGTGTGTGTGGAAAAGAATAAATTTTAAAAAAGGCTATCAGTTTGAGAAAATTCTGGGTATGTCAGCAAAAGCTCCATCTGGGACCACTCTAGCCCAGAGTAATGAGAAGGACTGTAGAGTACCTTGGCGGTGCTGTAGGTAGTAAAGGGTGGGGGAAAGTAGTGTGATTCTTTTAAAAAATGTATTTAAAAAATAAAAAGAAGGCCTATACTACAAACTAACATACTTTCCACACCTACTGAATAATTATATCAAATCTAATGAGACAAATCTAATTTTGTGAACAACCTAACTATACTTTATGATTGGTTTTGAATTTTAAAGACGGGATTTTTTTTTTTTTTTTTTTTTTAGTTTTTGCTGTTGTTTGAAAATGTTTTTATTTCAATAGGATCACACAATATGTAGTAAACTCTATAGGTTTGTCTGATCCAATGTCAGCTAATTTTTGGAGTTATTTTGCAACCAATATAGAATTAATAGGCAAATTCTACCCTCTCTGGTAGAGATTTGACCAACTCTCCCATCCTAGGAAAACTGTTTTTGCTCTGTGAGGTTGAAGTTTGGTGGCTAGTTCGACAGAGCTAAGGGATTGCCAGAGTAAGAGTATTCTGAGAAGAGATTAGATGGGAATCTCGGTGGCCAGAGTGGGAAGATCCGTCCTCAATGTGAATGATTACCACCCAAACAATTCAGGGCAAAGATAAAGCAAATAGAGGAATTTGTTTTTCCCTCTACCCCCTCTCTTTCTGTCTCTCTTATCTAGAAGAGATTTTCTCCTTCCTGGAATAACAGAATTCCAGCCTTGTTGGCCTTTGGACTGGAGGATTTACACCACATTAACCAATAGTGCCCCTGAGTTCTCAGACTCGCAGACCCTACAGATTATATAACTGAGAGTTACACTATTAATCACTGTCATTCTAAAGTGTCAAGACTTTTAAAATATTTCTTTTAGTTTTTGAGATTATAATATAATAATACCATCCCCCCTTTCCCGTTCTTCCAAACCCTCTCATATACCCCTCCTTGTCTTCTTCCAAATTCCTGTCCACTTTTTAAAATTAATGGTTGTTACACATGCACACACTAACACACACACACACACACACACACACAAGTAATTCTAATATATAAATACAACCTGCTCAGTCTGTAAAACGTTATAAATATATATGTTTACAGGGCTGACCACTGGCTTTTGGATAAGCAGTTGGCGTTCTCTTCTCAGGGCAAGACTCTTTCTCCTGCTCTCAGCATTCCTTAGTTGGCTGCAGTTTAGTGTATTGAGTGGAGGCCTAGTGGGCTTTCCCCATCCACATTAGCCTGCCTACTCTTTTTGTCCTTGCTTATCTCATGTTTGTGCAGTCATGTTGGTGTGGCTTTATGGATCCCTAGGAGACACAATTTCAAAGCAAACTCCCTGTCCTTCAGGCTCTTACAATTTTACCATACTCTCTTATAAAATGATCCTTGAGCCTTAGGTTGTGGGAATGTTTTGGAGATGTATCCATTGGGACTGGGCTCCACAACTCTGTATTTGGATTGGTTGTGGTTTTCTATAACAGTCTATATCCGTTGCAAAGAACAGTTTTCTTGATGAGGCGTGGGGACTCACCCTGTATTTGTCATTTGAAGAATTATTGTTGGAAGCAGAGACTGCCAGACTAAAAGTGGTCGGAGTATGCTATTGGTATATCAGAGTTTCTAGCTTTCACATTATCCAGCATGGGATTACACAAGTGTCATAATTGTATAGTGGTGCTACATTATTTACCCAGTCTCTATTTGGAATTAACTTCAATGTTTCTTTAATCTTTAAAAAAAATTATTCTTGGGAAATAGAGGAAGAGTTGATCTGGGGGAGAGTGGAGGTAGAGAAAAGGAACTGGGGGGGGGAGTGCAGGACGGGGAAACTGAAGTCTGGAACATTTTTTTGTTTGTTCATACGATATATAGTGTCTGAATAAAAGCATAAATTTATCTTCTTTTTGATGTTTGTGAATGATACCCAATAATCTGATGCTTTAATATGCTGTTTTTTTTTTTAAACCCAGAGCACTTGAGGAAAATAGAATGCAGTGAGAGAATTTTCTGAGCTTCTCCCAGTTGCCTAAAGAGGGATCTTCCAAAAGAACAGCGTTGTCATGAATTCCCTCCCTTGGAATCCTGTAGGTCAATGAGAACTAACTGGAATCACAGGAAAGGATACTGAAGCTTGATACTGTCACTATATCACCTTGTCTTCTGAGAACTGTTTCTAGGCAACTTCTATGGCCTGTGAACCTCTTAATTTGCATAACAAGAAGAACTTTATTTGCCATATTTTTTTCCCTTCATCCTCCCATGATAGGTTACCACATTCCTCTAGAATTCCACAGACCCTATTCCCTCTGTAGCCTAGGACACAATATAAGTTAAAGTCATTCAACCCTTCCTTGAGTCTATATTTTGTAACATTCCCATGTAAATAAATGAAATTATGTTTTCTCTTATTAGTCTACATTATGTTAAGTCAATTTGTGGCCTAGCCAAATACCTTAGAAAGGTAGAGGAAACCCATTTTAAATCCCCTTTATTTTGAAAATAATCTTTTGACAGTACATGTAGTTTTTACTTACCTTCCTAAACCCAGAAAGAGCATTGTGTTCTTACTGAAGATCTTCATTATTCAAATATTTTAAAAACACAGCATAAAAGAAGTGCTTCCAAGCTGGGCATGGTGGCACACGCCTTTAATCCCAGCACTCGGGAGGCAGAGGCAGGCAGATTTCTGAGTTCGAGGCCAGCATGGTCTACAAAGTGAGTTCCAGGACAGCCAGGGCTATACAGAGAAACCCTGTCTCGAAAAACAAAAAACAAAAAACAAAAAACAAAAAAAAGTGCTTCCAGGGACATGGTATATAATGTATAACACAACATAGAGACACATGTCATTTAGAGTTATATTCTGTTGTAATCCATCTTTCAGCATAGTTCCATATAGTAAGTATATATAGGAGACCAGAAGCTATGTAGGGTAATTAAAAATTACTTTGTATGTCACATGTTAAGGAAATTGAGAAACTTTTCTAGAAGCTGCCCTTTGACATGTTTGAAGGATTATTTTAACTGCCAAACAAATAATCCCCCCTCTTTCATGACTGATATATTTTCTCATTGCTTTTTTTTGTACAAGAATACATGAATGATACTACATTTTAATAAATTATTCAATTTACATACATACACAGACATATGCATACACACACAGACACACACAGACACACAGACACACAGACACACAGACACACACACACACACACACACACACACACACACACACACACACACTTTTGCTATTTCCTAGTTGGCCTAAGAACACTTTAAAGGCTCATTATTTATTTTAAAGACATGTCCAAATGAAGAAGCATTTTATGCTGACAATAGGTGCTAATGGGATAGAATCAGTTTTCACCAGAGATGAGCTCTCACAGGTTATCCCATCACAAATGGCCAGCCCTAAACACATGCACATATGGACAAAACTAAACAGTCAATATTCTTCCGGTTCTCCCCCCTTTCCAAACTTCTCTCAGATCCTTTCCACTTCCCTACCCGCCCCAACATACACCAAAACTCCAAAGGTCAAACAAACACACATTAAACATAAGGCATTAGACATAAAAACAGACCAAAAAGCATCTAAGCATACAAGCACATATACATACACACATAGGCAGGCACACACAAAGATAAGGAGTACCTTTTTCTTTATTATTTATTTACTTTATCTACTGATCACAACCACTCTCCCTCCTCTCCTTCCAGTTTCATCCTCACACCCCTATCACCATCCTCCATCACCTTCTTCTCAGAGAAGAGGTGCCCCTACTCCCTCTCCAAGGGTACCAACCTGCCCTGGCACATCAAGTCCTAAGCACATCAAGACTAAGCACGCCCTCTCTCACTGAGCAGCCCAGCTAGTGGAAAGGAATCCACTATTATTAATAGTTGTCTTGGCAACAGTCCATTTTCCTTTGGCTAACTACTCCTCGGCATACCCTTTATATCAGACTTGAGTGTCTCCTTTGGATCCTCCACAGTAATTGAGGGGAAGAACAGTCTCTGATATTATCAGAGTCTTTCTTGTAACTCTTTCCACCATGGATCTTACCCTGGTGTCTCCAGTATAAACTATTAAACTATTTAGAAGACAAAACGGATAAGGAAAACAATGGCAAAATTCCATAATCTGAAGAGAAAAGTGAGGGTTTCCAATAAATTTTAGATTCATTGTCACTTGTTTATACTAAATTTGTTATTCAGTTATCAATATATTATGTTTTAGTGTTGAATTTTACTGAAAAAAAAACATGAATGCAGTGCTTGTGTTTATTGGTTTATGTTTTACTGTTTATTCATTTTGTGATTTTAGACATCTTCTGGTTTGGGTCACTAATAGAAAAATTGATTCACAGTTTTGATTAAATTATCAGTTTTGATACCAGATAAGGAATCTGAGCTTCAGAATATAATAGAAACTGTGTATTTGTGTTGTGTTAGAATCGCAACTCATCTGGACAGATTATAGCAGACCAGTAGAGTTCCATGGAAGAGAGGCTTATTGTGGGGCAAAAGGACAAAAGACAAAGAGGGAAAAGAGGGAAAAGGTCAGGAGGGGTCTGCCTTTTATTTGGGCTGTGAAGTAACTGCTCACACTGCTAGAGCAGATAAAGGTAGACTCTGAGAATGTATGATGATTGTCATGGCAGCAGATGCTTGGGTCCCTGCCACCTATGGGTGACATCATTGTCATCAATGGATGAGGAGATGACCTGCAACTGTAAAGCAGGTTCCTGACTGTAAAGGCAGTTCTAGATGCCAGCATATTGTACCTCATTTTATTTGTTTTTTTTTTTAAGTCTTGAGGAATTTCATACATGACTACACTGTATTTACATTCTTTGTACCATCCCATTTCTCCAATATCCACCTACACTCACACACTTCTACTATAATGATTGTTACCTATATACAAACAAACATACAAGGAAATTTCATGAGACTTCACCCATAGATTAAGAGTTATAGGCTGCTAATGGTTCCTGAAGGAATGAACTCAGTTCTAACCAGAGCTGAGCCCCTGATAGGCTGTGTAATCCCAATGGGTTAGCCATAAATATAGGTACATAAGGACAATTCTGACTAGTCTCAATAGGTAGCATTTCTACTTCTTTGCAAAAGACCAGGTGCATTCATGCCACGTAGAATCACAGGAATGATAGGGTAATATTCCAGCCCTAATTAAGGAGCTATAAAAAATTGGCACATGCAGGCAAAGGGAAAATCAGTTCTGTTCAATAGAGGCTTATATGTTATAGCAACTATACTAGGGCAGGCGTCATGCACAAGTGTAGTTGGCCAACTAAAATTAAATTTCATTGTGTGTGTGGGGAGTGGCTTTTGCTTATTTCTCTTTTGTTTTGCATTTTTTTTATTGATTTATTGGTTTGACTTTTGTATTTTTTTATTTTAAAGAGAAAGAGAGAAGGAGTATAAAGTTAGTGGGTAAGAAGCTAGAGAAGAACTGGGGAGAGTTAGGGAAGAAAAAAAATGATGAAAATATATCATATGATAAAAACCTTTTTATAGAAACAAATCAGGCAAGTTTTAATCATCCTGTGGGATGTAGCAGTTACTTTGAATGAATAGAAAGAAAACTTAACAAAAATCCTCAGAACTAGTGATGTTTTTCTTGATAGAAAAATTTTGGTGATAATTTTCCCTTGTATTATAAACAGCCACCTCGAAAAATTTCAAAGCACATATCTGGAAACAAAAAGGAAATGATAATATATTTTTACATTTTTACTTTATATAAGAAAATAACTTTAATATGATATGAATGTTAATAAAAAGTTATAATAACAAAATCAACAATAATAACAACCTTAAAGGTATTTGATTTTTTAAAATGGGATGGTTGCTTCACATAATATATAGCAAAAATAATGAAATTACTATGTGACTTTTTAGATATTATTTAAGAAAAATATATCCCACCTGGTTATTAGTAAATAAATATGTGGATACTAAGGAATTATGTCTTAGTACCTTGAGGTTTTTCTGATATATTGTTACTAGTAGAAGAAAATGAAAAATATGAAATCATAATTCAGTTTTTATAAGCACTGTGTAGTTACACATTATTTGTTGCTATATAATTATTGAAAAGGCTATTCATCTTACATTCCCTGTAATTTGAGTAGAGTAGCCCTACAATGTCATGTCAAGCAGAGTCTAATATTGAAGCAATTTCCCAAGATTTATAGCAATAATCTTAATCAGGTCCCTTCAGAGAAACAGATGTTCAAGTGATAGAGATTCCCTTTGGCTGAAGAGATCATTAGGTAAAAGAGAATATGTTTTCCCATATTTCAGAGGTTGACCTCATTGTGCTTGCCTCAGAGAAGTCCACAAGTGGAATCTCATGAGTCTAATGCCATTAAGAAAATGACAAATATTTTGTAGACTCCTTTTAGTGAACACTGATCACCCAGGGAAACTATGGAAAGCTCTCTTGTTTTGCCGCTGGAGTGGTTTTCATGAGAAATGTCCCCATAGTCTTGAGTATTTGAATACTTAGTCCCTACTTGTTGGTGCTTTCTTAGGATGTTTAGGAGGTACGGGTTTAATGGAGAATGTACTCCAGCAGTGAGAGTTTTGAGATAATACATTATTTCCCATGTTTAATGCTTTTCTATTTACAATATGTAGGAAATGGAAAAAAATAGACTAAACATCTATCCACTGATGAATGGATAATTAAAATGAGGTACATTTACACAATTCAATATTATTTAGTTATTAAGAAAAAAATCATGCATGTAAATGAATGGATCTGGAAATAATCATTCTATGGCAGTCCAGATCCAGGAAGATAAATGTCACATATTTTATCATATTTTAGATATTAGCTTTGAAATATGTGTTCCATGTTGAATACTTATTGATGTCAGAAAGTAAGGAACCGGCCAGAGATCAAGCTGACACAACACTCCTACATGATTTTTAATTCAAATACTTGCTCAGAATTCTCTCAACAATGTACTGTGACCTAGAACTGAAAAGTCAAATAAATCCCTTCTTACTCTAAATTACTTTTGGCTATGGTATTTGTCACAACAACAGTATAAAAGAATGTTTCTTTAGGAGTCATTGGTTAGAAAGACCCAGACAGAAGCTTTGCAATTTTATAAGGTCCCATTTTTCAATTCTTGATCTTACATCACAGGCCATTGCTGTTCTGTTTAGGAATTTTTCCCCTATGCCCATATCTTCGAGGGTTTTCCCCACTTTTGCCTCTATAAATTTCAGTGTCTCTGGTTTTATGTGGAGGTCTTTGATCCACTTAGACTTAAGCTTTGTACAAGGAGATAAGGCAAAAGACACTGTCAGCAAGACAAAAAGGCCACCACCAGATTGGGAAAAGATTTTCACCAATCCTAAATCTGATAGGGGACTAATATCCAACATCTACAAAGAGCTCAAGAAGCTGGACTCCAGAAAAATGAATAACCCCATTAAAAATGGGGTACAGAGCTAAACAAAGAATTCTCAACTGAGGAATTCCGAATGGCTGAGAAACACCTGAAAAAATGTTCAACATCCTTAATCATCAGGGAAATGAAAATCAAAACAACACTGAGATTCCACCTCA
Source organism: Mus minutoides (assembly GCA_902729485.2). Taxonomy (NCBI): domain Eukaryota; kingdom Metazoa; phylum Chordata; class Mammalia; order Rodentia; family Muridae; genus Mus; species Mus minutoides. The sequence continues at coordinate 1,579,633 of LR756404.1, read as the reverse complement.
CACCAGTCAGAATGGCTAAGAGAAAGGGGAACACTCCTCCACTGTTGGTGGGACTGCAAGCTTGTTCAACCACTCTGGAAATCAGTCTGGCGGTACCTCAGAAAATTGGACATAGTACTACCGGAAGATCCAGCAATTCCTCTACTTGGCATATATCCAGAAGAGTTTCCATCTGGTTATAAGGACACATGTTCCACTATGTTCATAGCAGCCTTATTNCACAATGGAGTACTACTCAGCTATTAGAAACAATGAATATATGAAATTCCTAGGCAAATGGATGGATCTGGAGGGTGTCATCCTGAGTGAGGTAACCCAATCACAAAAGAACTCACATAACATGTACTCACTGATATGTGGATACTAGCCCAGAAGCCTAGACTACCCAAGATACAACTTACTAAACACATGAATCTCACGAAGAATGAAGTTCAAAATGTGGTCTCTGTGCCCCTTCCTAGAATTAAGAACAAAGCACACACTGAAGGAGCTACAGAGATCATGTGTGAAGCTGAATCAAAAGGATGGACCAACCAGTGACGGCGGCTGCCAGGCATCCCTCCCATAATCAGCCACCAAAATAAACACTATAGCATATGCCAGCAAGATAATGCTGAAAAGGACCTGATATAGCTGTCTTGTGGGAGGCTATACCAGTACCTGGTAAACACAGAAGTGGATGCTCACAGTCAGCTATTAGTTGGAACACAGGACTCCCAAGGTAGGAGCTAGAGAAAGTACCCAAGGAGCGGAAGGGGTCTTCAACCCTCTAGGTGGAAGAATAACATGAACTAACTAGTTCCCCCTACGCTCATGTCTCTAGCTGCATATATGGAAGGAGATGGCCGAGTTGGCCATCATTGGGAGGAGAGGCCCCTTGGACATGCCCCAGAACAGGGGAATGCCAGGGCCATTACGTGGGAGGGGGTGGGTAGGGTAGCAGGGCGGGGATGCGGGAGGGTAAGGGAAAATTTCTGAATAACATGTGAAATGTAAATGAAGAAAATATCTAATAAAGAGAAAAAAAATTCAGGTGACAGCAGATGCTGGCGAGGATGTGGAGAAAGAGGAACACTCCTCCATTGCTGGTGGGATTGCAAGCTTGTACATCCACTCTGGAAGTCAGTCTGGCATTTTCTCAGAACATTGGACATAGTACTACCGGAGGATCCAGGAATACCTCTACTGGGCATATACCCAGAAGATGTTCCAAATGGTAATAAGGACACATGCTCCACTATGTTCATAGCAGCCTTATTTATAATAGCCAGAAGCTGGAAAGAACCCAGATGTCCCTCAACAGAAGAATGGATACAGAAAATGTGGTACATTTACACAGTGGAGTACTATTCTGCTATTAAAAACAATGAATTTATGAAATTCTTGGGCAAATGGATGTATCTGGAGGATATCATCCTTAGTGAGGTAACCCAGTCACAAAAGAAGTCATTGGGTATGCGCTCACTGATAACTGGATATTAGCCCAGAAACTTAGAATACTCAAGGTACAATTTGCAAAACCCAAGAAAATTAGGAAGGAAGACCAGCGTGTGGATACTTCATTCCTCCTCTGAATAGGAAACAAAATACCCATGAAAGGAGTTACAGAGACAAAGTTTGGAGCTAAGACGAAAGGATGGACCATCCAGAGACTACCCCACAGGGGTTCCATCTCATAATCAGTCACCAAACTCAGACACTATTACATAGGACAGCAAGAGTTTGCTGAAGGGACTCTGATATAACTGTCTCATATGAGGCTATGCCAGTGCCTGGCAAATACAGAAGTGGACACTCACAGTCATCTATATGATGGAACACAGGGCCCACAATGGAGAAGCTAGAGATAGAACCCCAGGAGCTGAAGGGGTCTGCAACTCTATAAGAGGAACAAAAATATGAACTAAACAGAACCTCCAGAGCTCGTGTCTCTAGCTGCATATGTAGCAGAAGATGCTCTAGTAGGCCATCACTGGGAAGAGAGGCCCCTTGGTATCGCAATCTTTATATGCCCCAATACAGGGGAATGCCAGGGCCAAGAAGTAGGACTGAGTGGGCAGGGGAGCAGGGAGGGGGAATGGAGAGGAACTTTCAGGATAGCATTTGAAATGTAAATTAAGAACATATCTAATAAAAAAAATTGAAAAAGAAAAAAAAAAGATCCCAGAGATTTTCAAAAATACAGGCTATTACCATTGATCTTATTATCCAGTGAGACTAAAAGGTCAGATGCTATTCCTAAGGACACCACACACTGGCTGCATGACATCAAAAAATAACCATCAAATTGACCAGGAAGTTTTCTTCCTGCTAGTTACCTCTCATAGTGCCAGAAGGTACTATGGAGTCTACTGTGGATAAAAGAACATCAGAGTCTTACCCAGCTATGAACCCCGTATGCTACCATCTCAACCTGCCAGGGAAGATGTACCTACTGCTGTAGTGGTGACTTAACTATTATTGGAGTAACCCATTCACTTTCTAATTAAATTTTAGGCCCAATCCACAGGAGGGAATTTCATGTTTGGTACTGTAGCGATCCTTTTAAGGATGTGTGAGGAAATCATAGGCCATAACCTACTATTATTTTACTAAATACTCATGCTCTAAAATTACCTTCTAAATGTTTATATATGTGGGCTGTTCTCAACTTTGATTATAGAAATTTCTGTATTTTCTTTTTTTCAGTTGGCTGCAGTCAATGTAGAAATGCATAGCTGATAAAAATGTTGCAAGTAAGAGACTTATTCTTGGCCTCAAATGGAGCATCTATATCAATACTAACACCAGTATCATGGGTCAGAGAACATGGTGGAAGGAAGTGCAGAAAGACTATAAGAGCTAGAGGATGGGGAGGAGTGCTATGGATTTTTATCTTGTGGCTATTATGTGACTATTGTATTTACCAATTCATGTAATTGTAGTCACCTACATAAGACATAAACAAATTCAAGCCAGATAAAATCCTGGCATAGATGAGAGAGATGATCTCTAGGCTCTTCCACACACTGAATAGCTGTTTTCAGTTGATAGATATTGAGGAAGGGAAAAGTCATTCTTCTTTGAAGGTGTGGTCATTTATAGGTTTCTTACACTTCAGTAGGGGGATTCCACAGCCATGAATATAAGGGCAGCATTAACTAGCTTTAGTGTGTTATCAAAATAATAAAGGAGCTATGAGAAGGGCATGTTGACTGAGCCATGGGGAGTTAAAGAATTATGGGGGATAGCTAAGATCATATTTTGTTGTATATGTATATATAATTCTCAAAGAAAATAAACTATATAACTCATGAGTGATATACCTGAGCATTTATAAGGATTATTCTCATCATAAACTGTATTCTCATACATAAATATTTGACAGTATATGCTTATATTGGCTTTATTTATAGTGGTCCAAATCTGAAAACATCCTAAATAGCACACAATTGATAATGTTTAAAAATAAGCATTGGTACATACATACCACATACGAATATAAACCACTAACAACAGAAGAATGAGCTGGTGATAAATGGATTCTATAATGCAGATGACTCACTAGGGAAGTAGAATGAATGTAAGCTAGTCCCAAAGATTAAACATTGTTAATGTTGTCAATATGATATAATTACGGAAATAGATCGCAATTTAGTGATTTCCAGGGAATAGGGAGGAGATGGAATTGAAAGAACTTTGCTGTCTGTTGCTATAAAAAGGAATATGAATGAGTCTTCTCACTAGATACCCGATTGTGTCATAATACTGCAACAGTATTAGTAGTATGCTAGGTGATGTATTAAAAGACAGTTGTAGAAACGTTTCACCTCTACAGGAATCTGCATAAAAAGTATATAACATCGTTCAGTATTAAATTGTCTTTATTTAAAGAATTTTAATCTATGATTTACATTTTACTTATTATTAATATATGTGTACTTGTTTTAATGTGTATGATGTGTGTATGTACAAGTATAAGCATATGCACTCCATAGTATGCAAGCCATGGCACACATGTAACTGTCAGGGCCTGTCTTTCTGAGCCTGCTCTGTTCTTCTACTCTGGGCTCGAAGAATTGTATTCATGTTGTCAGATTTGCTCAACAAGCACTTTTACTTAATGAACCATCTTGACCACTCTTCATGCATTATTTCTTACCCTTAAATAAATGTAACTATATGATTGCTTCAGAAAGAAAGATTAATTAGAAATGTTTCTTTGAAAAAATGAAAATAGAGCATCAATACAAGAACATTGTGATGCTTGATTTTATCTTTTAAGACATGAAATGACTTTAGCGCTTGACTTGGGGAACTTCAGTGGATTTCTGAATGGGACAAGCCAAGCTTTGGTACATATATAATTGATATATAATGTGTTCGTTCCCTTTTCTGTGCTTTGGAATTGATTACTATGTGCTCAGGGAAGTGCTAAAACTTGAACCAATGGACTGAAGAAAAAAACACATATATTAATAATAACACAAGAAATCATTTTTATCCTATTTGTTTATACAAGGTTAAGAATATTTGCCTTTGCCAGTCAATGGTGGGGCACGCCTTTAATCCCAGCACTTGGGAGTAAGAGGTACGTGGATTTCTGAGTTTGAGGCCAGCCTGGTCTACAGAGTGAGTTCCAGGACAGCCAGGGCTACAAAGAGAAACCCTGTCTTGAAAAAAAGGAAAATCTTTGCATTTATTTTTTTTTTACATAAATGTCTTTCAGAATATTTATTTTTAAAGTATTCATGTTGAAAACATTAAAGACATAATCCTACTGTGACCTATGACATGCCATTAAAATAATGCTATGTTGAAGCTGTTTGAAGCTACTTATAAATGAAATATCAATTATTTGTGTGATTTCTGTTTTTGTTACAGGGTCTTTCTACATACTCTGGACTTGAGTGCATGTGTGTGTATCTTTGAAGTTGTGACAAATTACTACTATTTTTGTATTATATTTAGTTCATGCTTAGTCAAAGAAACAAAATCTCATTTTAAGAAAACTATAAAGATTTGATAAAACTAAATCCATTTCAGTAAACATATGCCGAGATGATGAGTCAATATATTTATTCCAGTCACTCAATAAATAATTTATAATGAAATTTAATCTTGTATAATACTTTAAAATAAAGTAAAACATCTTGTTTATCTTTTCATAAAATAAGTAATCAGGATGTTAAATAGTACTATGATGGATATACTTTTTTAAAGGTCAAGTGTTTTAAAAATCCACCCTTAAAATATATAGTAGATTTTCTTCATTCTCCCAAATTATAGGAGGAAAAACAATAAATATGCTGTTTGTTAAACTGAATAAAAGGACACACACACACAAACACACACACACACACACGGGTATGTGTAATGGAGTCACATGGTGATAGGGTCATTTCTAATTTTTGAGATTATGATTATAATATTTCTCTCTTTCTCATCCCTGCTTTGAATACTTCCATATAATACTCTCCTTGATCCTTTTCAAATTCATGGCTTTTTTTCATGTTGTTGCATTCATATACATATGAATATGTATATAAAATACAGTCCTAAATATATCCAGCTCATTTTGTATGATGTTACTTGCATATATGTTTTCAGAGCTGACTTTTGTTTCTGGACATCCAATAAACTTTCCCTGGGGGAAGACTGTTTCCTTTCTGGAAACCCAAAGTTATCACTCATTTATGCCCCAGGCGATTCTTAATCCAATCAAATTGGCAATCAAAATTAACCACCACAGCAGTCTTTTCAATTTTTGACCAGAATATCAGGATGTATTTAAAAAGTGCCTATATGCTGGGCGTGGTGGTGCACGCCTTTAATCCCAGCACTCGGGAGGCAGAGACAGGCGGATTTCTGAGTTCGAGGCCAGCCTGGTCTACAAAGTGAGTTCCAGGACAGCCAGGGCTACACAGAGAAACCCTGTCTCGAAAAACCAGAAAAAAATTATTTAAAACAAAATACCCATGAAAGAGTTACAGAGACAAAGTTTAGAGCTAAGAGGAAAGGATGGACCATACAGAGACTACCCCACGGGGGGTGGGGGGGGATCCATCCCATAATCAGTCACTAAACTCAGACACGATTGCATAGGACAGCAAGTCTTTCCTTAAGGGACCCTGATATAGCTGTCTCGTACAGAAGTGGATGCTCACAGTCATCTATATGATGGAACACAGGGCCCACAATAGAGAAACTAGAGATAGAACCCCAGGAGCTGAAGGGGTCTGCAACACTAGAAGAGGAACAACAATATGAACTAACCAGAACCCCCAGAACTCGTGTCTCTAGCTCCATATGTAGCAGAAGATGGCCTAGTCGGCCATCATTGGGAGGAGAGGCCCCTTGGTATTGCAATCTTTATATACCTCAATACAGGGGAACACCAGGGCCAAGAAGTGGGAGTGGGTGGGCACGGGAGTAGGGTGGGGGGAGGGGGGAGGGAACTTTTGGGATAGCATTTGAAATGTAAATTTAGAAAATATCTAATAAAAAATTGAAAAAAATGCTCATATGTATGGCTTTTAGTAGGAGGTCTTTTTGTTTGTTTGTTTGTTTTTCGAAACAGGGTTTCTCTGTGTAGCTCTGGCTGTCCTGGAACTTACTTTGTAGACCAGGCTGACCTCGAACTCAGAAATCTACCTGCCTCTTCTTCCCGAGTGCTGGGATTAAAGGCATGTGCCACCAGGCCCAGTTTAGTAGGAGGTCTTAATTCGCCACTGTGTGTTCTACTTTCATGTTTGTTGTCCCAAATTCCCTTCCAAAAAGCAAAAGGAGAAGAAATGGATTAAATGTTTTGCAACTATATGTTACAGTCCATTACTGCGGGAGGTCAAGGCAGAGATTTAAAATATCACATTTACAATGAAATGAAGGGTAAAAATTGTGGGAGTGGGCAGACTTCCTGGTAGCAGCACTTGGTGGACTTCAGGTAACCAAAGTGTGACCTAGTGCTGTCCTGGCTGTCTGTCATTGGGCCTGTAAACTGACAGTAAGGTCAGGAGTGGCATTTAAAGGGACATTACAAGAATTAGAAGTTTATGTGGGCTTCAGACAAATTTCAGTCTGTTACAACTGAGCCTTCTTTCTAGTCTAAAGCTTTGATAGCAAAATGCTTTTAAACAAGACCGGTTTTAGTCTAGATGATGAGACTATATATGAAGCTACAGTTCTTCCCTCTGAACTTTCAAACTGTAGACTGGGGGAAAAAAAGATTCCAGAGTTTCCACAAGCTCACAGGAGCAGAAATCTATTGACGTCAGACTTATGATGCTGCAGTTTCAAATCCAGCTAATGTCAACAGTAAAACCTCTGAGGGAATCAGCAGACTTTGAAGATGTGATTGCTATCAAGCCAGAACCATATGATCTCATTAATGAGGACTTCAGTTTTGTGCAAGAGAATCTCTTATCTCAGCAGAAGCCTACAGTGACACGTACATACAGTTCTCAAGCCTACAGAGACACGTACATACATTTCTTCTCAAGCCTAAAGAGACACGTACATACAGTTCTCAAGCCTACAGAGACACGTACATACATTTCTTCTCAAGCCTACAGTGATATGTACATAGTAGTTCTTTTCAACATTCTATTTAAATGTATCACCAACTGCATGTACATATTCAGATACTGGTAATCATTTAAAGAGGCTACAACAGCAGTTGCAAAACAGGATTCAAAGCCAAGCAACTGGATGTACAAAGCAGCCAGTGTACAAACAGATGTGTGTAAACCAGAAGTGCTTAGCAGTATAGAAGAAACTTACAGTCTCTTCTTTGGAAATAACTTAGATAAATTAATATTGAGGACAAAAAAATTCAGGAAAGAAATTTGCCTGCTGTGAGTTTAGTTGTTAAAGATTAAGAAAAGAAAGATGATGATTGTGGATTCCAGAGTGGAAGGGTGTACCAGCAAAGTCTGAGAGGAGTTCCACAGAAACAGCTATTGCCACATGCTCCCAGAATTTGAACTTCTCAAGAGGAATTACAAGAAGAAATGGTCCAGGAAGCAAAGGAAAAAAAGTACAGTAAGAACTCAACACAGGCAACTGTTATCTTAACCGGTAGAAACAGATGAGTCAAGATTACTATAATATGGGATCCATGGCCTGTGTAGACAGAAGATCATTTATTTTAAAAAGCCAAAGCTGTCAGAGGAAATAGCAAAACCGAACCAGGAGTCTGGGATGAAGGACTGTAGATACCTTTTAGGTAGTTTTGGGATCTGTTGTGCAGACATGAAATCTTTTACAACCAAATAGAACTGCAAGTCCCAAGTGTATAGTGACACCAGATGGTATTCCCAACTCCCCAAGATACATGTCAAATCAAGAAGACATGCTTTGTAAAGAGAAAAACATCAAAAAAATCAAAAAAAAGAAAAAAAAAAAAAGAAGACATGCTTTGAAGGAAACCAGGAAACCATACCACCAACTCAAATGTGGAATTCAGAAGTCTCTTCCATCCACAAGGTTGCAGGTGATGTGCAGGGAGCTTGAGGTCCTAGATGATACCTTTTTTCAAGGCTGAGATGACTGATTTCAGTGTGGCAGAGAAGCACGAAGAGCTTTGGAGCACTGTGGGTGAATCTAAGGATGAGGATGTGGAGCGCTATCCCCTTTCACCTTGTAAAGCCTTCTCCAATTGTAAATTATTGAAAAATATTTGTCTGTCTATCCAAATTTGAAACATTAAGGAAACTGCTAAACTAGATTGTCCTGCTACTAACAAGAATAAAATTCCAGTTTTGTCTCCCAAACTATTTTTATTACAAATGCCATCTTTTAATGCTTATCTATTCTGTTACATCTCAGCTTGTTGTGGAGTAGAGACTGAAGGAAAAGCCATCCCCAGACTGCCCCACCTGGGGCTCCATCTGATATACAGATACCAAACCCAGGCACTATTGCAGATACTGAGAAGTGCTTGCTGACAGAAGCCTGATATAGTTGTCTCCTGAGAGGCTCTGCCAGAGGCTGACAAACACAGAGGCAGATGCTCACAGCCAATCATTGGACTGAGCACAGAGTCCCCAATGGGCTTCCCAATGGAGGAATTAGAGAAAAGGCTGAAGGAGCTGAAGGGGTTTGCAACCCATAAGAAGAACAACAATAACAACTAACCAGACCCCCCAGAGCTCCCAGACACTAAACCACCAACCGGAAGAGTACACATGGAGGGACCCATGGCCTCAGCTGCATATGTAGCAGAGGATGGCCTAGTCAGTCATCAATGGGAGGAGAGGCCTTTGGTCCTGTGAAGGCTCAATGCCCCAGTATAGGGGAATGCCAGGGCAGGGAGGCAGGAATGGGTAGGTTAGTACTCTCACAGAAGCAGGGGGGAGGATGAGATAGGGATTTTTTTTGGGGGGGGGAGGGAACCTGGAAAGGGGATAGCATTTAAAATGCAAATAAAGGGAATATCCTATAAAAACAGAATTTTTCTTCTAGCATCCAAAACACTATTGATTTAATACTCAGTGTATAGGAGGAACAGGCTGCTTTATTATCCCACCATTAACCATTGTACCATAACACATGACTTGAAATAGATTTGACCCCAAAACAGTAAATGAAATTCTGATCCTACCTGTTAGAATATCCTGCTGGTTGAAAGTTTCCCTTTTCTGATGGGAGATATTCTGCGGAGCTTGCCATGTCTTTAAAATTTAGCATATACTGATTTCATAATGCGGATTTTGTTACCTAACTGAAGTGTCTACTTTGTTTTAAAAGTTTGTAATTTTATCAACTGTTTTCAAAATTACTTGTTTGTTTTGACTATGGGAAAAAAAACAATTTAAAGAATAGGTAGAGTCTATAAAAACATTTGTGGCATGTTTGCACAAAACTAGGTATATTATAATAATGAATACTTTCTATTAAGACCTGGTGATCCCCTTTCTTTGTGATGAAGGAATGATAGCAGCAAGGTACAGACATCTATATATGACCCTCATTTCCCTCCAATTGTTCCCATTCACAATGATAAGATTTTTAAAATTATTTATAAAAAAATTAACAACCACAGATCATTCCTTCATCATTTCAATGTGAATAGAAAATATATCTTTGGAACAGTAAAGAGAACTTTCTCTAGTATGTAGCCAGCTGACAGCAAAGATCTAATTTAATCAATCATGTATCACTCTTCAAAGGATTCATGTTTTCTCCAAACCTAGCTTAATGGATGAGATGTTAAATGGATTCTTTCCATTAAAAATGTGTTACATAGTGTTCTCTGACACTGAAGGAACACAGATTGCTGTGAATACATTCACATTGCTCCTTTTTTTTTTTTCCCAGCCAAATGAGTTCATTGGAACATAACAGCAACATATTGTCTGGGCCAGCAAGCCAAGAGGCACAAGACAATTGTTAATATTAAAAAAAAAAAAACCAACAATTTCAGACTTAGGAGATAATGCTTATTTTATAATCTAAGAAACTTTATGCCATATGCAGAATGGTACAGGTTGGGATTAGGTGAGGCGGGATGTAGTGTACGGGGAGTTATGAGGTTCTTCATGATTTTCAGTGTCATAAATGGAGATTAGTGCTTGGTTCCCGAGTTTTGACTTAAGAGACATGTTTGCATTTAGAAGGGAAAAGTGATATTTTAGACACTTTTAGGAGCAGGATCGTTGGTCTCTTATGATATGGATACAGCTTAATTTTATATTCCTTATGTGGGGTTGACAACAGAAAGAAGCATTCAAATATAATTCTAAAGTATCTGAAGGAAAGAAATGTCTCTCTAGTCTTATTGAAGAATATTTTGTCTCAGCGTACGATGAAGATTTCCTAACTGTTAATTAGTTCCTGAAAGTTCCACATTTCCTTGGATTCTACCCTGCCACACTCTTGGGGACCCTGTCAACAGACTAGGTGTTTAGAAAGGGTGGATTAGACAGAAGAATGACCCATACATAAATCTCAAAGATTACCAAAATTCATTTAGCTCAAATTCTGATGATTAAAAAATGTGTTTCTTGAAGAACAGTAGAGTGTTCTGAGAAACAAAGAAGAGAAAGCATTCTAAAGATGAAAAGCAATAAATGCTAGAAACATAAAATTGAATGAATTTGAAGTTTTCAGTCTGCTTGGGAATGTATTTTGCACACACAAAATAAAGAGGTACACAGGAAGACTTTTAATTATTAATAAAGAACATTCAAACTTAAAATAGTAAACAGAATCATGGGTGATAAACTTTCTAGAACTAGTTTGTTATCAAATTATTGAGTGAAATACACATAACCTACATTGTACTCAGAAAAATGGAAAAGATGGCACTTTCCATAAACTCCAAAGACATTTTATCCTTAGTCTAGAGCTAAAAGATATCAATCACTTCAGTATTAGTTTGATGCTTACTTTTTGTTAAAACACTTTATTCAGAGGCTTGAGAGAATGTTTGAGAGGTCCATTTGGCCTGCTGGCGCCTACATGGCAGATCTTAGAGGTCTCTCCATCACTAAGAGCAAAAGATAAAAACTTAACTGGTTCTAATCACACCCTCCTAACTCTGTAGCCCACCTTAGAGTTCTATATTGATTGTGAGCTTACTGTGTATTTACATTTGTACTAGTATCCACAGTAGTAAAAGCCACAGCTCTTCCAAAACTTCAAAAGTTGTAACTTAATCATGAGGATATTAAATGAGAGAATATGAAGATTTAATGTTATTCTTATTGTGAATTATCACTAATGTGGGTATAAGATGGTGAAGAAGAGGAAAAAGAAGGTAAAGAAGATGAGGAAGAGGGAGAGAAAACGAGACGGAAGAAAAGTTAGAGAAGGAAAAAGAGAATAAGATGATGTATGAAAATAAAAATACTCAAAGAAGGAGGTAACAGTGAAGTTCACCTGGATAAAGGAGTTGCCTTGAAAGAGAAGCTATTCAAAATGACCTTTAAAATATTTTACTTATAATAGTATCCTTGTAACTACTCAGAGGGCTAATGAATTTGAATCCCTCAAACAGTGCTTTGACCAAGGTAAGCAATCAACCAAGGGAATCTACTACGAAAAAAATGAGAGCAAATAAGGAAGAGATAAGTTGATTGGGTAGGAAATCTGATAATATTCAAACCTTAGAAAGCAACTCAACAAAATGCAGAATTTAGCATAAGCTTATTGTGAGGGAATACTGAAATTAAAATAGAAGATGAAAACTAACAGAGAGCAAGATCTATGTAAGATTGAGGTGGTCTTGAGTATCAGCCCTATAAATTAAGAGTTGTTTTTATGTACACAGTGAAAACACACTGCTATCTGATAGATTTTTGCTACAATCTAGTGTAACTTTAGATGTCTTTATAAACACAAGCATATCATGTTCTTAAATTTGATGGACACTGTCCTGAACAAACAGAGATTGAGCCAACTAAAAGTTCATTTTAATCTAAAGTTACTTATTGAGTGGCTGGATATTTTCCCTTTCTAGACTCAAGCTCTTAGTCTCTACCTTAAAATAGCCTAAGCAAATGGCTGTTTTGATAGACAGAGCAAATGTTACTCTTAAGACATATACTCAGTCAATCAGTCACCAAACATAGACACTATAGCATATGCCAGCAAGATGGTGCTGAAAGGGCCNTGGGCTCGTGTCTCTAGCTGCATATTTAGAAGATGATGGCCTAGTTGGCCATCAGTGGGAAGAGAGGCCCCTTGGTTATGCAGACTTTATATGCCCCAATACAGGGGAACGCCGGGGCCAAGGGGTGGGAGCGGGTGGGTACGGGAGCAGGGCCGGGAGGGGGGAGGATATAGGGAACTTTCTGGATAACACTTGAAATGTAAATGAAGAAAATATCTAATAAAAGTTGAAAGAAAAAAAAAAGACATATACTCAGTCAAGGTCAAAGGAAAACAGGAGGTTGAGTTGTCATTAAATGAATTTACATTTTCTCATATTTTATGATGTCTAAATTCTATAAGAGTAATTAGCTATTAAATTGGTCTGAAACATGAAATGTGCTAAGTGCTATTGTAAAGGCTGCATGCTATCTCAAGTCTTTGCAGGAAATGAAGCAAAATTGAAAAGTAATAAGGTTAATAGAAAAGGAAGAGAAAAGTTTGTGGGCTGGGAGCCAGGGCTAAGATTTCTAATAAACTAAGAAGATAACAAACAAACACCAAACAAAAAAACAAAAAAAATATCATATAGTAAACTTCCATAACTAGAAATAGCTGAGAATTTGAAATTTAAATTTCATTAAGGGGAAGTAGAATACAAAATGTGCTTTGTAAAATGAACACCTTAGGGGACATAAAGATACAGACTTAATAGAATCACAGAGCAATGAACAGTCTTGAAATATCATCCCCCGATCATCATGCAAAATTTTGCCTCAGCCATCTCAGCCATGAATCTCTCCTGTTTGAAACCCAAATGTAAAACATCCCAGAGGTAATTTCACAACATCTGAAGTAATGTAGTCTGAAGCATGACAGCCTTCTCTGCCAGTAAATTCTTCTTAAACTTTCTTTTGCTATATTGTCATTTCCTGTGTCTCCACCCTCCTCTGCAGATAGGGAGCATCTGGTCCTAATGATTGTCCTTCAGGTCCTCAAAGATCATTATTACTAAGTCACCTCTTAACCAGCTCTTCCATGGATAGAACAGTCTCAATTCCCCTTGGTTCCCTTCTTCAACTTATTTTCCTGTTGTTTATCAGCTATGTTCTGGGATCACTTCCTAGTATGAAAATCATTCTTGCTGTCTTTCATGCCAAACAGACATACAATTAAAGCCGCAATTAACAAAAGAGGAGTGGGAGAGAGAGAGGAGAGAGAGAGAGAGAGAACAGATATCTGCCTGAGTTTTTCAGGCCAAGAATATTTTTTAAAACCTAGCCTTTTTTTTTTCCCCTTGATGATAAATACCAGTGGAGATTCTTACTTAACCTAAAATGCAGCCTTTCTCTAAGGAACTGAGAAGTGTAGAAGAACTATTTCTGGTATAGGCAAAGATCAGTCTTTCCCCGCTTGGCTTTCATGGTTAAATTGTGTAGTTACATAAAGAGAAAAGTTACTCAAAGTACCATGGGCATAGGGACATTTTGCTGACTTACACGGCCCACAAAGGTTATTTTCTTGAACTCTGAACTCGCCTTCCTGAGTTCTTTAGTTTAGATAAAACAAAAGATAGAGGGAAATACCCCAGACTTTCAAGTTATTAAGTAACACATTCCAATACCTCAAGGACAAAGACTGTCCTGGGGTTAAGAAAGTCATGATGGAAGATTTATTTATTGCTTCTAAGACAATCCTTTCCTATAATTGTATATTGTACCCTTTACCAATTATTGCTAAACATCTTTTCACTTACAACCTGGGTGGTTACTAGAATTTATACCTGAGTAACATACTACTTTCAATCCAGGAGAGCACTTTGAACTTCATTCTACTATATGGGCACTGGTAATTTCGTGGCTTCTTAACGTGGAGCAGGAAGTATGAATGCTTGCTGTCTATAAAAGAGGTTGGCCCAACTAGGTACTTAAAAAAAAAATAAGTTGCTTTGAACATGGTGATCAATCCCAGCAATAGAAAAGCAAACAATACAAGGGGGCATGGGACATGTTGGCCGAGGGAACATGGGACAGGATGGAGAAAGGAAAGGGAAGTGGTGAGGTGGGGTAAGTGTCCTATTCTAGCTAGAATGACACCACTATCTAGAGGAATAGACTTCTTTCTTTCTCAAAGCCTGCCTTATCAGGGACACTGCTCTTCGGAAACCACACTGCGACTGGGTCTTGGCAGCGTCTTCCTCCTACTCCCCACTTTTATTTTAATTTTACTTCACAAATGAGTGCATGAATATTTGTGGTTCTGTGCACAGAGTTGCACACATATGGGGGTGCATGTAGAGGCCCGAGGTCAACCTTAGGGGTCTTCTTTGAGTTTTGAGAGAGTCTCTCCTTGGCCTGAGACCTGTCAATTTGGCTAAGCTTAACTGGCCAGTGAATCCCAGTTAGTAGCTTATCCATTGTGAATCGGGGATTGCAAATATGTGCCCAAATCCTATTTTTTTGTGTAGATTCTATGAGTCAAACTCAGATTTCTAAGTCCAGTGCAGCAAACATTTTACCTAAGGAACCATCCTCTTTGTCCCTGCTCCACTCTTTCCTTTCCTTTCCTTTCCTTTCCTTTCCTTTCCTTTCCTTTCCTTTCCTTTCCTTTCCTTTCCTTTCCTTTCCTTTCCTTTCCTTTTTAAAAGATGGAGTCCTGAAGACACGTCAGATACCTTTTCCTCTGTTCCCTGGGAGGACTGTTACACCCTGTCCCCTAAGGGCTTCATTCCTCTTTCTACGTATGTGTTTTCTGTCCCAATCCTTATAAGGAAGTTCAGAGACCACATAGAGAAAGAAATGCACTGAGGTGGCCTGCATGATCTTCTGGAGTCACAGATAAGTGGCCTGCTCCTTGAACTCTTTCCTGTTTACCCTCAGGTTGAATCCCTGTACTTTGTAACTGTGGTTTCAGACAAACAATTCCAGGTGAGAGACTCATATCCTGAGTGAATAGTTTTGAGTTCCTTAAGCAGGAGGTTAAAGGTAACCTTGTTGTGAAAGTCCCCTTTTCTGACAGCTTAACTTATTTTTCAGAAAAATCTTGAATGAGAAAACAGGGAAATCTAACAGCTAAGAGTGGTATGGTACCCCTTAATGTATATTCAATATAAAACTCTTGTATGAAGTACTCGGGAAAAGATACTCTGATACGTTAACAGTTTAAAAGGATCTATATCAAGCTTGATATTGCTTGATGATTTCCCTAATCCAGTGCTGCCAATAGGCTGACTGGGAGCCCTGAGTGGGGACTAGCAGTTTGGGTTCAATGGCAGTGGGAACTTTCTACTGTTGCTTTTCCCTGACACCTTCAGTACCTTGGTGAACAAGTTTCTACACTCAGGCTCCACAAGCTACATGAGCTTGGAGGCCAGCTCATCCTTGTCTTTTGCCAAAGGAAGTATCACAGTTTTGTTTTGTTGCCTTGGAAAATGTAAAACACTACTGTAGCTCTGGGCCAAGTAAGTTGAACACCTAACAGCTTCCCTTTAGTACTGAATTCTTCAATGTCTGTCGTAGAGTCATGGTCCTCAGAGAGTTCAAATTCACCATCTACTTCTTTTACTCTTTTGGCAGGAGACTGTGCTCTGCAGATTCCCTGAAATATCTCAGACCCGATGAAGAAGAGTGCAGTGAAAAAGCCAAGGTTCCCAATCCAATGATAATTTGCATTTCAGAAATTTATTTTCTTTTCTTTTTACATCTCCATATCTTTGCTTTTATTTATTTTTATTTGCTTCAAAAATTCTGTTTAAAAAATTTCTTACATTTTTTTTAATTTAAGGTCTGTTTTTGTACCAGCCTCAGACTACCTGAACAAAGCAAGTGGTATATGTTCATAGCATATTAAAGCACACTTGTTTCCAGGAGCTCAGATTTATGCACTGAAACTTTTTCATTGTTCATCATTTCTGCCAGTACAGAACAACTATGAGCAGTAGAAACAGCACTGATTGTTCTTTGCAGCTTACATTTTTTATTAATAAAAATGTCATCATACATTTTCAAACCTTCTTCATAAGCTCTGCCATTCCTGGAAGTTGTTTTTGCATTAATGTGAATAAAAATATCAAGTACTTAACACACTAAAGGGAGTTTGCCTGTATTAGCATGATTCTTCCTAACCACAACAAGAAGTAGGGCTCACGGTCAGCTATTAGATGGAACACAGGGTTCCCAAGGAAGAAGGAGCTAGAGAAAGTACCCAAGGAGCTGAAGGGGTCTTCAACCCTATAGGTGGAAGAATAACCATGAACTAACTAGTACCCCCTGGGCTCGTGTCTCTAGCTGCATATATAGAAGAGGATGGCCTAGTTGGCCATCAATGGGAAGAGAGGCCCCTTGGTTATGCAGTCTTTATATGCCCCAATTCAGGGGAATGCCGGGGCCAAGGGGTGGGAGAGGATGGGTAGGGGGGCAGGGCCGGGAGGGGGGAGAATATAGGGAACTTTCTGGATAACACTTGAAATGTAAATGAAGAAAATATCTAATAAAAGTTGAAAAAAAAATAAATGTAGCACAAATCTCAGAGAATTTCTTATACTCAAGTTGTTTGATTTGTTTTGTTTCTAGGGAAACTGAGTCTGCATGCTGTCTATCGTGTGTATCTTGTAATCAAGGAATATTGACAAGTCAGATGGTAGAGTTATGGAGTGTGTTGGTAA
The DNA here is from genome assembly GCA_902729485.2 of Mus minutoides. Taxonomy (NCBI): domain Eukaryota; kingdom Metazoa; phylum Chordata; class Mammalia; order Rodentia; family Muridae; genus Mus; species Mus minutoides. Next base: position 1,562,400 of record LR756404.1, on the reverse strand, counting down.
AGTCCTTTAAGAGGCAGATGCTATGGCAGGACAATACATATAAGAAAGATACTAAAAACTTGAGGAATAGAGACGAAATATAAGAGAGACAACTGATTGTGATGCAGTTGTAATTTTAATGTGAAGGCTGGGAAAGGAGGTTATTTTATCAGTCTGAAGGCATAGAGAAATTCTAAGAATGTTAGGGTAAAGTCAGTGGGGAATTCTGCAATAAGAAAGACATCAAAGGCAGGGGGGGGTGCACGCCTTTAATCCCAGCACTCAGGAGGCAGAGGCAGGTGGATTTCTGAGTTCAAGGCCAGCCTGGTCTACAAAGTGAGTTCCAGGACAGCCAGGGCTATAAACAGAAACCCTGTCTCGAAACCCCCCCCCAAAAAAAAGAAAGAAAGACATCAAAGTTGCCCTGTATTTCATAGGGATGAGATGTTCTAGTGTCCCTGTCATGATCAGTTATTATCTCAGGTCAACCTGTAAGAAATGTGGGTCTCATCCAGAGAATGCACCACCCGGGTGGTCCATCACATAATCAGCCACCAAATGCAGATACTACTGCACAGGCCTGCAGGATATTGCTGGAAGGACCCTGATATAGCTGTCTCCTGTGAGGCTTTGACAGTCCCTGACAAATACAGAAGTGGATGCTCAAAGTCATCTATAGGGCAGAACACAGGGTCCCTAATGTAGGAGCTAGAGAGAGTACCCAAGAGCTGTAGGGGTCTGCAACCCTATAGATGAAACAACAATATGAACTAATCAGAACCCCCAGAGCTCATTTCTCTAGCTGCATATGTATTAGAAGATGGCCTAGTTGGCCATTATTGGGAAGAAAGGCCCTTGGTCTAGCAATGTTTATATGCCCCAGTATAGGGGAATGCCAGGGCCAAGTAGTGGGAGTTGGTGGGTAGGGGAGCAGGGCAGGGGGGAGGGTATAGGGGACTTATGGGATAGCACTTGAAATGTAAATGAAGAAAATATCTAATAAAAAATGTAAAAAAAAAAAAAAGAAGAAATGTGGGTCTCACTGTTAGAAAGATTCAGAGCACAGCAGATGGAATTCTGTTATGTTCCTCATAGTAGAACAGAAAGCCAGAGTTTCATTGTTGCTATGGTGCTTCAGGGTGAGCTCCATTCAAGACTCAGTGGATCCCATTAGTGTAATTAGGAAATTCCATTTAACCACAACATTCCAACAGATATATATACTCTTTTAATTATTTATATCTCTTAGCACATGTTGACACACAAAGAAGATATACAGTGATTGGCATGGATTCCATCATGTCTTAGCCAGCATTAATCGGCCTTCTTGCAAAATGATTACAAATGATATGATGAAACTTTGCAAAGATGAGATGATAATATTCTTAAATGGTAGCCCTAAAATTCACAATTAACAAATATAGCTAGTTTTATGTCATTAAGAACAAGATCATGTAAGGACCAGTAAGGTAGTTTGGTCAATAAAAATGCTTGTCTTGCAAGTCTTGCGACCTGAGTTTGATTCCCAGAACCCACAGTGGAAGAAGAAGAGGACATACTCTTAAAATATTTCTTCTGATATCCATATGCCATGGCATATGTGTGATCATAGTTATCCTATCATACACAGATGATAAGAAAATTCATTAATTTTTAAAATAATAAGAACAGTTACTATAATCTCCTGGCTTTCCAAACCCAGTTCATTTTTGAAAGAAAATCCTGAGTATTTGGATAACAGGACAAAGCCTTGCAAAATTATTGTTGTATAAATATACATAAGCCCAAATAAACACCCCTGCATAGACATACTTGGCCTAACATGCATGCTTGTCAATTAACTTCCATTTTCTGATATTCAGACATACCTTCACTAAAGAGTACAAAGCTGTGACCACACAGTAAAGCATGCGTGAACACTTAATTAACCATTATAACAAGGAGAACTAATGAAAGCTTCCAGATCTTCACTGTGGAAATAGGCCCATGGTATTTGTGGGGAAGGCAAAGGAAATGAGAGCCATTGAGAAGGCTGGACAAGTTAACAGGGGGAAGGAAAGTGAGAGAACATAGTCAAGAGAGAAGAGATGAAGCAAAGGCTGTGCTGCAAATGACAGTACTTGTCTAATTGTGAGCAGGGATATGGGAGTAGATGAAGAGCACAGATTAGCCATGCCAGTGAGAAGAAATGCCAGTGCAGGAAGAAGACCTCACTGATTGTGACAACCAACTAGACATTAAATACAATTACAGGTACCATGTGTTGAATACTCAATACATGTCAGGCAATGTGGAGAGTAATTTATTGCTGTTACTTAAAAAAAAATCTCTTAATAAAGCCTGTGAAGTAGCTACTGATACAACCCATTTTTAGACAAAATAACTTAATGAAGGTCACAGAACTAGTACATGTCACAACTCAAATGGGAAACTGGTTCCATCAGGTACATTTATTCTATGATTTTGCTCCTTTTCATGTAAAGACTATTCAAATAGATAATTTGCTTATATATCCTAGGGACATTTTATTTTAACTTTGAGACTTTGGGTCTGTAGCAAAGATTACAGATGTTCCCTGCTATCAACCACTATAGATGTTAATATCTGAGTGAAAGAAGTACAACAACCCCCTAAACCAAACATACGATGAAAAGCAACCCAGAACTTAAAAAAAAGCATCCTAGAAGTGAATCATGACATCAGATTGGCGACTAGGCTGGATACATCCCTCAGCCAAACCTTCTACCAATGTAGCTGCCCTAACAAAGAAGAAACTGTGGCATACTTGGGTATTTAAGACAGAAGATTACTTCTGTGTCAGAAGATTAAATGACACATGATTTGCTGAATGAGTGCATGGAAAAGGACCACTCCAAGCTAAGACATCAGGCCTGAGAACTTGAGCTTTTCTTCGTTTGTTTGTTTAATTTTTGTATGTTTGTTTAAAAGCTTATATAAATACAATTTTGTGGTGGTTTGAATATGTTTGGCCCAAGGAGTGGTGCTATTAGGAGGTGTGGCCTTGTTGGAGGAAGTGTATCACTGTGGGGGTGGGCTTTGAGACTTTTTTCCTAGCCAAGTGGCAGCCAGTCTTCTGTTTGCCTTCAGAACAAGATGTAGAACTCTCAGCAACTCCAGTGCCATGCCTACCTGGATGCTGCTGTCATGCTTCCTGCCATGATGATAATGGACTGAAGAGCATACAGAACCTGCAAGCCAGCCCCAATGAAATGTTCTGCTTTATAAGAGTTGCCTTGGTCAATGTATCTCTTTCAAGCAATGGAAACCCTAATGAATACAAAGTTATTATGCCATGAAGCAAAATTGTCACTGTTTTGAGTCTGATGTATCATCATCAGAAATATCACCAGTTGTTGGGATCAAATCATTCGCACATAGTACCTCTTGAGTAATGTCAACCACAATACCAAAGGCTGACTGACCATGAAAAGTAGCAGGTAGACAGCAATGACAAGGATCTTGCCCAGCTGCTGACACTGTAATACTTGGTCCAGATGTGAGAGATTTTTTTCTGGGTCAGGGAAGTTTAAATCCTGACACTTTCAGCTTGACAGCTTGAGCATATTCATGTCTGTCTGTCTATCTGTCTGCTATCTATCTATCTATCTATCTATCTATCTATCTATCTATCTATCTATCTATCTATCTAAGCAAAAACTAAAGATGCATATTTGTCCTGTTTTTACTCAATCTGTGGTATTGTTTGAGTTCCCTTCTGAGTTCCACTAATAGAACCAGATACTCTCTGTACCATGCTAATAGGAATATGCGAGAGGTCATGTTCTGGCCAAGGTGTTCAACCTCAGGTCTCTCCCCTCCTCCTCTCTTACAAGCCAAGCTTATCTTAATATGAGAACCATCTTCTTACTCTCACACACTACTCTTTCTAGACCCTGGCTGCTAATTCTCATGTTAGGTACTCTTCAGTTTCGCGGTTCACAAAGCCTTTTCCCCCCCTCTGGTTTATTTATCTCAGCTCTCTATACAGAATGTGTCACTTTCTGCTCACCTCTTTGTATAGAATCTGCACTTTTAGACTTTGTACAGAGTGTCAGCATAATAAACACATGCAGCTCTAAGCAAGAAACAGTCCCACCAGTCACCCCAGCTCTGCAAGGCCCCACAAAACTTATGCCAGCTTATTGGGAATCTTTGCCAAGACAAGAGATGGGACACCTGGCGTAGAGGAATATTTCTCTATTAAAACAGCAGTATGAAAAATTCAAAGGTTGTATTTGGTTACATTCTCAAGCTTCTGAGGTCCCAAAGGGTAATTATAAGAGACAGAACCTTGTCAGTCAAGATAATTAAATTGAAGGTGTGAAGGGAGACTGTGTTTAAAGCAGAGCAGGTGATGGCAGTATGCCCAAAGAGAACTGGCCTAGTTACCAAGAGACCTAAATTCCAGCTGTAATAAACCGTGGAGAATTATGTGAGCTTGGGTCAGTCCATGTCCCCTTTCTGTGCTTTGGATTTCTAATCTACTAAGAAAATATTGGATTAGATGACCTTCTGGGGTCAAGTCCATTTCTCTTCTCCTAGTACTAATTGATTGCTTAATAGGCAATCAGTTCTGGAGAGGGTAGAAATGAGTCTTTATAAATGCCCTGAAGCTTGATTATCAATGAGACAGCTTTACTGTTAGAAAATAAAAGCAGGAATTGCAAAGCTCAATAAAAGTCATCAGGAGTTGAACAACAGCTCTACTTAGGTCCAGGAGAGGGGGAAAAATCAGTGAGGGGTCAGTTATTTGAAATAAAGATGCTGGTGCATTACAAGTCTAAAAGTAGAGCTGTTGAATTGCTGGAATATATTAGACAAATATTTTGCTAACGGTGTTTTGGTGGTGGCATTTGAAGAACACTGTAGGAGCCCAATTATTGCCAAATGACTTCCTTACCATAATACCAGTGAGATGGTAATTCCCAAACCCTTGTGCCCATATCTTTCTAGGAAGGTATAAAGCAGAAATCCAGAACTGGCCATTTATTTTTGACCATTGAGTTTTTCTTCTATTTACTCAACAACCCAGTAGGGCACTAAAGGAATGTGATACAGAATAGAATGAGGGCAACTGTGTGACTGTGTGAGGAAAAGGACTGTGACTATTATGGGCTATTCAGGAGTTCATTTATGGACTTTTTTTTGTTTTTTGAGACAGGGTTTCTCTGTGTAGCCCTGGCTGTTGTGGAACTCACTCTGTAGACCAGGCTGGTCTTGAACTCAGAAATCTGCCTGCCTCTGCCTCCCAAGTGCTGGGATAAAAGTCATGCTAAACCACTGCCTGGGACATTTCTGCCCTTTTCCTGTAGGGATTCCTAGCCAGTCAGTGAATATCATGAGGACATTATAATCTTTTTTAAAAATCTCATAAATTTCAAAAGAATATACAGAAAGATCACAAAACAAAAAAGAGATGGAGGTATAACACATCAGTTATTTATAGGCATAGGAATAAGCATATTGGTTCATGTTTTATCTTGAGAAACATGCTATCTATTTAAGTCTATATTCAACAGCTATTGCCTCCTAATCATCTTTAACATAGAACATGATTGGAATGTATGAAGGGTACCCACAATTTCAGTCTTTCAGTATTCTCAATCCTGAATAATGGGACCACCTTCTAGTTATTTGGCCTGCAAATGAGAAATAGAAGTTCTAGAATCATTGCTTTTCTTCATAATTCAGCATATATCTCTGAGTTCTTAGATTCTTTGACTGTTTTGAGGCAGGTTCTCATAGAAACCATGCTGACTTCAAACTCATTATGTAGCTGAGGATTATTTGAACTGTTTCCCCCCACTTCTTTGAGTGACAGGATTACTGGCATGTACCAACCATGCATGGTCTCTTTTAAAATGAGTTCTACTATCTTTTACATTATCTATTTTTAATTGCTTTATTTGAAGTCCATCTTGGTATTTGGATTAGTGAACCAGGTTTCTAGTTAATTTGTCTGTATCCAGCCTTTCCCATGATAACTTGTCATATTTTTCACAATGTCGCTAACTAATCAGATATAATTTTAATTATTTGAGCATTACCTTGAAATCGCCTATACTATAAACCTCAGGCTCTATCACATGATTTATCAAGCATGATTGATCATTTTACCCTTCCATCATAGTCTTTCACATTCTATCTTCATCTAATTTTCATCATATTCTTCATTGTCCCACCCTTATAATAATTACACATACATGTGCTTTTAAATATGCAGACTCTATACATTATGTATTTTGATTTAGCCGATAGCTTACCCTTTAGAATTCAACTAAAGAATCGTCTTCTCAAAGATCATCTCTGTCACCCTGATATACCTACCCAATATGTAAGGTATAGTTTCACAGTGTTCTCACAGAATTTTCCACTTAGCCAAATTGTAGATCTTTGTATCAAAATTGTCTGATTACTTCTCTGGTCTCTACTGGATTCCAATTGCTGCAGACAAGTACTTTATCTTACTTTTCTTTGTAACTCCTGCCTAGGAGAATATATGGCAAAGAGTAAGTGCTCAGTTGGTATTTACTTTCTTTAAAATTTGTTGACTTGCCATATTTTAACTAGCAAAAGTAGTTTTCAGTTATAAATTAAAGATTTTTGTGATCTATCTATCTATCTATCTATCTATCTATCTATCTATCTATCTATCCCTGGGTGGAACTGGAAATAATCATATTAGGTAAAATAAATGAAACTCAGAAAAGCACATATTTTCTCTCATTTGCAAAATTTCAATTAAAATGCTTTACTATTTCTTTTTAGTTTTTTTCCCCATTTTTATTTTTGTATGTATATGTGTGTTTCTGTGTTGGACATGTGGTGAAAGCTTTGTGTGGTGTGCCTGTGTGTGTGTGTGTGTGTGTGTGTGTGTGTGTGTGGTGTGTGTATGTGTGTGTATGCATGTGTGGGGGTTCAAGGTTGATGTTGGAAATGACCCTGAATGATGAGTTTTCCACAATACTCATTGAGGAAAGGTCTCTCATCCAAATAAAAAATTCCCTGGGGCTGGAGAGATAGATCAGTGGTTAAGAGCCCTGAGTGCTCTTTCAGAGATCCTCAATTCAATTTCCAGCAACTACATGGTAACTCACAACACAACCATCTGTAAGGAGATTTAATGCCTTCTTCTGGTGTGTCTGAAGACAGCAACAGTGTACTCACATATATAAAATCTTAGAAAAAAAATCTCCCGATACAACAAGTCTCATTATCCTGCTTACTCTGGGGATGCCCTACATCTTATCAGCTGAGGCTGACTATACCTACATGGCATTGGCTTGGAATCTTGGGATCAAAGCTCCAGTCCTGATACTTGAGTTCCAAGTACTTTAACCACAAAGTCCTCTCCTCAGGACCCGTAGAAGCTTGAGTTTTAAAATTAAAAACATGTAAGTCCAAGAATAACCTGGTTGGGTGTGGAACCAGCAAGAAAGGGTGTGAGGGCAAATATGACGAATGTGCATTGTACAGTTATTATAAATGGTCATAAGGAAATATTAGTATTATAACTAATGTGTAATTATTCAAATGTTAAAACACTTCAACTTAAATATTTTAATATACATATAAGGTATCTTTCCTAGTGGTCTTATATTCTTACATGCGAATAGATTACAGAACCAGATTTTATTCTGCTATCTAACAATCTTAATATTTCAGAGCCTAAAGATAACTACACTGTGCCTAATTTTAATGACCTTACCATCTATTTTCTTTTATTGAAATTATTAATTATTTCATTTCACTTTATTTTCAGACAGGGTGTCACATTTTATCTCTGGATGGCATGGAATTCACTATGTAACCCAATCCAGCTTTGAACTCCTTGATTCTTCTGCCTCAGCTCCCCAAGTGCTGGGATTACAGGCATGCATAACCTAGCCCAACTATGTGGTCACCTGCTGTAGTTTGATTGTGAAATGTCCTTCAGAAGCTCATATGTTTAAACACATGCTCCATAGCTGATGTTGTCGTCTGGGAATGTTCTGGAACCTTTAGGAGGTGGAGCCTTGCTGAGAAAAGTCATCTACTAGGAACAGGCCTCGAGGTTTTATATTTTAATTTATATTTATATTTTATTTTAGCCTTATTTTCTATTCTCTCTTTGATTCCTGAAGATAGATGAAAGGCACGTAGCTTGTTCCCTACCCCAGACATCATGCTTTCCTTGTCAAGTGCCATACCTACCCCATCATGATTAATTGTGTCAGAATGGAACCCTAGACCATTTTTTCAGAGTATTTTGTCATAGCAATAAAAAAATACCTAAAAAGTCACATTATTTTCAACATTATATTTATAGGCCTTACGAATTTACATGTCGTCCTAGAGGACTTCTGATGAGGAATCCCACACTGCTTCTTAAGAGCATTGTCACACCTGACAATCAGTTCTAGCTACTAATGTATCCACTGAAAACACAGGCTTCAGAAAGAAATAAAGAACACAAATGGTCAAGCCTCTTTTCCTAACTTGGTTTAAGTTTTAGTTGGAAGGACTTTGTATACTCCAGTGAGCCATCTTTGCAATATTTCTTATAAACCTTTTAAAATAGTTTGGTTTCTTTTTTCTTTTTCTTTTTTTTTTTTTTAAGGAAAGCAGTTGGTTGGTTTACCTACCCTTTCTGGTCACTTCTAAGTACAAGGAAAGCAAACACTATCATCATCTACAAACAAAACGATCTGGCTTGTGACCTTGCCTCACAGTGGATGTGCGGATCATGAGACTATTGTAAGGTTGTTTGCAGTCAGCACACAAGAAAACTGTGTTGAAACAGCAAAGGAGTCCTGCTGTGGCTGATACAGCAAAGGAAGGAAGGTCCTGGGGTGATGTCTCCAAGTAACCCAATAACTGACCCATGCTGACTCTAGGCATTCCAGAGTATCCCTGCAACTGAAAGGTAGCTTAAAATTCAACTTTTCAAGTGAATTACTAGTCCTAATTCAAATCTGAATGCAAAGCTCAACGAGTCTGGATATGACTTATACCAACAGTAGCAACCATTAAAGGCTCTTGCGTGTATTTTATAAAATGTGCCATTCCTATAGTTTCCAGATAGACAGAAAAGACTACAAGGAGAAAGGAAGAATGGAAGGGTGGAAAGAAGGGGAAAAAAGGTTAGGAAGGACTACGGATTTTCACATAATTCTTTTGGCATATTAAGAGGTGTACATAATGATAAAAGGCAGACTCTAACTTTGATATGACTTGGTTGGTTGTAATGAGAAGCAGTACATTGCATGCTTGGCAGCTGTCATTTCTATCAATAGGCTTCAGGCCTTGAGTATTTTAAACCTCTCTCTCTCTCTCTCTCTCTCTCTCTCTCTCTCTCTCTCTCTGTCGTGTGTGTGTATGTGTGTGTTGTTCCTTTTATTCTAGCTATATTTTTTAAAGAGGGAGGAAAGAAAGAAAAATTTTCAGATGAGGAAACTTTAGTTAGAACAAAGTAGAGAGCTAAGAATAGATAGTTATTTTACCACTTTCAGAAAGGTGAGGATTATTACTGGAAAGTTAGCCTTTAAAATGAAATCTTTGTGTAGAACAAAGGGTTCCAAGGGTTTATTAATTGTAGGACACAGAGATCATAGTTTAAGCCCGAGGGACATGTACAATCTAGGTAAGCAGTCTTCCACTTAGCTGCATCCCCAGTCATGGAGACCGTCATTTTGAGACAGATTCTCACTACTTATTATATAATGCAAGATGGCTTTGAACACATGACCCTCCTCACCCATGGACTGATGTTAGAGTCATGCATCACTCTCAGGTTATTTTTAATGTTTTCTCAACCATGGCATTCTGAATGCTGCCTAAATGTTCACATCAGAGTTGTTCCTGATGTCACAGAGACTTGCCTTAAATGGATATAGCAACATCCAATGCTAGTAGGTTTGTATACAATGAAATGAGACATTAGGATCATAAAATAAAATTAATTCATGTAATTTCTATTAGTGGTGGTGCATGCCTTTAATCCCAGCACTCGGGAGGCAGAGGCAGGCGGATTTCTGAGTTCGAGGCCAGCCTGGTCTACAAAGTGAGTTCCAGGACAGCCAGGGCTACACAGAGAAACCCTGTCTCAAAAAACCAAAAAAAAAAAAAAAAAAAAAAAAAAAAAAAAAAAAAAAAAAACCAAAAAAAAAAAGCCTGAATTGGTAAATTCAGTGAATTTGAGCTGAACCTTATATGGTGTTCACACTTGTTAAAAAAAAATCTCCTTCCTTAGCTTGAAATACTTCATTTTTAGAAGACATTTGGCCATAACTTCTATGTTTTAATTTTCACCAATAATTTTGATTGTATAGAACATCATTACCTTCCTCCCACTTTCCCTTCCAAAACTATGTTTGAAGAGTTGGTTTATGCCAAATGCTTCCATGTGGATAAGAATAAGTGGAGGGAAGGGGTTGCCATCCCACAGTCAAGACGCTGACTCAGAATTGTTCCTGTCTAAAAGAACTGCAGGGACAAAATTGGAGAAGAGACTGAGGAAAAGGAGGTCCAGTGACCGGCCCAAAGTGGGGTCCATTTCAAGTGGAGGCTCCAAGGCCTGACACTATTACCTATGATATGGTGTGCTTACAGACAGGAGCCTAGCATGGCTTTCCTGTGAAAGACCAAACAAGCAGCTGAAAGAATCAGATGCAGATATTTGCTCTCAACCAATGGACAGAAGCTGGGGACACCTATCGTTGAATTAAGGAAAGGCTGGAAGAAGCTGAGGAGGAGGGCGAATCTATAGGAAGACCAACAGTCTCAACTAACCTGGATCCCTGGGATCTCTCAGACACTGAGTCACCAGCCAGGCAGCACACACCAGGTGATATGAGGCTCCTGACTCATACACAGCATATGACTGCCTGATCTGACCTCATGGAGAGAAGACACACCTAGCCCTTATGAGACTTGTGCCCCAGGGGATAGGGACATCTGGTGGGAGTGAGGACATCCTCTTGAAAACTAGGGAGGAGGAATGGACAGTTGGAGGGTGGACATGAAGGGGGATATGAACTGAACTGTAAAAGGAGATTAAAGAATAATAATAAGGTCAAAGAATTAAAAAAAAATAATGAATCTTTCAAAACCCCCAAGGAGGCATCATTCTCAAAAACAAGAGAACTTTCAGTATTGCAGACTCAACACAGATCTAAAGTCACTTGCATTTCATGTGATACAAACATAACATTTTCCAAGTGATAATATTCACCCCTCAAACTAATAAACACCATTTAGAATATATGGTTTTCATTTCCTCATTCTAATTTTCTTTTTATCTATCCGGCCAGGTGTGGTGGTGCACGCCTTTAATCCCAGCACTTGGGAAGCAGAGGCAGGCAGATTTCTGAGTTTGAGGCCACCCTGGTCTACAAAGTGAGTTCCAGGACAGCCAGGGCTATACATAGAAACCCTGTTTTGAAAAACCAAAAAAAAAAAAAAAAGTATCTATCCAAATATAAATAATAATATCCAAATTAAAGAATGATTTTCAGGACATCCATAATATATTCTGTCAAATACAGTATTTAATCTCTATGATGTACTCCTTATGTTTAACTTCTTCACTGTGTGGTTATTCTGTTTGTTACAAAATGGGGAGTGAGAAGGAAATTTGAAAATCATTCAGACTGAGTCATTTCCTTAATATATGTGAATCTAAAGATGAATGGAGGATGAGCTGCCAGATAATACCAAGGACAATCCTTTGCTGTTCAGTTTCTTCAGTAACTCAGTGTCATGAGGGGACAGAATAGTATATCTGATCAGATTGAAGGAGGCACTTCAGAATTTCTTCCTTCCAAAACTTAAATTTCCTTGTCAATTTCCTGCAGGTGCTATTCCAGATAGGCTAAGTCGTTCATACCAAATAGGAACTGACCCACAAGCAGTACTTCAGCTTTAAAGGAAGGAAAAATTGACCTCGGTTGAGGTTGTTCTTCATTTTTAAATAGCTCTGCACTGGGATGAGATATACTTGTTGCCCTTTCCATGAGGTGAAGGCTGTAAAAATGAAAACGGTAGCAAGCCCAGAAAGGCAGTTTTCAGAGAATTTGTTATCCCTATTTAAAAAAATAATCTAACAGCAAGGTTGTTAGAAACAGCAAGGCTGTTTCTTCCCTCTTTCTAGTAGTCTCTCCATTTCCCCTTTCTCACCTCAGTCATCAAAGAGGAGACTATTAATCTAGATTACAGTTTGGAGAGTATAACTTTTACCTTCTCCTGTGACCCATTGGCCCAGAAGTTAGATTTAGAGCCATTACTACCCTCCCCCTTAGGCTTTCAGTTTAGTGTCCTTGATGTCACACATCCAGGATGAAGCCTTAGTTGTGAGTTGCAGCTGTTGCCTGTAATGTGACACACTAGGGGAATGCCTGGCCTTTAGTGTTGGTCCCTATAAAAGCAACAGTACAGGGTCAAAACTCATCTCAAATATCATCTCCTTTGGGAAGTCTGCACTGTACCCCACCCAGTGTCTACTTACCCAGTGCACCAATATTTCATGTTTGTTTTTAAACCAGAGCACTCTTCTTGATCCACGTGCTGTGATCATATCACTCCTCTGTTTTGGAATGTATGGCAATATGAATTCTGTCTATTACCTTTATTTTGCACAATGCATAGCATAGCAAGTGAAAAAAATGCTGAATGATCACCACGTTTACATTAACATCTTTCCAAGATCAGGGTCAGCTGAAATTACATGTGAAATTCCTTCTATTTATGAAAATTGTCCTATCAAAGAGTGATCTCGTACTATGTCATTATCTAATACCCAACACCTCTAATTTCATAATCACTCATAATCCCAACTAGTCATATTTAATGCTTTACAGTTTTCTTATATTTTAACCACTGCATTTTTATCAACAAGTGTTCATACAATGCATATCAATTGTAATATACTTATATATATATATATTTGTATTTGAGTAAGGTGCTTATTGAACCAAGCATAGAAATGATGTCACAGTTGAATGAGATAAGGGAAAAGAGAAGAGGTTAAGGAAATTGGTTGCCTAATAAATGTCTGTTTCTTTCTAATTTGAACCTTTCCCCCCTTGTCTTTTTTAATCCTATTCCTCTTTTTAGTACTACACTCCTAACCTATAAATTACATCTTTTCCTTCGCCATCTCTGACCATCTGTTCAGTGCTTTTCTATCCTTAAAGACACTTGTTTGGAATCTTCTATGCTCTCAGGCTACACAACCCCAATGCTTACTCATCTTTGCTAACCCTTCTGAATTGTGAACAGAATGAGTTCATAACCATAACAGTGGCTGTCTTGCTACCCATTTGTTTCATGATCACTTTTGCATTTGTCCTCTCATTTCCAGTTACTTTTTTTTTTTACTGTGTAACTTCTGCATTTATGATGCAGCTGAAGCTTTCTCTCAAGGATAACTTCCTGGTCAATAAATTCAATGGCAATTGATCTCAGAGATTAAAAGTACAGGACTCAAGGATCAACAGATTTTGAGTTAATGCTAGACTGTGCATTTTAGCTAGCTATACAGACTTAATTAAGTTTATTAGCCTATACACTCAGTTTTCCCAGATTTAAAATGGGCAAGATCTGGGTAGAAGAAACAGCTTAGTAGTTACCACGAATTGCTCTTGCAGAAACCTGCTTTTGACTCCAGCATCCATATCAGAAAGCTCATGTCTACATGTATCCCAGCCCTAGGGTACCAAACTTGCCTCTGGCCTCCACAGGCATCTGCACTCACATAACCATAAACAAACTTGGAAATAATAAAAATAAATATTTAAAAACAAGCCTAAAATTAGCAAAATCACAGTCTACTGTACAAGGAACTCTGAAAGTAAATGGGGGAATTCTTGCATTCTGATGAGCACAGTACCTGAAATATAGAATCTGGTCAATGGGTGATGCACTTCAGACTAATCTACATCTGAATTCTGTTCAACTTTTACAGACTTTGCCACAACACCAATAATACACTGAACATTTGGTTCCTCTTACTATGTACTGCTCTGTTGCCATGCATAGCATTGCTAAGTCTACTGGTTCCTTTCCCAGAATCTCAGGACTGTCCTAGGTTTCAGTTCATGTCCTATATGTTTTCTTTTTCAATAAGACTGGAAATATGGAGCTGGAATTTAAAGTGGAGATATTACACGACTAATAGTTGTATGTGTTTTCTTCCTTTTAAATTGGCTTTCATTTTGTCTGTTTTTTTTTTTTTTTTTCACTAGTATAACTGAAAGCAGTCTCCTCTTCCTGGCCTACTGTTTGGCTTGCCCTAAATTTGCCATATATACTCTATTGCCTCTGGAGTTTTGATTGTATTGATATCTTTATTTCCTTTTATATTAAAACTTTCCCCAAATACCATTTTGAGTCTAATCTTTTACATATGAAATCTTTCATGTCAACAAAGCCTCTAGAATTATTCTATACTTTGCAATGTGTGAGATATATTAAACCTACTTTCTTCCTTACTTTGGACTCCAGAACAATTAAATTCTGCCTTTTTAAATCATCTATCTTAACAAAAACTGTTAAAATTATTTAACCACTCATAGGTTGACACTTCATTGATCTCCTCTAACTATAGGATAAACCTTACCCCTCCTCAGATTATTATGTTGTGGTTCAGTTTGTTTCTGTTAAACTGAACTTGAGTAAATTCTGTTCTTCCGTCATCTCCTTTGGCCTTTGTTCTTCAGGCCCTGTTCTTCTGTTTACTTCCAAACGAAGCAGCAGTGATTCACATAACAATGAAAAGTTGTTCATTTCAAGATGTTTTCCTCATTTTAAAGAGAGATGCTTTGGTTCGTGTCTCACAACAAGTTAGTTGCTTAGGGTTGGGGCTGTGGGTAGGGCCTGAGCATTTGAGCTAATGGGATAATTGGTAGGTGTAATTATCAGGAAAGCAAAACTAAACTTTTGCTTATGCAGTCCTGATGGATGCTAAAATGTGTCAATCTCTTTGTGAACAATGGAAGTGAGTCCGTGTGATTCATCGCCTTATTCTGTGCACAAAGCAGTAGACACTAGAAGACATCCAATAGAAGACGCCATCTCAAACTCAGATTAGCCCACCCCTCCTTTTACTTTGCTGTCAGCAAGAACACTGAAAGGCCAAGGAAAGGAAAGAAAATCTCTAATGGCAAAATAGGCCTTTGTATGAGCATTCTTACAGTAAACATGACATAAAATCATAGAAGAAACGTGTTTTTATTTGCGCATATACTTGCTTCTTTTGATGTGACCCCTTCTGTCCCTGTGACCCAGCAGAGCAATGAATATAGCCCAACACAAAATCACAAACTTAATTAAAACATAAGGACACTTTGTAAAAGATATTTGTGTGCCACTCCACTGTGTTGTTCTCTAGTGTGGACTTCACAGATGACAACATGTTACATTGCCAAAAGGCTGGATGCACTCTCAGTTGTAGGCAACACTTTCTTACTAGATTTAAGTTTAAAAACAATGATCTGTTACTCATACTCAGGAATAAATTTGTTAAGGACAGCTTAGGGAGCTTTAATATATATGTATATAATTTTAAAATTAAATTTAATATTATTATTCTATAATAATATTATTATTATGTACACATACCATAGCATAAAAGTGACTGTCAAAGGACAATTTGGGGAATTGGCTCTCTTCTTTCACTTTGAGTTCCAGGGACTGAACTCAAGTTGTTTGGCTTTTAGAGCAATCAGCTTTATTCACTGAGCCATCTTGCTAGACATATACTTTTAAGTATAAAGTGAAAATGAAGCCTTAAGAAGTAACTTCGATGGATAGAATTCTTACATTAGCCAATTGGTAGCCATGGTGTGGTGGGGAAGCTTTCCTAGGACTCTTGAATCTATAATACATAGATTACCTGCTTTGCCTACAAATCATAGTTGGTTTGGTTTTGTTTTGTTTTTTTCATGCCCAAAAAAATCTGTTCTCAAATTGGTATTAGGTTCAATTAAAAAAAAAAAAAACAACTAATATTTTTGGCCTTTGATTTTAAAAGTTCAAGACTTAGATAGTTGCCCTTATGGTTTTACTCTCAGAAAAACCAATAAGCAAGGGGACTTGGGGGGTAGATTGCAATTGGACAATGTCAGCTAAGATGATAAGAAAGTATCAATTCAGATTTATTGACATGAGGTGCAGTTATCAAAAATATCTTAAGAAAGCCTCATGCATGTGCTTATTGTAAACAGGCTCAGAACACGCTGCACACAAATCCTAGCTAATACCTTTTGACTGTGGAAACAGAACTGTGGATGGCAGTGTGAGAGGAGGCAGAGTCATGGGACAAACCTCTGGAATCAGATTCCAGAGACCAGCATCAAGGTACAGATTTTGAATTTATTGCCTGGTACCTAAACTTACATACAGTGTTTGAGCCAATCCCAAGACCCTAAATCCTTGGCCAATCATATCTCGCCACACTGTCACCATGCTTCAATGAAAGTCCTGCCTGATGAGGTTACTGATGAGGAGGGGCAGAGCATACAACACTGTCACTTGTTAAGACTTTTTTAAAAACAAGGGAAGCAGCCACTGCCCTGGCCTCAGCTTGGTTCCTTTTTGCTATCTCAGCTGTGTTCTGGAGCCATCTTAATTCTAATGCCATGCATGGCAGGCAAGGATTCTTAAAGGAGTCGCAGGAGCCTGTGGCGCCCCACTTTCCAGCCCACTATTTCCTTCACAGGATTGACCTCTACATAGCCCACCCTTGGCTGGTCCCATACCTACAAGGTCTCTTAGTCTAAGTGGAGAAGCAGCATTCTGACTCTCAATCCACCAGGCTATTTTCATGTTTGTCTTCTTCCTCAGATTTTTTTTTTCTTTCCAAGGAAGCAAAGAGGAAGTTTCCCCAGGGTGGGGAAAGAATGGAATGATGAGTACATATTGAAGATGTATCTTGACACCCAAGCCCTGAGACAAAAGTTGTGTGTCACTTTGCTTTTCTCAAGTCAGTAAGGAAGAGAAAGTGGGTTTTGTGGCAAACTGGCACACACAGGTATGTCTAAAACTTTCCCTGGTGAGAGCTCACACAATGAGATTTGTTTGAGCTATGGGTTTCTCCAACTTGGGAATATAAAAATTTTAATGTACTATATTATCTTGCTTAAGATGTGAAATCACTTCCTAAAAGTTGGATGTCTTTTTGGAGGCAAAACATAAAAGTGATTGCTGCCAAGAACTGCTACAAAGAAGTCTATCCAATTCTTTGTCCCTTCAATAGAAGCTGACAGCTTTGACCTTCATCCTGAGGTTGTTAACAAGTTTCACTCCATATTGACAGAATGGGAGCACTAACAAACTATATAGTCAAGCAAGCCAGATTTTGATGTTTCTTGTCAATTTCAAAGTCTGACGTCTGTAGGAAGTCCGAGCATCTGGTTTGTAGTAACATGGAAGCCTAGGGAAGCAATTCGCCCATTATAATGAACTGAAAGGGTGGTTGATCATTCACACTGATCCAGTGGCGAAGACAAAAGTATACATTCTCCAACGTTTAAGTATAAGTCTAAAGAAGTTTATTAGCGTACATCAGAAAAAGGCAATGGTTGAGAGATAGTAACTTGTTTATTTTAGTGTGGCTTTGTGGCAATGTGAGTCTAGACAGGCTTAAGGCCAAGACAGAAATTGAAAAGCAAGGGAGAAGAGTAAGAAAAAGGCAAAGAAAATACTCCCTGATCATGACGCTATGGGGGTGAAAGGAGTGAGGGATCATTAGGGAGAAAGAAGACTACCTTGTAGGACTCACACTCCATGCTGTTTGCCCTATTTAATCAGTGTCCAGCCTGACTTTGAAATTGTTCGGTTGTTCAAAGCAGAAGCTCGGATCCACGGGTGGCTTCATTGTGGTTTCATGCTGAAGGCAACTGAAGGAAGGGGAAAAGGAAGGTGTTGTCATGCTTTCATTCCTTTATCTGCCCATCAATCAAAACATCCAAGGTTTGCAAGTCCAAAGCTTGCGCTGAGACTGAATTGTGACTTCTCACTTTATAAAGCATCAAGGTTTGACTTGTACTCAGCCATCTTCCCTCTTACAGAAAAGCCATTTTTTCCCCGTTAAAAGGTGACTGAATTTGTTTGTTGATTCATCCCTACACTGGATTCTGGATGCTACAAGGAGAAGAGGCCATGTTCTCAGGAAATTAGAGCTCGTGTCAGGGCAGCATGCCCTCACCATCCCTCTCCATTTGTTGTAAAGAAGGACGAGACAGAATGATGGATGGTTAAGGTTGTTTATAACTATTGAATATGTCTAATCTGAATTCTCAGCAATCAGTGCTATTCATCTTTAACCCTTTGGCTGGACTATTCATTTCAACCAGATGTAGCAGATGCACTGACTAAATCTATCTTCACTTCCTTGCCATCTCCTACTTGCCTGAGCACTTTGCCTTACATACAAATATGTTCTGTTTTAACAGATGCTGTGGACATATATTCCTGTAATATACCAATTTTTCTGTAGTGACATTTTTGGTAGCATTTCTATGTCTACTTTATCAGAGATACACATTTCCTTTAAATAATTCCTACCTCACCCATGCATAAATTCCTTGTCTGGAAATCTTCCTTTTTAGTCTCCGCTCTTAAATTCCTGATGTTTTAAGGAAAGAACCCCAATTTTTCATATAATCACAGAATACCTGGGAGGGACTGAGAAGTATTTTAGTTATTCTCATCATTAATAAATCAAAGGCGTTAAGATTCAGAGAGGAAAAAAAATAGGTACTGTCCAAATTCACATTCAAATTTATGGCTGAACCAGAAGTTTGATCTGGACACAGGTGGGGCAAAATAAGATCATTAGATGCTTTATATTTAGTATCTACATTCCACCCACCCCCACACTGAGAATTAATCTTCTGAATTTTATTTTTCAATAAATGAACAAATGAACAATATGTTTTTCATTTTAGTTTAAACCTTAAAGTGCAGTAGTTGGTCCTTACCTAGTATTTTGTTTTCCATAGTCCCACATACAGATTGCATAGAATGCTGGCAAATATAAAAGAAAGCAATGTAGTCTACAGAAAAAGAGATCTTAATGTAAAGCCAGACAAACCTGGTTTTCCTTTTAGCACTTACACTTAGAAATTATGTGTCCTTGAGTAAGTAATTTTTCATATTGGAACCTCATTCCTGCATATATGAAATAGAATTAACAGCAAATATATAATGGATGGGTTTGTAATAATTGTGCATATATATATATATATATATATATATATATATATATATATATTCTAATATGGTGCCTACATTACTACATACTGAAATACTGTGGGGTTTTTTCATAGTACTGAATGGATGTGTGAATAAATACTTGAAATTGGGAGTGGTCTACTATCAAAATTGAGGTCACAGAGAAGAATGAAGCAGTGCCAATAAAGGCAATTTAATAGTTTTATAACATCTCTTCTGTCTTGATTGAGATTGTCTTTTGTTCTACTGTTGGTTGAATGTCACTGCCTAAAGTATGAAATTGTGGCAACTGAAATATGCTTCACTGATCACTTGGGTAAATCCACTCATGTTCTAGCTTGCAAAATCAAACCATAGGGTAAAATGACTCTACTTTGGGTCACAAACCAACTGAGACAAGACCATACATCTTGTAAATTTGAGTTCCTTTTATTACTTAAAAAATAATCCAATGTCTACTTCTATAATTCAATCTGCTTTTATTTTTTTTTTAATTTTATTAGTGTGTAGAGTGAATGGCCTCTATGTATGTCTGTGCATGCTTGGTTCCTGAGGAGTCCAGAAGAGGGTGTCAGATCCCCTGCAACTAGAGTTACTGTTGTTTGGAAGTTGCTGTGTATGTACTGAGAATGGAACCTGGGTCCTCTTGAGGCACCCGCTAGTGCGGATAGTCAAACCATAGTCATCTCTCACTCTTCGGGCATTCTGATTTTAGCCATAGAGAAAAAACATAATTCAGAAATATACTACAAGAGTTTTGTATTATTCAGCACTTCATATTAGCAATTCTCCATTTTTTAACATATACATATATATGTACACATATGCAATATAGACAAAACACTTTGTGGTAGAAGATTTATTTCTAATAGACATGTGTAGAATGTGAGTGCATGCATGTTTGTGTTTCTATGTGTGTGCATGTGTGTGTATGTCTTTTTCACATATTTTCATTGAATGAAATGTATAGACACAAAGTAAAAATTGTGACAAAAGCAAGTTGATGTGGCAGGCTGGGCTTAATGTTATGGGTGAAAGGAATACATTTAATTCTTTATCTTTAGGTGATGAAAATCTGCAGGAGAAATTGAATAGTGCCTGTTGACCTTTTAGTCTGTGTTACTTTTTCTGTGAGGAGCTATTCTCTTCTTCTATTTCCATGTCATAACATTCTAATTGCCATATGATTAAGTGGTACCATCTTGAAAGAACAGAGAGAAAAGAAATGAGTTCAAAAGCAGACTGAAGGCATTCTAAAACAAGGTCCAAGGAATGTTTTGGTATGTTGGCCAGTTCAAGCATATAAAGGATCAAGAAGACCTGGCAGTGGGGAGTTTATGGCTTCTAGCCCATTGCTAAGTCTTGCCAAAGTCTAGGCTACTTTTCACAATGCTGGTGTAAAGGAAGAATTTTTGTTAGTGGAAAACCATAAGTTGTTGAGCATATAACATTCTAGGTTATCTGAATCTGCTGTTTACCGTCTTTCATTCATTTAACAGACAAGAACAGAGTGATGCAAAGTATTTTCAATATAGATGCCCAGTCTCCCTCTCATCTTCCAAAAGATGTTTGTTGTTGTTGTTGTTGTTGTTTGTTTGTTTGTTTGTTTTCGAGACAGGGTTTCTCTGTATAGTTCTGGCTGCCCTGGAACTCACTTTGTAGACCAGGCTGGCCTTGAACTCAGAAATCCGTCTGACTCTGCCTCCCAAGTGCTGGGATTAAAGGCCTGTGCCACCACACCCGGCTCCAAAAGATGTTTTACGTCTATTTTTGCATGAATTTTTAGGGCATTTTTATTAGATATTTTCTTCATTTATATTTCAAATCTTATCCACAAAGCCTGAAATACCCTCTCCATGCCCTGCTCCCCAACTCACTCACTCCTGCTTCCTGGCCCTGGCATTACCCTGCACTGGGGCATATGATCTTCTTTGCATAAATTTTAATATTCCTTGTATGTGACTATAATCTTCCTTTTGGAATCCTCCCTTTGACTGGATAAGTATTTTCTGCATAAGTTTTCTCACCGGTGAGTTAAAATCATTATATTTTGGTCATTTTATATTCATATGACAGTCAAGACTTGTACTATTTCATAAAACATTGGTGGGCATAAAACTCTGTTAGGCTACAGTAATGAAGCTAGGTATTTTCCTGTTTGAAATGAGTATAAGACCAGTATACCATAGCATCAATGTAGCAAATCCTGTGAGACTATTTTCAAAAGGATTAAAATGTACACAAAACATGTAAAATATCTGCACCTATCTCTACCCCCATCCTATCCTTTCCATCCTCAGATGCAAAGTTCTCAAATTAAAAGAATGATCTTGACATTTGGCTGCCTGAACATAGAAAGTATACTTTTAAGGAGATACTAAACTCAATGGCTTCAGTAACTGAGGTGCCATTCCTAGGACTGACATAAGTAAAAAGACTGAGGAGAGCTGACACTGAAACCAACAGGCATCTTCAATTATTGAATAGCATTCTGGGATGCATTCTCAGCATATATCTTTGGGCCGATTGACACACCGGCAACGAAGTGGTGTGAGAAAAACATTTTCATCAAGACTCAAGGAGAAATCTGCTTTCAAATGATGGTCAGCGAAACTTCCAGTCATTAAAAGAACAATATTCTGACTTTCAGAACCTTTCAAATAACAAAACAAAGTGTCAGAAGAAGCTTCAGATTGAAGATAGGAGAGGGGTGATAGGATCCAGAGGTAATGAGGCCAAAGTTATCAGAGTAAGACAAGGAAATGACCATTCCAGTATCCATAACTCATATATCAATTGCTAACGTCTTTTGTACATATTTTATACTTAAAAGCAGTACTGTGTGGTAAAATGTTACATTGGAATTCAGAAACTATATATTCTTGCCCTTCTACCTCAGTGGTTCTTTTACCATTTAATCAATCTACTCGTTTTAACATTGGGGTAACTTCTACATTTAACTTACAAAATAAAAATTACATAAGTAAAATAAATAGTGCTTACTTATAATGAGGAAGGAATCACTATCTTAATTTTTTGTTAAAAGAGAAGCATTGCTTTAAAAAATATTTTTATGTATGTGAGCACACTGCAGCTGTCTTAGACACACAAGACGGGGGCATCAGATCCCATTACAGATGGTTGTAAGCCACCATGTGGTTGCTGGGAATTGGACTCAGGGCATCTGGAAGAGCAGCCAGTGCTCTAAAATAGCTGAGCCCTCTCTCTAGCCCAACTATTTTAAATCTTTAAGTATATACCATAATTAGTGATAATTAGTTGTGTTTTAAAAATAAAACAAAAAGTGTCCATTTGATTGAAGCTTCAGTTATAGGGTTGTCTGGGTGTTTGTTGTTGCTTGCTTGTTTTGTTTTTATTGTGCTGGGGATGGAACCCATGGTGACCCATGACAGATAATGGTTCTACTCTAGCCATTGTTATAGCTTTTTAAGAGGTCATGTCAGCTCTTACTAAAGTCAGTTCTCTAAACTGTAAGATGAGCTTGTTCTTGAATTAGCTCCTACTAAAGACATTTATAAACAAAAATGAAACTTCTATGGTGAATTCAAAGGTGTTTTTTGTTTGTTTGTTTGTTTGTTTTTCCCTATTCGTGATACTTTGCGTTTTTGTGGCATTAGTCCTATGGATTCTTGGACCAAAATTCACACTGTCCAGAAAGAGAAGGGTAGGACAGGGTAGGCACTGAAACCAATACAATTTCTCCAAGAATACATGATGTTCACAGAGTCTGAGGAGTCAAGACTGAGTTTTAAGTGCAGGTAGAGAATAATATTGGAATGGATTTCTCTTTCACCATGTATTTATTGAGGGTGTGTGTGGAATGGGACATGCATTTGCCATAGTGCACATGTAGAAGCCAGAGGCTACTCTGCTCTCTTTTTCCACCATGTGGACCTTGGGTATGGACTCTGGTACTCAAGTTTATCAGGCTGGACAGCAAATGCCCTGACTTACTGAACAATTCCCCTAGCCACTCAGTGGGTTTTAAATGACTAGATAAGAGTACTCTTCACTTTGTGCTTTTTTTTCAAATTATTTTATTTTATGAGTGTTTGATCTTTATGTATGTCTGCTGTGCACATGCCTAGTTCCTCTGGAGGTAAGAAGAGGTAAGTTCCCTGAACTTAAGTGACAGTGGGTTGTGAGCTGCCATGTGTGGATGCTCTGAAATGAAGCTGGATCTTCTGCAAGAATAAGTATTCTTACTAGCTGAGCTACCTCTTCAACCCCCATGTAGATATTTTTGACCAAATAAAACTTAAACCTCTTAAAAACAATTGACATTGATTGTGTATGTAATTAAAGTATCCTACCCAGTCTAGGGAGTCTGCAATCCCCATTCATTATATTTAGCAGGAAGGGATACTTTCCTCTTTTGTTCCCATTACTCTGGGTAGAGAAAAAATTCTGGGTATGTCAGCATAAGTTCCATCTGGGACCAATCTGAACCCAGATAATAGATTTAATGAGCTCGAAATAGGTTGTTGACCTTCTTCCAAATCATTAATGCCTTAGGCAGCTCTCCCTATTTCTCACTCTTTCCAATTGTACCTTCTTGTGGCATTTTCAGTGAGAAAAAGATGTATGTGCACCTCAAGAATTCAAACTACCCTATTCAAAGGCTCATCTGACAAGAGACAAGGTTTCAAAGAATTCCACTTCATCTCTGCTTTTTTTCTTATGTCAAGTTGTTCCTATTCTGAAATGTGTACAACTCCAAGAGCCTGTTAAGGCTGCCTATTATCTCTGCTAATATATGCTTAGCCTACCTGTCTTTGGACCACCTAAGGTTTTCAGAGAATTTAAGTAAAGCACTCCTAAAGCAACTGTGAATTCAGATTAACAAATGTTGGGAGAGATTCTGATACACTGAATTTATGTTTCTCTTTTGCACTATTACCCACTGTAGAATATGCGAGTCACTCTCTAAACATCTATAGGTAGATTCAACACTTGAACTAATGTTTTAGTCTAGAAGATCACTTATTTTGGTTTTTTACTGCTTTAACTCACCTGGAGCTTTCTTCTCTCAAACAACGCCACAGTGAGAACCAGGAAACAAATGGGATATAAACAGAAAAAGAAGTCAAACTATACCTGTTTTCAAATGATATGCTATCTTTCATAACAGACCCCAAAATATCTACCAAAAGCTCCTAGAAACAATGAGCAATTTCAGGAATGTGGCATGATATAGAAACAACTTGTAGAAATCAATAGCTTTTCTATAAATCAACAAGAGGCACACAGAGAAAGTGATCACAGATGCACTCCTATTCACAGTAGGCTAAAAGTAAATAAAGTATCTAGGAATAAACCTAAACAAAGAGGTGAAAGGCATTTACAATGAAAACTTTTAAATCTCTGAAGAAAGAGACACTAGAAAGTAGAAAGTTATCTTCAGCTCACATATTGTTCCATTCTACCAAAAGCCCTGTTCTTTTCTCTGAGAATGAAACATCCTATACTACAGGGAAGCTCCTTAAGCAGGAAGGTAAACAGCTCAAAATAAGGAAGTTCCTGAATCAGACCAAATTCTCTAGGTCTCTCTGAGGAGTCCTTGTTCACTCTCAAGAATAAAGAAGTCAAGCTGTTAAGAGTCACAATTAGAAAGCCAAACTGTAAAGAAGACTCTGAGACCAGACAAACTGTCTAGAAAAAGCAGATTCCAGCCATCTCTTCTCTTTATATCAAATAGAGACCATTATGAAAAAAAACAAACACAATTTATCAAAACACTGATAACAATGTCTTGTGGTCTCTGGCACCATATGATACATCTTCAGGTAAGCAGAGGGAAAGAGATATACATACCTAAGCATTCCTCCCAGTTAAAGTGTGGATCAGCCTATCACTATTGTGTTAATACCTCCTGAAAGATGGTCTGATGGTTTTTCAGGACTGTGTGGATTTACTTTCTGGAATCTCATAACTTTCTTGCTGGCTGGCCACTGCCCTGTTGTTTGCCTTCACCTATCCTGAGAAAATTCAAATTTCTTGGGGTCTGCTGTTTCAGTAGTCTGATAGCCAAAGGGATATTTAGAATGTCTTAATTCCTTATCAAAGATACTTAGAACATCTTAATTCTTACAGAGTAGTTACAAGGTAGGAATAAAAGTATATACCCTCAGGGGTGGATAGATAGTTCAACATTTAGGAGTGTGGTCTGCTTTTCCAGAGGACCAGAGTTCAGTTCCTAGCACCTATATTAGTTCCTACTACTCATATCAAGTGGCTCACAAAATCCTGTAATGCCAGTTTCAGGACTTATTGCCTCAAGCCTTCCATAGGCATGTTTGCAAGCCCAAATATAATAAAAAGAAAAACATTTCCTAAGTATCATTTCAGTTGGTAGTATTATTATTACACGAGGCTACTAAAACAACCTGAAGCCATTAAAACATAATGCATCTATTTTGACTATAATAATTACATAAACAATTAATTACAATTTAAATATGATCCATGACTTTGAGAAAGAAACAATGTTGCATGTCATAAAATAATACATTTGTCTTTGTTGGTTGTACTCCACACGAGCTGTGATTTTTGCAAGGTTCTTTCACATGTGTTAAACATTTGATTAATTGTTACAACCATTCTATTTTATAGATATTAGGTCCACACTTAAATAAAGAAAACTGGATCTGCATAATTGATTGTTCAAGATCATTCACAAAGAAAACTGAGCTAGAAATAAGGCTCAGTGATAAAAGCCTTTGCTTCACAAGCCTGACAGCCTGAATAAGATTATCTGGAATCCATAGTGAAAAGTGAGAAGCACTTCCTAAAAGTTGTCCTCTGAACTCCATGTGCATGAAAATGGGCACACACACATATGTACATAAATGATGAACAAGATTTTTTAAAAAAAGGATCATGTAAACATTATTTTAAAATTTAAGTTCAAAGGTGATCCATGTTTATGAATTTCTATTACATCACATCACAACTCTTGAGCTATAGTTTGCTTTGTTATTGCTATTGGTAGAAACCATCTTTCTCTTTATATATAAGTTCTAATTTTATGCCTAGGATTAAATCCTATTTGTGCAAATGCAATTTAATAGCCTTTCAGTACTTAACTGTAAGTGATCTCCAATTATAAAGAATATATATATATATATATATATATATATATATATATATATATATATATATGAGAGACTGACAGGCAAGAACTACACATAGAAGAGCAACCTGAGGTATGACAAATGGGTGTGGGTGCTGAGGCATTAATGATGACTGCATGCTTAGTCTATAAATTTCAGGTGACTTATAAGATTGGGTGGCAACATCACCTGCTCACATGCTTTCCTGCAGTTGATGTTCAGGAACTTTTACAAGAACAATGACTGCAACTTTATAACATCCCATCCCAACGAAAACCTTAGTTCAAGCACAAACACCTGGCACAATGTGGCTGCACCCTAACATTCCAACCTCACTTAGAGTCATCCTGGTTATGTTCACCCAACTTCAACCACAAGGACCATATTTGGGGTTCATGATCAAGCCTCCTCCGGGTCCTCAATGTCTTTAAATTCTATTTAAATGCCTTTGTCCCACATTTATATGTAGATATTGCGGCTAACCCTTTGAGTCCCACATTAAATTTCCTTCCATGAAAAAATGACCCAACTTAGAATTTCCTTTATATAGTTTCCATCTTAGAACATTTTTTTTTAAAATTAGCTTACAAAATATCGTTCTTGTGGTATATCCAAACATCCTTTGTTTTGATTGTTTCTTTGTCACACCGCTTTCCATCTCCCAACTTCCTCCTCCTCACCTCCACTTACACCTTTCAAGTTCCACCAACCCCCTTCCTATTTCAAGTACATGTATCTGACTACCCTCCCACCCCTCTTCCCTGGGCACACA
Organism: Mus minutoides; assembly: GCA_902729485.2. Taxonomy (NCBI): domain Eukaryota; kingdom Metazoa; phylum Chordata; class Mammalia; order Rodentia; family Muridae; genus Mus; species Mus minutoides. Next base: position 1,535,283 of record LR756404.1, on the reverse strand, counting down.
GTATATTCTTGTTACAGAAATGAAAGATATGTTATAATATAGGGATGGATCCCATTTTGTCATAAATTAAGTAAGACTTTTAATAATATCAATATGGTCAGCATAGTATCCAAATAAAACCTGATCTTAGACTTCAAAGAAATTTCCCTCCTTCTTTTTGATTGTAAACAGTCCACATCCAGATTCACATTTAAGGTTTTGAAAGACTGAAAAGGGTCCAGAGGAATGGGACAAAAACAGGGAAGAAAATGAGCAGAACATTTATCAAAGTACTACTATAATTAATTGACCTTTAATAGTATATTTTGGCTCTAGAGATGTTACTAGAAATGAACTAGTTAAAATATTTAATGCAAGTAGGATAATGTTTGATGAATGATATTAGATGAGGATTCTCTGTCATTTTAATTCATAATAACTCAAGAGTAATAATTTTCCACACTCTATATGTATCATAGTATAAAGCCATCATGTAAACCCAGGCTTGTTTCACTGTAGAAAAATGGATGGGAAACTTACAGGTGTTTAAATAAAGGTTAAAAAAGATGAGACAGTAGAAGTTTTAGAGCTTCAGAATAGATGAGTGGTATAGGGGCTAGTCACTCATGCTGAGCAATGGGAGTTATAGCTTCAAATACAGGTGGTCATGTAGTAAATGCCTTCACCTTATTTAATGTGATTTAAGGTAATAATGATGATTATAGTGATAAGAAAATTGCTCTTATCTAACCCACAAAGGAGCTTTTCTAAAAGTGATTTGCAGGCCATCTTTTTAAGTGTGAGTTTTCGATCACTGGCTAAATTTAAAGGAAGTCTAAATGACTTCCACAAATGTTATACAAAGTATAACTGCATTGGGAGAGTACATGAAAGAAATGACTGTATAGGATCCTAACAGCTCTCCAATTATAGAATTGAAAGATAATCATAGAAATTTAACAACATATTGTATTTGTAATAGCTAGGGCCAAAACAATGGAAGACAGGAAAAAATACTTGCTAAGAGACACTCCTGCTGCTTTAACTTGTGTCTGACTGATGCTGTGCATCTATCCATTTGCCCATAGGATATGATGTTTGGCTGAAGTAGTGTTTTGAAAGATATAGATATTCTCTAATGCTTTCACCTCCACCACCATCATCATCACCACCACCACCATCATCATCATCACCACCACCAACATCATCATCATCATCATCATCATCATTACCACTACCACCAACATCATCATCATCACCACCACCACCTCCTTCTGCTTTATCGTTCATTATTATCAACTTGTAATTCACTCATGAAAATGGATATTACTTACTGTGCTTCTCTATTGAACACGTTTGTTATTCATGTTAGTTTCTAATGAATTTTATAAAACATTTGACTGTTAAACTGTTATCAAATTTACTGTAATCGTGGTATAATATTTGTTTTTTTAAAAGCAGGGGGCTTAAAATGAGTCATGTGGAAGATTTAAATCTGGAGCATCCTTAGGAAAGACTTGGATCATTTAAAACTGATTGCTAGCGATGACAGAGAGGTCAGTGTACCTGAAATGAAGCATCCTTACACCCTAGTCCCAGACATATGTGTAGTTAGACCCAAGGGAATGCTAAACTGCTTCTTTGGAGCACTAACTGTGGGGCTTTTGTGAACTCTGCACATGAAGGGGTTTGCTTTCTCTCTCTCTCTCATTCATGTCTGTGATATTTGACAGTAGCTTTAGAGAACTAGGGTGGGAGCCAACAAAGATGGTCTCCTCTGTAATGCGGAACTGTTGGTCAACATCCTTACTCCACTTAAATATTTTAAGAAGTCTTTAAATCATTGACGAGTAACAAAAATAACAACACAGGAAGCTGGGGAAGTATCTCAATCAAGTAAACTGCTTGGTATACAAACATAAGAGCATAAGTTCTAATTCCCAGTACCCAGTAAAAAGGCCAGGTATGGTTATGTAAGCCTGCAATCCCAGCAATGGTGGGAAGTATGGTAGGGGAATGCTCAGGTCTTGCTGGCTAAGAAGTCTCATCCAATGAAGCAAGCTCCAGGTTCAGAGAAAAATCCTGTTTCAAAATACAAAGTGGAGAGTAAATTAGGACTACAGTTACTATCAACCTCTCTCCTCAACACACAAGTGCACACACATGTGAACATACCCATATACACATGAATATGTACATTTAGCTTGCTGAAAAAACAATGGGCTTAAATTGGCAAATAAGGATAAATCCAAACTAACAGATGAATGGTTAGGAACAAATTTATGTATACACAAGTAGACTTTTTTTTCAGAGTTGAAAAAACAATGCCATGACATTTTTAATAAAATGGATAGAACTGAGATCATTATGTT
>LR756404.1:1518534-1532832 GCA_902729485.2 Mus minutoides | reverse complement strand
ACACACACACACACACACACACACACACACACATATATATATATATATATATATATATATATATATATATATATACTAACGTACAGAAAAACTTTAAAGAGTTTATAGTGATAATTGAAAATTCATACTAACAAATACTATTTGTTGAGTATGGGGAGGCTCTGACTTAAATAACTTTTACTAAGTTTCATTTTCTATGTTAAGTATTGGAAAATAATCAGTGACACTAGTTAAAAATTTAAGAAATATCCAGAAAGAAATTTGTTCACCATTAAGTCTTTACACAAGACTTATCTAAAACAATCAAAACCCATTTGGTATAATCAGAGCAATCAATAATGTGCTGTTGATACTGTACATGTTCGTTAAGTGCCTTTTACAGCTGGATATTTATGTTGCATTTGAGTTGTTGGTCAAAGAGTTCTCATAGGAACCCCTGAACAACCCAGAGTACTGCCAAGAGTATAGGTTGCTCAACACAAACTGACAAAAAGTCTCATTGCCAAGGACAATACCTACACACCTCATTGCAAATGGGGAAGTCAAGCTGGTGCCTACATAGAGCCTCTTTACCCCTGCATGCTGGTGTCCTTGGTACAGGAAGGGACTCTGCATGATCCCAAAGGAGAAATGTAACACCAACCCAGCCACAAACCCTTTGATCTACAATGATGTCCTGTTTGCAAAATATGCTAGGGCAGTGGAGGCACTTAAGTTGTAGAAGTAACCAATTTGACTTAAGGCCCACTCCGCAAGATGGAGCCCATACCTGTCATTGCACAGGTGACCAAGACTGGATGACCCAAAGGCATAAAAGTAAAACCAAATACTATTGTTCTAAACAATGCACAATAAAATGACTCTAATGACATTCTACTCTACTGATAGGATACTGCCTTGCTTAATCATAATCAGAGAAGCTTCCTCCTATAGCAGATATAGAGACCCAGAGCCCAGACATGCAGAGACTGAGAGACCTTGAAAGACTCCGCCTAAAATGTGATGTCTCTATCAAATCCTTCCCCATAGGGCTCAGAGAACCCTGCAGAAGAGGAGGTAGACAGAAGGGATGGAGGCCCTAAGAAAATAAATCTCCCTAAATCAACACTATCAGTGCACATTATGAACTCACAGAGACTGAAGCAGTAGGTACAGGGCCTACAAGGGTCTGTAACAAATGGGAACTTAGAGCTGAAAAGATAAGTGGGCACATGCTCCTATCCCTAATACAGAAGCCATCTCCAACTGATAGCTACTTGCAAATGAAAATCTCACTAGGAAAGAAACTAGTCTTAAAGGTAGGCTGCATGTGCAGATGTAGATGGGCAACAGAAAACAAAGTCAATGAATTCTTTGGAGATGATTTGTCTCATAATGTCAAGTCAATGACCTTTAAATCAAACACACACACACACACACACACACACACACACACACACACACACACCTTTTTATCCTAAAGGTCCTTTGCCTATAAATTATGGCTTCCAGTTTGGTGTTTTTTAATAGAATATCTGAGGTGCAAACAGTGGTATCTATATCTATCTGTCTTTTGTGTCTATTTGTGGACTCTTTTTCTTCTACTTGTTCTGTCCTATTCCGATTTATTAGTTTTTGTTTCATCTTATTTTATTATCTCTTAGAAACCTGTTTGTTGGCAGAACGGTCCTTCTTCTTCTTGCCACTCTTCTTTGCAGGAGCCATTCTGCCAGGCCCGAGAATATACCACCAACATTCTAATTCACAAGCGCATCCATGGAGTGGGCTTCAAGAAGCATGCTCCTCGGGCAGGCAAAGAAATTCAGAAGTTTGCCATGAAGGAAATGGGGACACCAGATGTGCGCATTGACACCAAGCTCAATAAAGCCTTCTGGGCCAAGGGAATAAGGAACGTTCCATATCGCATCCAAGTACACTTGTCCAGAAAACGTAAAGAGGATGAGGATTCCCCAAACAGGCTTTACTGGCTGGTAACTTACATACCTGTTACCACATTAAAAAATCTACAGACGGTCAATGTGGATGAGAACTAACCTGCTCAATGGCAAATAAAGTTGCGGGACTGCAAAAAAAAAAAAAAAAGAAAGAAAGAAAGAAAGAAAGAAAGAAAGAAAGAAAGAAAGAAAGAAAGAAAGAAAGAGAAAGAAGGAAGGAAGAAAGAAGAAAGAAAGAAAGAAAGAAAGAAAGAAAGAAAGAAAGAAAGAAAGAGAAGGAAGAAGAAAGAAAGAAAGAAAGAAAGAAAGAAAGAAAGAAAGAAGGAAGGAAGGAAAGAAAGAAAGAAAAGAAAGCTGTTTTCTAATGGGAAACAGAACAGAAACATGGTCAATATTGGTGGGAGGGGACGTTGGGAGGATCTAGGAAGAGTAGAGTGATGGAACACCACAATCAGACCATATTATGGGAAGAAAAGTCTATTTTCAATAAATGGGGAAAAGGCTGTTTTAGACCAAAGATGAACAAGAAAAGACACATTTCAGGTATGCCTTTCTGATGATTTGGGGATGGGGCATATTAGAACCAATCAAATGTTTAGGATAACCACCATGATCTCATCTGCCTTTAGCACTCTTACTTATTTAATCACTTTCCTTTAGGACTCAGTAATTAAAGGTTCCATGGCATCCCAACATCACCAAATATGGTGGGCACCAAATAGTTTCTCTCACATGAATATTTTGAAGAAATATTCAGACCATATAACATCACTGTATTAATATGCACAATTATAAAACTCACTCAGTGGGAGGAATTTCATCTTTAGTTCTGAAAACCTAGCCAGACCCACATGATTGGAGAGGACACAGAATCTAGTGGATAACAAATACTCTCATTTTCCTAGTCTAGTCTAACTTCTAACTTCTTTCTGAATTCCAATCTTTATACTCATAGGTAAGAATAGCTGCTTTTGCAGAAGACAGACATCATGGCAGAAAGCCAGAGCTGATAAAAATGCAGAAAATAACAGATTAGGGGGTGCCTAGCCCCAGTTGGTATATCTACAACATAATCATACACGTAAGGCTCAGGAACCATTGGAGAAGGAAGAGCAGAAGGGTTCTAAGTGCTGGAGGATCAAGGCGTTTTCTGAGAGATTGTGTCTTCTTCCTAAGACAGGGAAGCTACACGCATATTTCAACAACATGATAACCTAAACAAAACTCAAAACTGAAGGGCTCAAGAGGTAGCTTCATGCTTAGGAGTGGTAGCAGAAGCTGTTCCAAAGTATTGCAAGTTTAGTTCTCAGGACCTACATAGTGGTTCAGAACTAGCTGTTACTCCAAGTCCAGAGGATTCAATACCCTTCAGCTGTCCTTAGGCTTTGTTTGATCTGTATTTGTGTATGTGTTATGCATAGACACATGTAGGAAAATCACTCATACACATAAAATAAATGTTAAAATCTCTAGCAATGACAACACTAGTTGTTATACCAACATGGATTGTAAAAATCTCAAGGGCTTTACTCCTACAAGAAGAGGCTTACGTAATCCATGACTACTGACAGAGGCCTGCTTCAGTCTTCCCTCAGATAAGACCCCTAAGTGGGTATCTGATACCCATTATTAGCCTTGGAAGCAGATACATATAGGCAACACTAGAAGGACTTAATATGGTGTGTGTTTGTCTGTGTATGTGTGTGCGTGTATGTGTATGTACATGTGTGTTTGTGTGTGTGTGTGTAATCATAACTAAAGAAAAAGAGAAGACAGAGAACATGAAATTATAAGGGTAGAGGTATGGGGAGGATCTGAGAGAAATTAAGGAGGAGGATGAATATGATCATGGTGCATTGTATAGATTCTTCAAAGAATTAATAATAACATTATTCAAAGAGTTGTGATTAATATGGATATCACATTTTATTTGAGAAAGCATAAGGGGTATGAAAAACTTTATTAACTTGGTAATCTTGACCACATTGCTTGATTTTTTTTTCTGAATCTAAAGTTTTATATCTGAAACATTAGCATGATAGTATCTAATGAGAATTATTTGAAAGTTAAAGATAAAGAACATATAAATCACTTACTACAAATGGTAATGGATCTGTAATTATCTAGACCAAATAGTTGAATGAAAAATTCTAATGTTACCTTAAAAATCAGTAAGAAAATATAATTTAAATTTATATATATTTAGAATTAAAATCTAATTTTTTGACATTTTTCCCCCTTTTCCTTTCATCCCTCTAACCCCTCCCAAGTTCTCAAGCCCTTGCTCCCTCTTGAATTCATGATCTCACATTTTTAAAAGGTTTATTTATTTTACATATATGAGTACACTGTGGTCTCTTCAAGCACACCAGCAGAGAACAATGGATTCCATTACAGATGGTTGTGAGCTGTCATATGATTGCTGGGAATTGAACTCAGGACCTCTGGAAGAACAGCCAGTGCTCTTTACTGCTGAGCCATCTCTCCAGCCACATGGCTTCACTTCTTCACATTTTTTTTTTTATCATTATGTATGTTTAGCATTACTGGTAACTGTAACTCTCCATCCTAGGGTTATTTGTCTAAGGGTGGACTCTTGTGAGATTTCCCCCCCTGTACATCAGCAGAGTTATTAGTACTGTGCTTGTTCACAGTGCTATCAGGTGACGAATGGTTTTGGAGGTATCAAAGATGAAGTTTCCCTTGTTTTAAGAGAATTATCTTACAGTAGAGTTCCTCGTCATCTGGCTCTTAAAATCTTTCTATGTCTTCTTTCGTAATGTTTTTTTTTTCCAACATTTATTAGATAATTTCTTCATTTACATTTCAAGTGTTATCCAGAAGGTTCCCTATACCCTCCCCCCTCCCAGCCCTGCTCCCCTACCCACCCGCTCCCACATCTTGGCCCTGGCGTTCTCCTGTACTGGGGCATATAAAGTCTGCATGACCAAGGGGCCTCTCTTCCCAATGATGGCCAACTAGGCCATCCTCTTCTACATATGCAGCTAGAGACATGAGCTCAGGGGGTACTAGTTAGTTCATGTTATTCTTCCACCTATAGGGTTGAAGACCCCTTCAGCTCCTTGGGTACTTTCTCTAACTCCTTCCTTGGGAACCCTGTGTTCCATCTAATAGCTGACTGTGAGATTCCACCTGCATGTTTGCCAGGCACTGGTATAGTCTCCCACGAGACAGCTATATCCAGGCCCTTTCAGCACTATCTTGCTGGCATATGCTATAGTGTCTATGATTGGTGGCTGATTGTGGGATGGATCCCTGGCAGCCGCAGTCATTGGGTCCATCCTTTGGATTCAGCTTCACACATGATCTCTGTAACTCCTTCAATGTGTGCTTTGTTCTTAATTCTAGGAAGGGGTGATGTGTACACATTTTGATCTTCCTTGTTCTTGAGTTTTGTAATGTTTTAATACAGCCTTTCTCTCAATAGAGTGGCTACAGGATTTAACAAACAATGACATGTATTTTTATATTATGCTGTTCTCCACACCTGAGTAATACAAAGATCTATAGTCTCATATGTTAAAGAGATCTTCTCATATATTTTCATGTGCTTATGTGTAAATGATTTGTAAGTGTTTCCTGTCTGACCTCTATACTCACATTCATCTATCTATTCTATATTATCGATGTGAATATTTACTAGGCTTCTCAAAATAAAAACGTTAAATTCTAAACCTCTAAAAATCATTGGCATTTCCTCTATTCAAATTGTTCTTTAATCCTGGTATCATTTTGAATTACATCCAAAGGAAATTGCTAATATATCTATTCCTATCTCAACTACTACTACCATAGGCAAAGAATCCATCATGTCTCTCCTTTAAACTAACCAGAACAGCATCTTCAATAGCCCCTGGCTTCTATACTCAGGCTTACTATCACTGCCTTAGTCACATCTAATGGGGTTAGGAAATATTACTTCAAAACAAACTGTAAAATTTTAATTGTTTTATAAAATTTAATTAATAATAATACTCTAGTTAGATTTATAGGAAAGCACCCAGGACTGAAATTATTTCCTGTCAGATAATCCAGTAAAGAGTTTCAAGATAGATTTTTATTCTAAGCATTCACTGCAGACAGACTTCCATATTCAGGTTCTTTGTATTTATTATTTATATATAGTAGGTGCGATTGGTAAGTAAGTTTCAAAGAACTTTTTTTTTTCTGGTGTCAAAGCACAAAGCCTTGTTGAATGATTTGAGAGGGTGGTCAAACCTTCTTAATTAGTCAGCCTGTCAGCAGAACTAAGTGGAGTTGTAAGTAATAACTTATTAGCAGGAAATACCTATTGTTAATCATGACAAGGTTATGAAAGCAATATCTTACTGAATTTTAGATGATATTAAAAGTCCTAAGGAATCTGAGATTAGAACAAGATGCAAAATGAAACAGAAAATTATTTCTGAAAAATCAATAGTTGATGACTTCTTCTGATATCTATGATGCTCTTGGTCCTGAAAAGTAAGTTCTCAGAGTTTGGGTATATGGCCTCTGGGTAACCTATAGACTCTCAGGAATGTGATAACTGATATGCTTGCCCTTGTTTTCAGAGGAATACAATACTGACTATTTCACTACAAGTCAAAATATTCTGGAATTTTCTTTGCAGTCTACCTAAATCGTGGGAATCAAGGCAAGAGATGTGTAGAAAAGATGGAAGGGTCTATGTGAAACCATATAAAAGCCCTTTATCTTGCAATGTAACTTTTAAAATAACTGCAGGGATAATAGAACATAGAACAACCAATTTCAAACTTACCAGGAATCAAACTTTCTGCTGGGTAGGTTTTTAGTGCCAGATGTGTAAGGAAGGCTACTGGAAAAAAAAATACCAGTGGTCTTATGCAGTACTAGGCACGGAGTGCTTCAGCATCCACTTGTGAAACAAGACAAAGCCCACTAATGTAATAATGGCATGATTATTATGGTGTAACTAAACATTTTCTTTTTTTTTTTTCAATTTTTTAAATTAGATATTTTCTTGGTTTACATTTCAAATGCTATCCCGAAAGTTCCCTCTCCCCTCCTGCTCCCCTGCCCACCCACTCCCACTTCTTGGCCCTGGCGTTCCCCTGTATTAGGGCAGGCCTGCTCCACAGAACAAGATTCCATGTCTGATACTATGGTCCTAGGCAAAAGCCTAAGGCTGGGGAAGTCAAAGGCTCTTAGTTTGCTAAGAAGTCATGGTGGCAAATTGCCTTCTAAAGATTTATATATACCCATGAATCTGGGCTGTTCTCACCCTGGGTCAAAATGACTTCTTTTTTGCAGTGGACAGCAGCCAAAAGAAAAATTCCTAACTGACCAAGAAGGACTGAGTGCTCAGCCCTACATGAGACATCTGCATTAAGCCCACCACAAAAAAAGGATCAGGAAAAGTCTTGGAAGAGAAGGTATGAAGAATATGAGGGCCTGAGAATAGAGAAGAGTGCTGTCAAATGCCACCATGTTCTGGAAAGACATGGCTAAGGTGCCAGGGAGGGGAAAAGCACCAAAGCATGAGCTAGGTAATGCATTGCTGATACACTTGCACAAGGGCACAACCATAGTGTAAAACAATGCAGTTGCTTGAAAAAAAGGAAATATACATTGATCATGTGACCACTTTCAAATATTGGCCCAAGAGAAATAAATACATATATGAACCAAAAGATTCCTAAATAAAATGTCATAATTTATGCACATATGCATGTATAAATATATGCATACATATACACATATGCATATATACATGTATTAAATATACATATATACAATGCATATATGCAGATATCCATACATGCATAATGCACATATTCATACGTTCATATATGCATATACACATGTGTATATACACATACACATGTTTGCATGATTGAACATATGCATTTATACATATAAGTATATATATATAAATTCACACATATAAATACATACATATTTTACATGATAATATATTTAAATATATAATATATATTTATTAAAGTAGCAGCATGAATTTGATGGCTATGTGGTAATGTATGTATGTGGTATATAAGTCAAAATTCAAGAGCTGGAGAGCTGGATCAGTGGCTATAAACTTTGGCTGCTCTTCTAGAGAACTGAAGTTTGATTCCCAGCATCGACATGGTAGCTCACAACTGGCTATAACTCCACTTCCAGGAAATTCCAGGCCTGTTTCTTGCCTCCACAGGCAACAGATATACATGTGTTACACAAAAATATATGTAGGTAAAATGCCCATACACATAAAATTTTTACAAAATTAAAAGGAAACCTGTCTTAAAGAGAAAAATTTATGAAGTAAAGTACAAAGTAAAATGATCTACCACAATAAATTGAGTGGTTATAAATCATAACCAGTTGAATCTTAACTTGGTATTGCCCTACAATCTCATTGAATCATCTTAGGCTCTGAAAGTTACCCTAGGTCTTTGGCATAGGCACAAGTGTTGTTTGTCACCTGGCTAATCTGTTGGCTCTTACAGAACCTGTGAGGCATCTGAGCTTGGCATGAAGCTGGTCACTTTAGGCTCTGAAACCTCTTAATCACTCGCTAACTATAATTACTCTCTGCTAAGATCTCATCTATTCCTGACTCACAGTCTGCTCCCACTTCAGTTTAACCTTCTGGGATTCTTCCTGGCCGCGGGCTGGAGGAGGAGCATCATTTTATTATTGATCAGTGTGGGTGCGAGGAACTGACCTCAAGTCCTCTGCAACATCAGTATGTGCTCTTAACCACTGAGCCATCTCTCCAGTTCTTATTTTAAAAAAATGAAGTAGAGTATGCATGGTATAAAGTTATTATTAAACTTATTTAAGTGTAAATTTTGTTACCACTGAGTCCATATTATTATTGTACTATACATGTTTTATTATTCATTAATATCTTTTTTTTGAGACAGGGTTTCTCTGTGTAGCCCTGGCTGTCCTGGAACTCACTCTGTAGACCAGGCTGGCCTCAAACTCAGAAATCCACTTGCCTCTGCCTCCAAGTGCTGGACTTAAAGGTGTGTGCCATGACCACCCAGCTTCATTAATATCTTTTTCCCAGCATAGTATCTTTATTGATTATTTAGGGATTTCACATATTGCTCATTGGTCATGCTTACTTCCCAGTCTTCCCAGGTCCACCCTGCCCATGTACTCACTGAAGCATGCTCAAACTCTCAGTGGCCAGTGCTTTAAAATAACCTGAAGCCTTCCTCACCCACACCCTACATTCTTGTCATATTTTTGGAAGAGTTCTCCTTGATGACTTTCTGTTTAGGTTGTTTTGGTGAGTGGGGGTAGAGATTGTCACAGAACCTTCTATGTCTCTCTCAACTGTGAGTCTGCAGTCATTGATAACCACTGCAAAAGAAACTTCCTTGCAAGTTCCCAGGGACTAAACCACCAACCAAAGAATACACAGGGGATATACATGGCTCCAGCCTCATATGCAGCACAGGATGGCCTTATTGGTCATCAATGGGAGGGGATCCCCTTGGTCCTGTGGAGGCTCGATGATCCAGGGTAAGGGAATGCTAAGGCACTGAGGCAGGAATGGGTGGGGAGGTGGGGAGCACCCTCATAGAAGCAGGGGGAAGAGGAGGGGATAGAGGGTTTGTAGAGGTGAGACTGGGAATGGAGGTGTAACATTTAGAATGTAAATAAGCAAAATAACCAGTTTAAAACAAATAAGAAGAAGCTTCCTTGCGGGAGCATGGGTCATGGACTTCGAGTAGTTTCTGGTGATAGCACAGACCAAAGACATCTTCGTGGCCTCTGGTGTCAGCCCGTGCCATATAATCTCATCATGGTCTCCATGGTTAGACCACAGACATCAACATGGTCCTTTGCTGCCACCATAGGCCTCGGCAGCAGCACAGGCGAAGGATATCATATAGCTTCCAGAGCATGGACACCAACATGGTTCCTGGTGGCACCAGGCAGCCCATGGACATCAACCTGGCTTCTAGAAGCATCATAGACCACGGTGTTTAGTTATTTATTGTGAAGTACTGAGAATCAAAGTCAGGGAATTGTACTCTTCTAGGTGAACTCATGAAGATACATGGCCAGTCCATAAACAGCCACATTTTCATAGATAATATTATCAGTTCATCTACCCTCTTAAAATTCTGGTTTAATTCCTTCCTAAGAGTAATGGATTTAAAAGACAGTCAACCAACAAGTTCCATCTAATATTTTTTTAAGAAAAATGTTGGTAGCACTTAAAGCAACCACCATACAGAATGAAATCATCCTAAGCAGTTGCTCAGAATAACAATTTACTCATAGAGAGATTATGATATAGGGAGTGTGATACTCTACCAGGATTCAAGGGAGGCGGTTTCAGAACAGCTCCTAGACAGGAACTGAGTTTCTTCCCTCTGAACTCTGCCTTGTTTAAGGAAGTTGCCACTGCATGATTTGTGATGAATCATCAGGCTACAATAACAAATATGGCAAGTTCAACTTTCTTTGACCTAGTCAAAGTATAGAAAGACTAGTGTAATGAACCCAACATGTTCAGTAATACTATATGTGCAAAATGGTCTTAAAATATAAAACATTACTTAAAATCATTGTAATCAGGTTGGACATGAAATTCAACATGTTGCAAACTGGGAAAATGTAAGTATTTTTATGATCTCTGTCTTTGGCTTTATTCACCTGGCTTTAATTAACATGTTGAATGAAATCTGGTCTTATATACCCAATATTAAAGATGGATTTAAAACAATTATTTTCAAGGCTTAAAATATCCCCCTTAATGTTTTCTTCAGCTGTTCTAAAGGGCAGATACATTTAAGTCTGAAACATTAATTTTCTAGCTTTGTGTGTGTGTGTGTGTGTATGTGTGTCCTGCCTGCTAAAATAATTAACTTTTGTTTAGGCTCCTAGTTGAAGTCTTGTTAGGTTTTGCTCACTTACTCTGTCCTTCATACTGACTTTCCAATCTGATTCAGTTTTATACTAGAGGCATTTCTCTCCTTAGCTATTTCAAAATGTCTCTCAAGACTGCTTTCCTTGCCTTCTCCCCAATATCTCTGTCTCTGTCTCTGTCTCTGTCTCTCTGTCTCTGTCTCTCTCTGTCTCTCTCTCTCTGTCTCTCTCTCTCTGTCTCTCTCTGTCTTTCTCTCTGTCTCTGTCTCTCTCTCTGTCTCTCTCTCTCTCTCTCTCTCTCTCTCTCTCTAGTGTGTATGTGTCTGCAAGTACATGTGTTTTGGTGTATAAATGCTATAAATGGAGGACAAGGGATAACATCAGGTTTAAGTTCTTGTTGTCCAAGAGAACTAACTAACTAACACACTAACTCACTAATTAACGAATTGTGGTTTTCACTGTGTGTGTCAGGCCAGCTGGCCTACAAGCTTCTAGGAGAGTCTCCTGTCTCTGTCTTCCGTCTCACAGGGATTAAAACCCTGTGCTATCAAATCTGACTTTACATGTATTCTGGGAGTCAAAACTGAGATTCTCATACTTTCATGGCAAGTACATTACCCACTCAGTAACCTATCGAGCCATGATATTTTCAATAATGAAAAACTTTGATTTAATATGTTAAACCTGAGCACTTAAAGCAACCATAGTGCACTAATTTTCAGCAAAGCTACCCTGGCTTCAATTAAATTACAGGCTAAGATTATGTGTTCCTATTTTTTATTTAGATAAAACATGCATAAGATCAATAATAATAATAATAATAATAATAATAATAATAATAATAATAGCTTTCTTCTGAACTCATCGATCAGTCTTTTCTCGAAAATTAACCACATCTCATTCTATAATAATTCAATATCTCCTTTATAAAACCTCTTTCACTGGCTAATCTAGCTCACAAACTTTTCCTTTTCAAGGATTACCACAACAGTTACATCACTGTTTCCTCATTAAACTGTCTATATACTTCTTCCAAAGATGGATAACTATACCCCACCCCCACTCAAAAGCTTATAGCATAGAAGATAATTCCTAATTTTTAACAGAGAAAGTTAATTTCCTCCTATTCAGCCCCTATCTTCTTCTTTGGCCATAACAACCTACCTAGCCTAGAAGGACTAACCTCTAAGAGTCCTTGAATATGCAAAATGAGTTCACATGCCTTTGCATTCATGCATCTTTCTCTAACTGGAGCCTCTCTTATTTCCTTTATCGTTGCTTGACATGTGTCCAACAGTCTTTTAATACCTGGATGAGAATTACTTCCTTCAAGAAAACTCTGATGCCCAAAGGCCAAGTTAATTTGTTATGAAGATATTAAACGAAAAGTCCAGTGGTGGTATGAGAAATGAAATGTAAATGTAGTCTAACAGAGCTGCAGAAATGGCCACCAGTATCTGATAATTGAGTATGGAACTAGGTAATTATACTAAGGGGTAATTTCAATTAAACTAAGCTGGAACAATTTTCCATTTGTTTTGGAAAGGAAAGAACATGGAGCACATTACCCTTGAGAGACTTGAGGCCCCAGAGTGTGGAGGGAAGATATGGTGTGGTGGGGGGTTGGGACATCCTCTTGGACATGAGGGAGGAAGAATGGGATGAGGAACTGTCAGAGAGTTTATTGAGAGGGGAATAACAACTGGACTGTAAAAAAAAGTTTAAAGAAATAAAAAGAGCATGAAGAAAAAATTAATCCCTATATCATTTTAATCTTGGGATGCTGTATATCAATCAAGAGACTGCACAAATTCTAGGCAATTTACCACTCAGTCCACACCCCAATCCATAATTATAAAATTTTCATCAATATTTATATAGCATTCAAATTACTGGATTTCATTATTATATTTTTATACATGTATATCATGGTTTTTTATTTATACTTACACTCCATTGCTTTATATTATTCTTCCCCCACTGTTCCCCTTAGCAGGAAATACTTTTCAAGTAGGAGACCACCCACTCCTTTCATAATGTTCATATATATCTATATATATATATAGATATATATATAGATATAGATATATCCCATGTTCCTGGCTTAATTCCAATGATTGTGATAAATTCCAATTCCATTAATCTCACTATAAATAACATAATACTGTTATGCTTTATGGTTATATAAAATACATACATAATCAGATTTTCTTTATCTCTTCATTGGTCCTTGTACTTCTAGACTGGTTCAGTATCTTAGTATGTAAATGACATGAATATGAAAGAATTTCTTTGGTATATTGGTGAACAATATTTCAGATATACTCCCACAAGCAGTATAGTTTTCTGAAGGATTTACATACCAATTTCTATCGTGGTTGCACTAATAGTTTAGTGTCTTACCATTAGGTATAACGATTACTTTTCTCCAAAGGCACTTGTTCTTGTTTCTTTTCTTGGGGGTAGCTATTCTGACTGGGTTGAGATGGAATCAAAGTAATTTTAATTTGCATTTTGTGATGTTGAACCCACTTTTATTCATGTATCTACTAGTTATTTGATCTCTTGACTTTCAGGAGCATGTGGTCCATTCTTTTGAATATTTGCAGATTGGGTAACTTTTGAGTTCTTCATAGACTTTATATATTAACCTCTTCTAAGGTGTCAGTTCCTTCCATTGTGTAGGTTTCATTGCAGTTAAAAACTCCTAGTGCAGTGCATATGTTTTATAATTTGCTATTGTTTCCTGAGCCTTAGAGTCATTTTCAGAAGATCTTTGCTCCTGTATTTATCTTGATGTGTTTCTCCTGTGTTTTCCTTTGGCAATTTAGGATTTGGGGTCTTAAATAAAAGTCTTTCATATATTTGGAGTTCATCTTTTGTTCAAGGTGATTGAAAGGGCTCTAGTTTCACCTTTCTACACGTAGATGCCCAGTTTTCACAGCTTATTAAAGAGGGTGTTTTATATTTATTGTCTATATTTTTTAAAATTCACATGGCTAGCCATCTTTCCACTGAGCCCAGCAGACACACCTAGGGCCTGCCCTGTGCTTCGCATACCACAGGACTTTAAGATCGCATCGGTTTACCTGTGAGTGGAGTGCAGCGGTGGTTTAGGGAGCAGTGGGCCAGCAGTTGCCTGCAGGGGTGGGATCTGAGAACTCCGCCCCACCGGAGGCTGGGCCCATCCCAGCCAGAGCACCACCCACCCAGCCATCTTTTCTCTGAGCTCAACGGACACACCTAGGGCCTGCCCTGTGCTTCGCATTCCCCAGGACTGTAAGATCACATCGGGGTTACTCGTGAGCAGAGTGCAGTGGTGGTTCTAGGAGCAGTGGGTCAGCAGTTGCCCACAGAACAGTGGGTCCTTTCTGGTCTGCACCATCGCCAGGTCTCCTCAGGAAGAGATGGCAGGAGGCAAGCGTAAGAACAGAAGCAACAGAATCCAAGGGTACTTGGCATCACCAGATCCAAACTCACCCACCAC
>LR756404.1:1492094-1516152 GCA_902729485.2 Mus minutoides | reverse complement strand
GGCCATCAGTGGGAAGAGAGGCCCCTTGGTTATGCAGACTTTATATGCCCCAATACAGGGGAACGCCGGGGCCAAGGGGTGGGAGCGGGTGGGTAGGGGAGCAGGGCCGGGAGGGGGGAGGATATAGGGAACTTTCTGGATAACACTTGAAATGTAAATGAAGAAAATATCTAATAAAAGTTGAAAAAAAAAGATGGGTACTGTATGAAATCATATGACTATCAAAAATAAATTAGTGACATCATTTACCCACATCAGAAGCATTTCTAACTCCTTTACCCTAGGGAAACTTTAAAAAAAAAAATTCACATGGCTATAGCTGTATGGTTTTATATGTGAATCCTCTACTGTATTTTATCAATTTACATGTCTAGTTTATTTTTTTGTGCAAGTACTATGCTCTTTTATTGCTTTGGTGCCAAAGCATAGTCGATGTCAAATAATGGTGATAGCCAAAGCTATGTTTTTCTGCTGAGAATTTCTTTGGTTACCTGTGGTCTTTTGGTACTCCAAATAAATCCTATTTCTATGAAGAATTGCTTCAGCATTTGAATGGAGATTTTATGGAGTTTGAAGGTCAGTTTTGGTAATATAGCCACTATTATAATATGGGTTAAACTGATCCTTGTGCAGGAAAGATTTTTCTATCTTTCAAGTGTATTCTCTTATTTCTATTTAAAGTTTTCACTATAGAGTTCTTTTACCTGATACCAAACAGTATTCTGAAAAATCCATATTTATTTTTAAATGAATCATAAATTATAATGGCATAAAATAGAAGTAAATATATTTTAAGTGAATAAACAGCTTAAAAACAAAATCAATCAGTACACTTCAAAAATGTTAAATTTAATTGCATAACCAGTAAAATTTTATCAATGATGAGAAAACTTGAAAAATATCTAGCTAAAATTAGTATTCTTGGCATAATTATTTGGTTTATGCTCATTTTCATATTTCATAACATAAGGCCAAAATTTCAGTAAATTAAGAGGTGAATGACTCTTAGTACATGATTGAACTGGACTTTATTTTATTTATTTATTTATTTATTTATTTATTTACTTATTTATTTATTTATTGGTTTTTCGAGACAGCGTTTCTCTGTGTAGCCCTGGCTATCCTGGAACTCACTCTCTAGACCAGGCTGGTCTTGAACTCAGAAATCTGCCTGCCTCTGCCTCCCAAGTGCTGGGATTAAAGGCATGTACCACCATGCCAGACTGTACTTTATTTTAGAAACTAATTTTATTCATGGTAGATTTCTGCATTAAATGTAACATTTTCAAAAATCATCATAAATTATCATTTTGCCAGAATCTCTGAGGATTTTGGTATTCCCTAAATTGTTCATACAAAGATGAAGCCCCTATACATGTTTCCTGAATGTAAGCGCTGTGAATCAACATTAGAACTTTGACATGTGTTTTGTTGATATCTAAGAGGTCTGCTCTTTTCTGAAGGGAAATGGAGGAGCAGTGGGTTGAGGAAACAGAAGTAGGAGTTGGGGAACTGGTAAAGTAGAGGGAGGGAAGGGTGGTGTCAGGATATATTATGTATGGGAGAAGAATAAATAAAAAGGGGAAAAAAAGAAGTTTGGCATAATTCTATTAATTTTGAAGGGGAAGAAGCTACTCTAAGGATATAAATCAATAAAACTAGTAGACAGTAGAGTAGTAATTCAAACCTGGGCTCCTTGTGTTCAAATTTTGTAGTTACAATTTCTGAGTCTGTAAAATTTTAGTTTGCTTTAAAAATTTTAGTTTAACTCTATAGTGCTCTCTCCAAACAATAAAGTTCTTCATATTATCTTCCAGGTGGTTGTGGTTCACACTGTATTTGGCAAGCTATTCTTAACCTTGACACCACTTGTGAAAACTCTTTCTACTTTGCATTGCATTCCCTCTGTCAGCCTGTTTCATTGTCAGCTGGCAAGATTTCTCAGCAGGTAAATCCATTTCCTATGTAAGTCTGGCCACCCGAGTTTCATCTCTGGAAACCATGCCGGAAGGAAAGAAATGAACTCAAAATATTGTTTTCTCACTTCTACACACATTCCATGGTATGTATATGTAGCTGTTCTGTGGCCACAGAGAACTGGGTATACCTGAAAGGAAGGCTGGGAATGAAATAGGACGGAAAGGTGAGAAAAGAATGAAGCTAAGACAAAGGTTCTCTGATCAAGGCTCAAAGTTTAATTTTTAGCTCTGTGAATATATAGGGGAAAAACCCAAAGACCCATCCTTTGTTTTGGCTGAGTTTTGTTGTTTTGTTTTAGCTGGATTCTGTTGCAAAACAAGAACAGACAGGTCAGTGGGCAGCCTGCATCTACAACAAATTACAGGTAGACAAGAAGGAGACTGTCACCTAGATCAAAAGACTCCACCTAGGTCAGTGAAAGACTGAGACAAACAGTTAAGGTCTGAATAGCCTGTTAAGGGCAGGGGAAAGGGCACATGTATGCATCCACCTGCACATACACAAACACACATGTATATACACACATGTACACATATACATGTATGTGCACATACATGTACATACCATATACATACATAACAATATTAAGCTATTTAAAATAAGTACAAAGAAATGGGATGTGAAATATGTAGGGCATGGTGATCCATATATTTCAAGAAAAGAGTCATAAACATATATCAATTGAAATGAAGATTTTTTTAAAAATTTCAACTTAGCAAAAGGGGAAGTGAAATGTAAATCTAACAGTGGTTCTTTGTAAATATTATACATTTCTTTGTCAGCAACAAATGAGCACATTCTGGACTGAGCATGGCACTACTGAGCCTATATTGTTAACCCAGTAGGATACCACAGCTACTTGTGGCTGGTAAATACCACATGCGTTCACATCCACAGCCATCTTCCCTCCTCTCTCCCCACAGACACTCTCTGGCTCTGCAACTCTTAGCGCTGCCTCTCTTTTCCCTGTCCAATCACAGGCCTCCTCTGCACTAATGTAATTGGACAGGGAAAGTTCTGCAACAATTTAATAAATGCAATTTAATGCATTTATTAAAACTCAGATCTAGCTGGGAGGCAGAGGCAGGTGGATTTCTGAGTTCGAGGCCAGCCTGGTCTACAAAGTGAGTTCCAAGACAGCCAGAGCTACACAGAGAAACCCTGTCTCGAAAAACAAACAAACAAACAAACAAACAAACAAACACCTCAGATCTATACTTTTTGGTTTAATTGTTTATTTAGAGGCAGGATCTCACTATATATACTTGGATGCCTTGGAACTTGCTATGTAGACCAGGATGGCATCAGGCTCACAAAGATCAACCTGCCTTTGCCACCTGAGTCCTGTCTGGGGTTAAAAGTGAGTACTACTATACTTGCCTAATAGTTTTCACTATGGTCAGTTGAGCCTCCACAGAGTAATTTGGAAATATGTATGGATAAGCTGAAGGTCTAATAAGTTCAAAGATATTACTTCAAACACTTTCAAAGAGAAGAATTATATTTATGAAGTTGACGGAATGATGGAGTTTTGGGGAGACAAAAAAAATGCTTCATGGAGAGATATGAGCCAAGTAAAGTTTTAAATGTTGAAATATTGAAAATAGGAAACAGAGAACTTGAACACATACAAAAACCAAATTTACCTGTCTTGGGTACTTTCTGTGTGTCAGATAGTGTGATAATGCTATTTTAGACCTTTATTCTCCTTAAAATGAAGATGTAGAACATGGATTTTGATAGAAGTATAGAGAGCAAACTATAAGGAAGTAGTTCAACAAATCATTTTCTAATATATTTTATATCTTAGAAAATCATAGTAGGCCGGGCGTGGTGGCGCACGCCTTTAATCCCAGCACTCGGGAGGCAGAGGCAGGCGGATTTCTGAGTTCGAGGCCAGCCTGGTCTACAAAGTGAGTTCCAGGACAGCCAGGGCTACACAGAGAAACCCTGTCTCGAAAAACCAAAAAAAAAAAAAAAAATCATAGTAAACGTTAGAATTAACTATAGTTCTGACACTACATTTTATCTCTCTCTATTTTTATGTCCTTTATAATTGCTACTTTATAAACTTTGACTTAGCTTTCTCCTCTGTTCTCTTTCTTCTGGTAACTGTCATTATTTTTTTCTGTTTCAATGCCTTAGTATTTAAACATACTTCACAGAAAGTTGCCTAGCTGAAAATATTACAGTTTTTTATTATGTCTCGTTTATTTCAATTAATATTAATGTCTTTCAGTTTCATCCATGATGTATTATATGTCAGCATCTTCAGCTTTTAAAGAGATAAATCACATTCATATCATAATTTCTATATGCAGACATTCAATAATGGATGTTTAGCTTTTGCTTACACATCATGGTTATTGTAAGCAATGTTGCAAACAAATGTAGGAATATAGATATTTTCTTTTATTGAAAATGGTTTATTCTTACATAATATATTCCACTTAAGCTTTTTCCTGCCTTTACTCATCCACATTCCTCCTCTTCCCCCTTCCATCCAGATCCACTCATTTGAAAACAACTCCTATGAGATAATAATAAAATAAAATAAGGCAAAAACTAACACATTGCAATTGGAAAAAAACAAACAAACAAAAAAAACAACTAACCAGAATAAAGAGAGCCCAAGAGAAGGTACTATAATCAGAGACCAACTGATTTGCATTCTCAGGAATCACACACACACACACACACACACACACACACACACACACACACACCTCACCCAACTGGAAGCCATAATGTAAATGCAAAGGACCTGATGCCC
Source organism: Mus minutoides (assembly GCA_902729485.2). Classification (NCBI taxonomy): domain Eukaryota; kingdom Metazoa; phylum Chordata; class Mammalia; order Rodentia; family Muridae; genus Mus; species Mus minutoides. Next base: position 1,511,399 of record LR756404.1, on the reverse strand, counting down.
ATTCAGGGCCATGAATGCTACTTCAGTCTCTGTGAGGTTTTGCTCATGATTATTTAGAGGACCTTGTTCTCTAGGTGTCTTCCATTCCCAGTGGCTTTTACATTCTTTCTCCCTCTTCTTATGCAGGGTTCCCTGAACCCTGAGGAAAGGGATTTGGTAGCAGTTCTTTTTAGGTCTGAGTATTCTCTCAAGGTCTCTCATTCTCTGCATAGTGACTGGCTCTGTGTCTTTGTATTTGTTTCCATATGGATTACAGGTATTCCTATAAGTAGATGATTTTATTTCCATTGAATCTATAGCCAGTAATTGCCAACATTATGAGATATATATTGGTTTGTCAGTCTGTCTGTCTACCTACCTATCATCTATCTATATTCTTCCACATTTTTACCATAATAGCTATATCAACATACATTCCCACTCACAATATATGAGGGTTAACTGTTCTTCACAGTCTTTTAAAAACTCTCTCTCTTAATTTTTGGGTGACAAATCCTTACTGGGATGATACAGCATTTTGTGCTGATAATTATTTCCCTGATGATTAATGGTTCTGGCATTTCATCATTGGAGAAGTGTCTATTCTGGACTTTTGATCATTTTCTTTAAATCATTTATTTGTATACTTTTATTGTGGATTTGTGTATGTGTACAACATGTTTTGAATACAAAACTTTTATCAGCTATATGACTCATAAATGTTTTCTCCAAATTGATATCAGCATTTGAATTTGTTGACTGCTTTTTTTTTTTTAAAACTTTGGTGTAGTCCCATTTCTTTTTGCTTATTTTGTCTGTGATTTGGGAAATCTATATTAAAGTATTGCAGACAAGATCAATGTCAAAAAGATTTTTTTAAAATATTTTCTTCTAAGAGATATACAGTTCCAGTTTTCACGTTTAGGTATTTAATCCATTTTGAGTTGATTTTTCTTGATGCTGTAAGATAAGGGTCCAGTTTCATTAACACCACACTTCCAACAATGGATAAATCACCAAGACAGAAAATCAATTTTCTGGACTTGAACATTGGATGTGAGATACACTTTAGGCCAAATACAACTAACAGATACAGAGCAATTTCCCCAAGAGTAGCATGTTGTGGATATCTGTTTGTGTTTTCTGCTTCCTCAAGAGGGATGCTCCTATGAGGAGATCATGTACTCAGTGATGTCAGGTGAAATCTTAATTGGTCAGATAAGGTTAGAGCCTGTGATTGGACAATGGAAAGAAAATGTGAAGCTGAAAGTTTTAGAGAAGGGAGAAAAGGAGGAGAAGATGGGAAACCAGATGGAAGTCAGAGGGAAAAGAAGATGGAGGAAGAAGAGGTTGAAGATGGACCTGGAATTGCTGCAAATAGTTAGGGATTTCTTAGCTGTGAAATAGAGTAGTGTAGGGTATATTTGCCCAACCTAAGCATGTAGCTTGTATTCATATTAACTAAGTTGTGTGTTCTTTGTACAGGCATTTTGTGGGTAGAAATTTACCATTATAAATCTGGCTGATATAATAAAAGTCTCAAGAAGGTAGATTCCAGAGAACCAAATAGTCCTATTAAAAAATAGAGTACATACTCATGTCTCTAGTTTCATATGTAGCAGAAGATGGCCTAGTCAGCCATCACTGGGAGGAGAGGCCCTTGGTTTTGCGAAGATTATATACCCCAGTAGAGGGGAATACCAAGGCCAGGAAGCAGGAGTGGGTGGGTTGGGGAGCAGGGCATGGGGAGGATATAGGAGACTTTCAGGATAGCATTTGAAATGTAAATGAAGAAAATATCTAATAAAAATCTTCTGTTAAAAAAAAGTAGAGTACAGATCTAAATAGTGAATTCTCAACTGAGGAATCTCAAATGTCTGAGAAGCACTTAAAGAAATGTTGAACATCTTTAGTCATCAGGGGAATGCAAATCAAAAGGACCCTGAAATTTCACCTCACGTCAATTAGAATGGCCAAGATAAAAACAAAAACAAACAAACAAACAAACAAAAAACCTCAGGTAACAGCAGATATTGGCGAGGATGTGGATAAAGGGGAACTCTCCTCCATTGCTGGTGGAATTGCAAGCTGGTACAATGACTCTGGAAATCAGTCTGGCAGCACCTCAGAAAATTGGAAATAGTTCTGAGGACCTAGGTATACTACTACTGGGCATATACCAACATATAACAAGAACATATGTTCCACTATGTTCATAGCAGCCTTATTTATAGTAGCCAGAGGTGGGAAACAACCCAGATGTCCCTCAACAGAGGAGTGGATACAGAAAATGTGGGACATTTACACAATGGAGTACTACTCAGCTATTAAAAACAATGACTTCATGAAATTTGTAGGCAAATGGATGGAACTAGAAAATATCATCCTGAATGAGGTAATCCAGACACAAAAGAACACACATGATATGTACTCAGTGATAAGTGGATATTAGCCCCAAAGCTCACAATGCCCATGATACAACCCACAGACCATATGTAGCTTAGAATGAAGGAAGACCAGGGTGTAGATGCTTCAGTCCTGCATTTAGGGGAGGAGCAGGATGATCATAGGAGGTGGAGGAAAGGGGCACATGGGAAGGAGAGAGGAGGGGATGAAGTAAGGGGGCAGTCTCAGGAACTGGAGATTTGAGAGAGGTACAGAGGTTCAGGAAATCAAACAAAATAAATAAGTCTTTAGTGTTTTCAGTTTATGATGCTAAGGGAAGTTGAGTAAGCTGTAGCTGGCTTTTTGTAGGCCAGCCACAGGAGGTGGATGGCCTGAGAAATGGGAGCGGTAGCTCCAGGCATTTCAGGTTAAACTGGTTTGGTTAGCAAGCTAGCCTCAGGAACCAGGGCAAGAGGGCCACGTAGAGCTAGCCTTGGGGGTGGGTGAGAACACATTTCCTGGTGCATAGCTGGGTTTAACTTGGGTTTTATTTAAAACTACACACTATAGCAGCAGAATTTACATCCTTTTCAAAAGCACATAGAACATTTTCCAGGGTAGATAATTTATTAAGCCAAAAGAAATGAAGGTAACAACAAGTATAAGAAGATTCAAAGTGTATAAGGCACCTTTTGAGACTGTATAGGTTAAGAGCACTGGCTGCTCTTCCAGAGGTCATGAGTTTAATTACCAGCAACCACCTGGTGGCTCACAACCATCTGTAATTGGATCCTATGCTCTCATCTGGTGAGTCAGCTACAGTGTGCTCATATACATTAAATAAATACATGAATCTTTAAAAATAGGAATAAGAAAAATGAAATATTCCTTTTAAAATATATCAAATATAACAAATACTTATATATATTATAAATTATATATACTTTAATAAAGTAATTATAATATAATATTAATTGTTATAATCATATATATTAATTGTGTAACATAATGTTAATCATATATAAATTATATATAATGTGATAGTAAATATAATAAATACTGATAAGCAACTAATGGGTCAAAGGAGAAGTCACAACAAAAATTAAAAATACATGAGGAAATTGAAAGTAGAAGTAATTCATAAAAGTCAAGAAGCCAGTAAAAGTACAAAAGAAATTCAGATCTACCTGAGAACATTAACAAAGGGCTGAACCTAAATAAAACAGCCAGAGAATTTGAAAAACAGGAGAAAAAGTAGTTAAGAATTGTCTTGTTAAAAAAAAAAATTAAGTTTTGAGCAGAATCAACAAATCTTTTACCTACCTGGGGAGAAAGAAAAGGAAATTAAATCTAATCACAAATAAGAGTAGAAGTATTCCCATGGAAACCTCAAAAATTAAAAGTGCCATGAGGTAATATTATGAACAACTATATGCAAACAAATTAAGTCATCCTGAAGAAGCAGAAACACACAACTTACCATACTTAACCAAGAAGAAATAAAAGTTTAAGCAAGATTCTATGAACTAATAAATATACACAACATGTGGAAGAATGTAGAATACAAATACAACTAAGAAACCAAATAGGTGCACAAAGATGCCAACAGAATTACAGAAATGAAAATACAGTTTCCAAAATAAAATAGTGTGGTTTATGGATGAAATCAATAGCAGATTGAACATTCAAAAAAAAAACTCAGTAAACTAAAATAAATCGTAACAGGAAGGAATGAGGAAACCAATAATTTGGGGTAAAAGACTATTTTCCATATTTGATGAAGCATGTAATTATAATCATGCTGCTGAATACCCCTGATCAAAAGATACTCAAAGGAAGGTAGAAGAGACATGGTTTTTTGAAATCATGCCACCTAGCCAGAACATGGCTAAGCATATTATATAAGATACTACTTATGTAGCAGAAGATGGCCTAGTTGGCCATCACTGGGAGGAGAGTCCCTTGGTCTTGCAAACTATATATGCCCCAGTACAGAGGAATGCCAGGGCCAGGAAGCAGGAGTGGGTGGGTTGGGGAGCAGGGTGTGGGGAGGGTATAGGGGATTTTCGGGATAGCATTTGAAATGTAAATGAAGAAAATATCTAATAAAAAAGTATTAGTTAAGTCAGAAAGTACAGTAGGGTGGGCAGTGTAGCAGGGGACATAGCCCATGCCTTAGGGACTATCATTATGGTTGTCTACAGTCTGTGCCGTGGTTATTCACAATCCTCATAGATAGTGCTTTCCACATAGCACTGTGTAACAAGGTTTGTTTACTTTAAACAGAGGTGAATAAAATACAATTTTAAATTGGGTCTCAAAAAAAAAAAAAGACACTGATGAGGCTAGCAAGTTGAAATTTGAGAGCAAGACTACTGAATAAATCAATAGAATTGAATCAATGTTTATATTTCTTTTTCTTACATTTAAATGTTTCCATTTAAATGACCCAAATTATACAAAGCAGCAAAATGCATCACATAAAAATGAATTTAAAAAATCAGAAAATGGTATGAGTTGTCCTTTAAAAACTTATTTTTTATTTCATTTTTTTTAAGAAATATATTTTCTAGATCATAGTCTAGCCAAGATTACTGGATGTTCTCTCTCTCTCTCTCTCTCTCTCTCTCTGCATGTGTGTGTGTGTGTACGTGTCTGTCTGTCTGTCTCTCTGTCTCTCCCTATCTGTCATATCTATATATATAGATATATAGATATAGATATACTCATATATATTTATATATATCATGTACATGAAGGAGCACATAGAGCCTAGAATGCAGCTTCAGATTCCCTGGAACTGGAGCTATAGTTGTCTATGAAATGCTGTCTATGAATGTTAGGAACTGTTATGAATAAGTGGCATTAATCACATGCAGTCTTATTGCAACACTATGAAAAATAACAGATAATCCAACATACTATTAAATAGTAGTAATCACATTAATAGACGAGTCAAGATATTTGATATAGCCCTCCAGTTGGAGTCAGCACTGGGCTACCTTGGGTCTGAATTCAGCGGACAGTTCTACAGTCTCCAGAGGACTCTCTACCCCACAGGTGCCCTAGCATGCCCAGGATCTTAGGATCCTGGAGTGGAACACAACATCTATTCCAACAGAACCAGGGGTGTCTGGAACCATCTGGAGCCCAGACACAGGAAACCTACCCAAGCAGTGGCTCAGGTTCCTTCCAGTCAGCTGGTCTACCTTGGTGTTGAACTCAGCAGACAGCACCATGGTTCCCAGAGGAGATACCACTTCCAGGTGCTCTAACACACCCAGAACCTTAGGAACTCAGGATCCCAGGGTCCCAGGAGCTTGATCACACCAGGATCTAAGTCCTTGACTGCCAAGAACTCTGACACACCCAGAATCTCAGCATCACAGGATCTCAGAATCACAGGAAAACAAAGAAAGCTGGACTCTGAGAAATTTTGATTCGATTGGAATTACAGGAAGGACAGGCTCCAATCAGATATATTGAGGGCAGGGAGCACTTGAGACAATTGGATGGTAGGAGGCAAGCATAAGAACAGAAGCAACAGAAACCAAGGTTACTTGAAATCATCAGAACCCAACTCTCCCACCATAACAAGTTCTGGATATACAACCACACCAGATAAGCAAGATATATATGTAAAGTTACTTTTCATTTGGATGATGGAAGATTATAAGGACATAAATAACTCCCCTAAAGAAATACAGGAGAACATATCCAAACAGGTGAAAGAACTGAATAAAACCATCCAGGATCTAAAAGTGGAAGTAAGCCAGGCGTGGTGGTACACACCTTTAATCCCAGAACTTGGAAGGCTGAGGCAGGTAGATTTCTGAGGTCGAGGCTAGCCTGGTGAGTTCCAGGACAGCCAGGGATAAACAGAGAAACCCTGTCTCGAAACACATACACACACACACACACACACACACACACACACACACACACACACACACATATATATATATATATATATATATATATATATATATATATATATATATATATATAAAAGAAATCACAAAGGGAGACAGCTCTAGAAATAGAAAATCTAGGAAAGAAGTCAGGAGCCATTAATGTAAGCATAACCATGAGAATACAAGAGATAGAAAGGAGAATCTCAGTTGCAGAAGATACTATAGAAAACATTAACACAACAATCAAAGAAAATGCAAAATGCAAAAAAATCCTGACCCAAAACATCTAGGAAATCTAGGACACAATGAGAAGACCAAACCTAAGGACCAATAGATGAGAAGGATGATTTCCAAATTAAAGGGCCAGTAAGTATCTTCAACAAAATTATAGAAGAAAACTTCCCCAACCTAAAGAAAAAGATGCTCATGAATATACAAGATGTCTACAGAATTCCAAATAGTATGGACCAGAAAAAATTCCTCCCATCACATAATAATCAAAACACCAAATGCACAAAACAAAGAAAGAATATTAAAAGCAGTAAGGGAAATAAGTCAAGTAACATATAAAGGCAGACCTATCAGAATTACACCTGATTTCTCCCCAGAGACTATGAAAGCCAGAATATCCTGGACAGATGTCATACAGAACTTAAGAGAGCACAAATGTCAGCACAGGGTACTATACCAGCAAAACTCTCAATTACCATGGATGGAGAAACCAAGATATTCCATGACAAACCAAATTTACACAATATTTTTCGACAAATCTAGCCCTACAAAGGATAATAAAGGGGAAACTCCAACACAAGAATGGAAATTATGAAACAAGTGGACTTAACAGATGTCTACAGAACATTTCATCCTAAAATGCAAGAATATAACTTTTTCTTAGGACCTCATGGTTCCTTCTCCAAAACTGACCAAATAATCAGACACAAAACAAGGCTCAAGAGATAAAAGAAGATTTAAATTATCCCATGCATCCTATCAGAACACCATGGACTAAGGATCACACCAAAGTGTGGACACTACAGTACTACTCAGTATGGGGAAGAAAATAATCTCTGGGAAGTAGAGGGAGAAGTTTAAAATTTATCAATTTTCAGTATAAGTAAGATAAATTTTTGTAAAGGACATTTGTATAATCCTCAAAACAAGTGATAGTATTCAAGTAAAATTATAATTTTGAATAATATAGTTCCATAGTATGCCTTAAATTCTGATATTTTAGGTATTCTGAAGTTGTTATTTCCAAAATTATGTTGGCTTTTCTACGTACTTCATATTTTATAGAACGCTGGAATCAGCTTGGTAGATTCTAGAATGAAAAAGCATACAGGTAATCTCTTTGAAACAGTTATCAATTTGAAAAAAATATATGGGTTAAAAGGGTTTTCATCCCTTCCAAAATCAGGGTGTATTTATCCTCTTATTTTAGATGTTTCAAAATTAAAATACAAAATAACACATTTTGTTAAATATATTCTTTTTTCTTTTTTTGTTATTTTACTTATTTACATTTCAAATGTTAACCCCTTCCCAGTTTTCTCTCCACAACCCCCCTATCTCCTCTTTCTTCCCCTCTGCCTCTATGATAGTGCAGATCATGTGATCCTGAGATCCTAGGTGTGTCGGAGTTCTTGAGAGTCAAGCTTCCTTCTTGGATCCTGAAATCCTGAAATCCTGGTGTGACCAAGCTCCTGTGATCCTGTGATCCTGGCAGTGTTAGATCACCTTTGAACCCGTGAGTGTTAGAGCACCTGAGAGTTGAGCTTCTTCTGGGTGTTGTAGTGCCACTGGTGCAGCAGGGGTTCCTGAATCCCTAAATGCCAGGGGTCCTAGTTACTCCTGGTGTTGTGGCAGATATTATAGACTCCTCACCTATGATCTTGGGTGTGTTTGAGCACCAGGGAATTGAGCTTCCTCTGGATGTTGTGGGACTGGGTGCAGAGCTAGCGCCCAAGGTCTACTCAGAATACCGGCTCATACTGGAAGGACTGAAGTCATGATTTTAGTACCAGATATTTGACTATGGGAAGACAGATTGCATACATGTATCCATACAATCAAACCCCAAATAACTGTTTTCACATAATGCCCTTTAGTGTTTAGCTACAGCAGATGTTGCACCCTAAATTCTCACTTAAACTCTTGCTTCTAGCTTCCCTGCCCTATGCCATTTGGTCTTTATCCAGTAACTTTCAACTTCTCGAGCTGTTAGTCTGAAAAAAAAAAAAGAAAAGAAAAACAACTAATGTGTGACTACAGAAGGAAAAAATATCCCACAATGCATTTCTAAGCCAGATATGAATCATTTAAGAAACCCCAATAGCCCTGAAACACACACCCAGTTTTAAATTATGTCACTCTGCTCTGTTCTGTTTAACAGTATGAAAAATTAAGCAATTTTGTCCTTATTTTTATATTTTCCATCAAATACTTTAATTTGGACAAAATTGGCCCAAATGAGGCCTAGAATAATTCATGCTAAAGCAATCACATTAAAAGAGTTGCCAAAGCTATTCCCTTTAAAGTTATCCTAAAAATTCTTTCTCTGCTTAACTCTCTGGGCAGGCTTTTCTAGATGAATCTCAAGGTCTTTGTTGGCTTGCTAATTCTTAGGTTTGACAGATCTGTTGTCCTGTCATGTAGACATTAGGAACTCAGGCTGTGAAGTGGTTCTGCTGTGAATCATTTCTCTCTGAATGTATACAATTCTGTTACTTTTGTGAAAGTTCCTGCATTAGCAGAATCCCCAGGTCTCTCAAGGGTTGGTAAGTCAAGGTGATTGCCCTTAGCCTCTTGTTGCAGGAAATGGGGGATGCATACTATTGGTAGCTGTGCAGTTTTTAGCTGCTAGACACAAGAGAAGTGACCTCTGCCAAAGTACACCACAGACTCACAAAGAAATGAAGCTCACTTAACATCAATTCTTAGCTTCTGCCTCCTTACAGCACCAAGACATAAACATTGCCAAGGAATATCCATCTCTTAGCACTTTTCTTCTTATTATAGCCCAATTTAGTGGACAAAAACGTAGGATTTTGGCAGGAAAGAACAGAGGGTTATTTTTTCAATAATGTCCTATGTACTTAGTAAAAACACTGTACTGAATAACATAAATGCTATCATATATTTATCTACACTGTAAAAATATGGTTTTACATAATCAAGCAACTTGGAGAAAATAAGGTTTCAAAACAACCAATGCGCGTGGATACTTCATTCCTCCTGTGAATAGGAAACAAAATACCAATGAAAGGAGTTATAGAGACAAAGTTTAGAGCTAAGATGAAAGGATGGACCATACAGAGACTACCCCAACAGGGGGGATCCATCCCATAATCAGTCATTAAACTCAGACACTATGGCATAGGACAGCTAGTGCCTACTTAAGGGACCCTGATATAGCTGTCTCATACAGAAGTGGATGCTCATAATCATCTATAAGATGGAATACAGGGCCCACAATGGAGAAGCTAGAGATAGAACCCCAGGAGCTGAAGGGGTCTGCAACCCTAGAAGAGGATCAACAATATGAACTAACCAGAACCCCAGAACTCCTGTCTCTAGCTCCATATGTAGCAGAAGATGGCCTAGTCGGCCATCATTGGGAAGAGAGGCCCCTTGGTACTGCAATGTTTATATGCCCCAATACAGGGGAACACCAGGGCCAAGAAGTGGGAGTGGGTGGGCAGGGGAGCGGGGGGGGGGAGGGGACTTTCGGAATAGAATTTGAAATGTAAATTAAGAAAATATCTAATAAAAATTGGAAAAAAAAACAATCAATGCTACAGCATTTCAAAGACTGTGAGCACTGTGAATTTTACAGAAAGGCATAGGAATCACGTGAGCTCTACTGACTATATTAGCTACTTAGCTATGAGTATAATGGCCTGCCTATACCCTATGCCTATCATAGCTCATCTATTCTGTCACTTGATAGGAACCCAGTGTTTTCTTCTGCAGCATATTTACAACCTTGTTGATGTTCTGAGGCAACATGAATTAGTGTGCAGTTTTAGATTTTTAGAGTCAATACTGTTTAATATCTTTACATCTTCATAGGTACACAATCATGAACAAGTTAATCTCTCTCTTTGACCCTCATCATTCTGTCACATAGAGTAATTCTGTAGTGTAAACGTGTTATTTACCTTCTAAATCTCATTTGCAAGTTACTTCACACTGTATGCTATGAAAATGTGGGAGACATATGCTCTCACACACAATGCATATATATATATATATATATATATATATATATATATATATATATATACATATGCACATAAGGATTCTGTGCTGACTTCCTCTCAAATCACTTGATACCAATCAAAAGATTTTAAAAAGAAAAATAGATGGCCCCCAAAGGGAAAAATATCATGTCTTAAGTGTCTTAGTCTGAAATGTGATGCTTTACCATTTTTTCTTATTCTAAATTACATTGTACCTTCCTACGTCCATTCAGTCAAAATAGAGAATAGTTACCCTTTAAACTTAGTTTATCTGGATTCAAGTCTCCACACAAATCTTTGGGAAGTAAGTGATAATATTAAACTTAGTAACTTGAAAAATTAACAGTAAACCATTTTTATTCTGGGGTAGTATCTCCCCAAAGAAAATCAGTTTCCTGTGGTCTTCCCTTCAATACTAATTATTCCATCCTAAGTAAACTTCTAACATGACCACAGCTGCAGTTGAAAAAAGGCTTCCTGTATTCTGTGTTTATCATTGTTTTTTCCATTACACGTAATATTGGTGTTTATTGTTTTGGAGCTTTCAATTGAAAAGTTCTAGTTATGATCATTTGAACTTTAAAATAGAATGTGGGAGCAAGAGGGTGCCCTGGGTACAGTGTCTATAATTCTTACCAGTATGAATGAATTAATCCTTGCATGTGATCAATGGCTATATCCAGAGTGGGTTTATTACAAAACCTAGTTTGGCTATGTCTCCCTAGTGCTTCTGTTATCTCACATGTGATTCCTGTATGTTTCCTCAGGACTCTATCAGGAAGAAGGCCATCGCCAGGTTTGCTCTCAAGACTTGTATTATAATGGTGAACACATTTTTTTTTTTTTATAACTTACCAGGTATGTGAGTTTGTGTCACTAATCCCAGAAACAAACCAGATTTAGTCAAGCAATAATATATGTTGAACAGAATCCCCATAAAAGATATGTGTGATTTAAAATGCTGTTAATTTTGTGTCTGTCTGATTTTAATCTCAATGCTAAATTAATATTATCTGTAGCTGTATGTAAACAGTAAATATAGTAGCAACCAAAATGCTATTATTTTGTTATTATTATTTATCTCCAGGCTAATATTTCAGTGATTACTATATATAGTTTATTGGGGGTCAGAGTAGAGCTCGAGGCCTATTTACTAATGTTTCCCTGGGCGATTTTTAAAAGTAAATTTGTTTCATTACTTTTGTAACTGTAAAGATTAGGTTATTTTTAAAAACCTAATCATAGCTCTAATTTAAATGTTTATTTCCCTCATCTATATTTATTTTGTGGTTTGAAAAAAATCACCAGCGTATTTACATTTTTTTTCTCCCTAAAACAGAAGGTAAAGTTACTGACATGGTAAACACACATGATAAGTTAGTTGAAGGAAGCAATTGCTCTATTTTACTGCCGATAGTCCCAAATGCCAAATGTAAATGTAGCTAACCAGCAGAACTCTTTCCTCAAATGGAAAGTTCATCCATAAGTCATGTAATCCAAGCAAGTCTAGCATCTGGCACATAGCAAACATTATTCCCTGCGAGACAAGTTCGAAAAATCCAGGAGTTAGGACTTTTAGCCATTGGTGTTCAATTCTTGAAGAATCAAGAAGCCCTCAACATAAAAGATTGCAACAGAGCATTAACTTGAGAGCAACATAGAATCGGTGCTTAATTTATTTCTTCAACAACTCTTTATTGATCATATAATTCCAGGAAACTACTGAAGCAAAATCGTTGATACATTTTTAGTGTCTCTTCCTTACTCCAGCTTTAGAAATGATAATAGAGGTGTCTGATAAGTACTGATACCAAAATTTGGCCTCTGTTCCCTGTGTAATTTTCAATGGCACTCTTTCAAGGATCCAATATCTTTTAAAAAGTCTCATTTAACACTGAGTTCAAAAAAATCAAACCACAGGATAATAAATTGATACATTTCTATTTTCTTACCTCTAGTATTTGGAGTTTTAAGAGTTAAAAGGAAAAAGAAAATATTACAATTTTACTGAAGAAAAATAAAATTATTAATAAAACAGTATTGTGCACTGTGATTTAAAGTGACTCAAAGCATAATTAAAGGTACTTGAAAAATGCTAAAAAGCATAAAACATAAATCTAAGACTATCAGACATTGTTTTATATTACCTTTTATGTAATAAATAATATTTATTATTTATATAATAAATTATATATTTTATATTATTTTTATATTATATACTCTATATTTTTATATTATATACTCTATATTATTTTTTTGAACTCAGTGGTAAATGAGACTTTAGGTTTGATATATCACTTAGCCTTGGATGTAGTAAGTGACCTCTCTGTCAATAATTATACTGTGTTTCTGGAACTATCCTTAATATGTGATAAGTATGGAATCTAGTCAAAAGGACATATAGTCTCTTTGACATTATAAATGGTTTAAAAGTATGACATGTATAAAAACAAGTGAGAAAAATCCTACAACCAGGAACATCTTGAACTCTTCAAGACTCACATAGCTTCATAGCAATGGAAACCACATTTTTACTGTGTCCTAGATCCTACCCTAGAATGGAAAATGCAATGAGATTTGGTAGGAGAGTGGAGGAATGCGGTCAGTAACAGGGGAAAGGATTGTTCTTGTGCTTTCAACATCTTCAAGAGACATCTGTAAGATGGTAGGATGGTAGGCACATCCTGTCTAATGTAAATTTCTATACTACAATTTAGTATAGAAAATGTACCTCAAATGTTGACTGATGAAAATCATACTTAATACATAAAATCTACCTAAATTTGTCAATTAAATCTATTACAGTACTGTGTAATAACGAAATGCTGAAGAGATAATCTACCTCTTATACAACTATAACTCTTTTGGGGTGACAACCATGAAAATTATGCTAAGTAACATGGCATACTTTGCTTGCATAGCTGTGTATAAGGCACATGTGGTTTTCAAATTATTAGAAGAAATATTTGAAATTCAACCTCTTTTTAAATTGTTCCAGCTAGAACTATCCCATGAGAACACTAAAGTTTTAGACATCACTTTAGATAATCATTTTGATAAGTAATTTTCTATTATAATATTATATGACTATTTAAAAAGATAGGAACAATCTCTCATTCTATCCTTCCTTTATTTTTCTTTTTGAAACAGTCTCACTGTATAGCCTAGAACACTGAAGTCTGCCTATCTCTTTCTTCTGAGATTAATGGTATTCACCACAATGCTTAGTGATAAAAAGAATTTTAAAATGTAAGTTTCATTATGGATAAAGAACTTTGACTATATGACTACATTGATAATTCTTTCTAAGTTAATGAATTTGAAGCAAGACATTGTGGTGCAAACCTTTAATCTCGGTACTTGAGTGGTAGATACTAAAGAATTCTAGTTCAAGGTCTTCTTCTTCATAGTGAGTTAAAGGACAACCTATAATATATAACACCTTACCTCAAAACCCCCAAACAACTACAATAAAAGAATATATTCATTAATCTTGTTCTAATTAAGTATGCATGATAGCCCCACCTTACCTTCAATAAATGCATTCCAAATCCTCTGTATATGCCAGAAACCCAGAAAGTATAGAACCACATGTATATATTTTTATAATATTACAAAAGAACCCCATGTTATATTTTTATACATATGTATTTATGTTGGTTTAATTTATGAATTAGGCACACTAAGAGGGTATAATATAGTACAATAGAGTGATTATAATGAGAAACTGTTAGAAAGTTCATTGGAAAATTATAAAAACAATCTATAATTTTCCAGTGATGGTATTTGGATCACAGATGACCATATGTAACTGAAAGCTTGAAAAACTGAAATCACAGGCAGTCTAAACTACAGATAATTGTGGAGTTCTATACAATTGGCTCATAATCTCTACAATATGTTTATGCCATCTGCTATTTTAGAACATCTCTTCACTTTCTCTATGAATTCTAACATTCACCAAGTTGTAACATTATATAGTTACTGTAAATAGCTCTTTTTTCCATGACTATATTTTAGTTCCCTAACACAATGGGCGATCATCAGAGAAGTGAGTATCCTAAACCTTCTTGAGACCTGTCAAAATACACACTATAGTAATTTGTACATAAAGATAGGAACAAAATACCCTAAGAAGGAGTTACAGAGACAAAGTTCAGAGCTGAGACAGAAGGAAGGACCATCCAGAGACTGCCCCACCCAGGGATCCATCCCATATACAACCACCAAACCCAAACACTATTGCATATGCCAGCAAGGTTTTGCTGACAGGACCCTGATATAGCTGTCTCTTCTGAGCCTCTGCCATTGCCTGGAAAATACAGAAGGGGATGCTCACAGTCAACTATTGGATGGAACACAGCTCCACCAAGGAAGGAGCTAGAGAAAGTACCCAAGGAGTTAAAGGGGTCTGCAAACCTATAGGAGAAACAACAATATGAACTAACCAATACACCCTAGAGCTGTGTCTCTAGTTGCATATGTAGCAGAGGATGGCCTAGTAGGCCATCAATGGGAGGAGAGGCCCTTGGTCTTGCGAAGATCATATGCCCCAGTACAGGGTAATGCCAGGACTATGAAGTGGGAGTGTGTGGGTTGGGAAGCAGAGTGGGGGGGGGCAGAGGGTATAGGGGATTTTGGAGAGGAAGCTAGGAATGGGGTTAGCATTTGGAATAGCAGAGGAATGGATACAAAAAATTTGGTACATTTATACAATGGAATACTACTCAGCTATTAAAAACAATGAATATATGAAATTCCTAGGCAAATGGATGGATCTGGAGGGCATCATCCTGAGTGAGGTAACCCAATCACAAAAAAACTCACATAACATGTACTCACTGATATGTGGATATTAGCCCAGAAACCTAGACTACCCAAGATACAATTTACTAAACACATGAATCTCAAGAAGAAGGAAGATCAAAATGTGGACATGTCGCTCCTTCCTAGAATTAAGAACAAAGCACACATTGAAGGAGTTACAGAGATCATGTGTGAAGGATGGACCAGCCAGTGACTGTGGCTGCCAGGGATCCATCCCATAATCAGCCACCAAACATAGAAACTATTGCATATGCCAGCAAGATAGTGCTGAAAGGGCCCGGATATAGCTGTCTCGTGGGAGACTATACCAATGCCTGGCAAACATGAAGGTGGAAGCTCACAGTCAGATATTAGATGGAACACAGGGTTCCCAAAGAAGGAGCTAGAGAAAGTACCTAAGGAGCTGAAGGGGTCTTCAACCCTATAGGTGGAAGAATAACATGAACTAACTAGTACCCCCTGAGCTCATGTCTCTAGCTGCATATATAGAAGAAGATGGTTTAGTTGGCCATCATTGGGAAGAGAGGCCCCTTGGTCATGCAGACTTTATATGCCCCAGTACAGGGGAATGCCAGGGCCAAGATGTGGGAGGGGGTGGGTAGGGGAGCAGGGCGGGGATGGGGGAGGGTATAGGGAACTTTCTGGATAACACTTGAAATGTAAATGAAGAAAATATCTAATAAAAATTGGGAAAAAAACACTGCACATAGCTTGCCTACTTACTGACTGAAGTATTGATATTTTTATTTCAATTTGAGTAATGCTATACTGATCCCTCACCTACTTCCCTGTCTTTAATGTTAGTCTTGTACTAAGTGTTTTGGTTAGTGTCTAAAATTGTCAAGGGATGTTTTACTAAGGCCTACCCATGTATGCTGCATGGGAGTCTTTTTTTTTTTTTTTTTGCATGGGAGTCTTTTACCCATAACATACTCAACAACATACAGAACTTTACTCTCACAGAATGATAAACTATCAGCTATAGAGAATCAAACTTAATTTGTTCCTAACATTCAAATATGCACAGAATCCTCCTCCTGTAAACACAATGGGTAGAGTTGCTTATATACTCAAGGGCTATCATGCACAGCAAAAGGACCATTCAATATTCCTTGCGCTCATCTGCTATCTAATTTCCTTCTGGGAATCCCAATCATTTGTCCTTGATGAAAAACATGCTTCTCTTAAGTGAACCTACTAAGAAAAATACCATGGGAAGTCTGTCATGAAAATATAAAGCATGTCTTTAGACAAGTGATTATCATCTGAAGTATAAATGCCAGCTTATGGTGGTAGTTGTTTGAATCAGTGTTATTGACAGTAACAGAGACAGTAGAAAGGAGGATGACTATATAGCATTTACTTGGCCTGGTAGGGTATAGCTCAGTGAAATTTTTTCTTGTGTCTTCTTCCTCTCATTTTTATGTTTTGCCATTAGTCCAAGAAAACACAGCTAAGTCTTATCTTATCGTATCCTGATGAAACACTTTCCTGATTAAAGATCTCCTGCTATCTTAAACAGTGTTTCCACCAGCAAATCTCACAAGCAAATCTTATTCCATATGTACAAAACTGAACCAACCTTATTCTCTTGTTCCTTTCCTCACTTCTGAGAATAGCACCATTATACATGTGGCTTTCTATTTTGGAAATCTATAAATTACCCTCATCTTCCAATATTTGCTATTACTAATATTCATTTATCCATTGACAAAATAATACTGCTTTTATTTTCTTAGTAACATTGGGAATTAGCATTAGTAACGTGGGTTTCCTTCAACTTCATGAATCACTGAGAAAGTCAGTAAGCATGGTTTCTTCTTGAGTTCTTGGTAGAATTCCTACTGACTTCCCTTAGTGATGGACCATGTTCTAGAAATGTAAACTTAAACAAGTTCTTTTCTGTCTATGTAGCTTTTGGACATAATTCATTTTTGTTGAGAATTTAGTACATGAGTTCACAGAATTATATTGTTTCCAACACTCCCTCTCTGCTCCAGCTCTTCTCATGTCTACCTCACTCGCTCTCAAATTCATGTCCTCTGCTGTAATTATTAGTGTTACGTAAATATGTGATTTATACATTGACCACAGTTACACATAGCCACAACCAACTATACTTAGAGCCCTAGACACACACACACACACACACACACACACACACACACACACACACACACACACATTTCCAGGAAGTGTTGCCTGAATACACATGCACTTATGGTTGGATAATCTATCAGAGATTTGCTCCTGGAGAAAATGCATTCTTTCCCTAGTCCGTTGATAACCTGTAGCTTTTCATCTAAAGTTAGGGCCTTGTGGTATTTTCTTTAATCCAATTGGCAAGTGAAGTTATGTAATCACTGTGAAGGTCATGTATAGGCAATTTTGTTGTTAAATGTCATAGTTGAGGCATCTTCATTATGCATAAAGACAGAGGGTGTCCTGGTGATCTGTCTTTTTGCATTCCTCTCTTTGTCTCTTCTGCAATGCTCCATGTGTTTAGGTATAGGGGTTGACTTTTTAGATGTTCCAACTGGGACTGGGTACCCCACAGCCACTTAGTCTCTGTCTTTTGACTGGTTACCATCTCTGTTGTAGCCCCTGTCTACTGTTTAAAGTACCCTATTTGATGAGGAGGAAGAGCTAAATTTATCTATAGGTTTAAAGATAAGTATTTAGAATAGCATTAGAAATAAGATTAGTTAATGTTTTAGTCTTCAACATAGCAATTAAATTTTACATTATTTATTCTTTTTATATTAAATCTCATTGTTATAGTTTGCTTTTTTTTTTTTTTTTTTGGTTTTTCGAGACTGAAGTATTGATATTTTTATTTCAATACTATTGAATAATGCTATACTGAGTAATGCTATACTGATCCCTCACCTACTTCCCTGTCTTTAATGTTAGCCTTGTACTAATAGTATGTTCCTCTTTAAGTAACATGGGTTTCCTTCAAATGGTAATAGTATGTTCCTCTATGGCCCCTCAAGTCATAGTATATTGGATAGCATTACAAAACCAGACATGAGTTTCTTCTTATTGAGTTGGCCTCAAACCCAATTACATAGCAGTTGGTTACATCTAAGGTACTGGTGCTATTGCACCATTATGTACATCTTCTAAGAACAATCATTGTTGTGGGTTTGCAAGCTTTACATAAGGGTAGAACTATTTATTACTATTCCTTTCTGGCAGCCTATATAACATTTCTGATACTAGGAGAGCTTGACTGCAGGGAGGATGATTCCAGCTCAGTTCTAGTTTGGTTCCTATGAGTCCTATGTCTGAGGTGTGTGGTGTCATTAGAAACCTGATCCTACCTTAATATTCTGAGGTAACAAAGGGCAACGGCAATAGATTATAATGTTTCAGAACAGTGAGTCTCAACCTTCCTAAAACTTTGACCCTTTAGCATAGTTCCTCATGTGGTGACCCTCAACCATAAAACTATGTTTGTTGCTGTTTCCTAACTGTAACTTTGCTACTGTTATGAATCATTATAAGTATTTGCATTTCCCAATGATCTTTACCTGACTCCTGTAAAAGGGTCATTAGACTCTTAAACAGATCACAACCCCCAGGTGGAGAACCACTGTTTTAAAGAGTCTCCTGGACTTGATATTTGTAGTTTCATCATAGCAATATAAAAGCAAACTGTAAAGCCAGGCATGGTGGCGCACGCCTTTAATCCCAGCACTTGGGAGGCAAGGCAGGCGGGTTTCTGAGTTCGAGGTCAGCCTGGTCTACAAAGTGTGTTCCAGGACAGCCAGGGCTAGACAGAGAAACCCTGTCTCGAAAAACCAAAAAAAAAAAAAAAAAAAAAAAAAAAAAAAAAAAAAAAAAAAAAAAAAAAAAAAAAAAAAAAAAAAAAAAAAAAAAAAAAAAAAAAAAAAAAAAAAAAAAAAAAAAAAAAAAAAAAAAAAAAAAAAAAAAAAAAAAAAAAAAAAAAAAAA
>LR756404.1:1478473-1491994 GCA_902729485.2 Mus minutoides | reverse complement strand
AAAGAATAAATAATGTCAAATTTAATTGCTATGTTGAAGAGTAAAACATGAAATTAGTGCAATTACAGTAACAGTAGTATGACATTGTCATCAGCGACCAAGTATATGAGAGCAACAGAAGACAGTAGAACTATTTGAGACAAGAGGTGTAATCTTTCGCAATATAAATTGCTCCCTTATTATTTGGCTGTCTAAACTCTGACAAACATGAGGGACAATTATACTTAAATCTTAAGACACTGAGTATTTAGGTTTCTTTGTTACAGGAGCACAAATATCTATGTTCTATATAACTTGAATACTTTATTATCCTCTTTCTTATAGCCATATATTAATATCCAGAGCATGCAGGTTATGTTATAGAATGCCAAATAGACTTTTGTGTTAATAACATGAACATGAAGTTCTTTTAAGATTTGATTGAATAATTATGGGTCCTAACAGGTTTAAGTGTGGTAATTGCTATGTATAAGCTGACAAGTTTTCTTTACTTTCTGGATATCTGTTTTCTACTCAATACAAAAGAAAGTTGAATGTAAAATTTCTCAGTGTCCTCTATGGATAGTATTTGGGATTATAAAATTTGAGGGCCTCTTCTACATTTTTTTACTCTGAGTGATTAGGTCAAAGTGAATGAAAGAAAGATAATGAATATGTGTACATGACAAATCGAGTTCATGTTGAAGTCTGAGTTATATCTGTATGAAGATAATTATTTTTCTTATTTTTTTCCAATTCTATTTTCGTCATTTCCCCTAGTATCTGACATTTCCCCGTCAATGAGATAAACTCAGAAAAATCTATTTCTATCTTCAAAGGGTTACATTTTGGTTCTTAGGTTCTTCTAAACACAGTTATGCTCCTTTCTCAATTCTTACCCATCTTTC
Source organism: Mus minutoides (assembly GCA_902729485.2). Lineage (NCBI taxonomy): Eukaryota > Metazoa > Chordata > Mammalia > Rodentia > Muridae > Mus > Mus minutoides. The sequence continues at coordinate 1,491,107 of LR756404.1, read as the reverse complement.
TCCTTTATAGATAGTATCTGAAGTGCATTTAACTCAATAGTGCAAGGCTACCTACAAATACATGCTCTGGGGATCACGGTCATTTTTATCTCTAATGTAATTTGAACTTTTTTCTTCTCACACTTATCAGTGTAAAATCATATATGTAGGAAGAAGATGTTATGTTCATCTGTTTAACAATTGGAAGAATAATTCCTGAGTTCATAATAATCCTTCAAGACCTGAATCTATCACTGTGATGGTTAAAGAAAATTGCATAGTGCAATCCTTTTCCATCACATCTACCAAATCTAGAATACTTCAGTTTGAGAATGGGTACAGGTGGTTACTAGTACAGATTTGCAAAAGTACTATCATCTGTTCCAGGGGAGCAAGGTCTTACAGATCTAAGGCTATGAGAAAGACACACTTTCATAAGAAAATACTGGTCCTTTCTATGGAAAGATTGTGTCTGTAAATCAGGAGTAATAACTCAAACACACTGGATTAAAATAATGAAGACATTTCTCTCACTTAGATTTCATGCCCAATACAAGTTGGTAAGGTGAAGGCTATGTCAGGTAATCATTAAAAGGACTGACTCAAGGACAGTGCATTTTGAAATAGGTTTCCATGTCACTACGGAAGGATAAATGAAAAGTTCAATCTAACACAGGCAAGAAAGGACAAGGGACTCTTCTGCTCACATTTCCACATCCAACAAAAGTACTTTAAAAATTATTTCAATCGGATAGGGAAGTATAAACCTAATATTTAGTTATCTGTAAGGGGAACTGAAATATTTGTGGCAACCTTATTGGCTACTGACCATGCCAATCATGATACCGGAGATTCAATTGTAATTTTGGTATTAGATACAGGATTTATGGCCCTTTGGTTTAGTGAGCCTTGTAATCACACAAACTGATTAGTTGGAAGGATCAAATCATTATACAGAAGAGAAAGTACACATATATAATTTACAAAATATAAGATAATAATATAAATGCACACACTTTTATGATTAATTACTTAATATAAAAATAGAAGTATAGATGCTTTTTATTTTAGACAGAATGTATTGAAGCAAATTGTAGAGGTTAGGTGAGATTTGGATTATCCTTAAGCAATAAATAGCTATTTATAAAAGGCATACCCACTGTTAGTTCTTTGACATAGTATAATATTTGACCACTTCATGAAAGATAAACTGGTGTTGGAATAGCTCTGTTATGATTGGTGATAAGAGAAAGATCAGGGTCTGTGTTGCTCTGAGAACATTAGATGCAATGCCAATGATTTCATGCAATTATAAAAGGTTGCAACCACTCTCACATCCAATTAACTTCTTTTTCAAAGCCAGCATTCCATGCAATGTGCTAATGTGACTTATTAATTCAATAAATTACCATAAATAAAATTGCCTTTATTTGAAACTCACCTAGTTGATATTTCCTGGATTGACATGTGTAGGGAAAAAGATAAAGAGTTTAACAGAGAAGTAGTAAAATAAAATCCCTTCTCTTTGTTTCTCTGAAGAATCCAAATAAGCAACTGTTTCCGAAGCATGTTCAGTTTGGGGGACTATGAAGAGTTCCAAATGTACAACCCATATCAGGATAGCTTAGCTTGGCTTTTCTATGACACCTCCAGTTTTTCATCATTTGTGTATGTTTGGTTTTTTTTAATTGACTTTAATAGTACTAGAGTTCCCCATAGGAATGCTCAAGAAAATGAATTTTAAGTGTCTTCTGATTTTTCCTTTTGAAAATAACTTTGTTGGTATACAAACCTACAATCATATTTCTAATTAACTAATACATTTCTAATTTAAAAATATTCAGATACTATCACAAAATCAAATCATAGTAATAGAAGATGCTGTTTAGAGACATAAGAGAGCCACTGACTCAAGCGACTTCTTGAGGAAGACTATTCTTTTTTGAGCAAGTGGCTATAAACTCAAATGATGCATTTGACTTGTGATACTCGATGCCTTTGTAATTTGTTTTCATTCTTTCTTTTCCATATGTATGCAGACACAAGTTAACATTTTTAATTTATTTATTTTAGTAGATATTTTCTTTATTTACATTTCAAATGGTATCCTGTTTCCTAGCTTCCTCTCCAAAAATCTTCTAACCCCTCCCCTCCCACTCTTCCCTAATCCACCCACTCCCACTACCTGACCATGGCATTCCCCTATACTGGGGCATAAAATCTTCACAAGATCAAGGGCCTCTCCTCCCATTGATGGCCAACTAGGCCATCCACAGTTAGATATGCAGATAGAGACATGAGTCTCACCATGTGTTTTCTTTCATTGGTTGTTTAGTCCCAGGGAGCTCTGCAGTTACTGGTTAGTTCATACTGTTGTTCCTTCTAGGGGGCTTCAAACCCCTTCAGCTCCTTGGGTACTTTCCCTAGCTCCTTCATCAGGGACCCTGTGCTCTGTCCAATGGACAGCTGTGAGCATCCACTTCTGTATTTGCCAGGCACTAGCATAGCCTCTCAGGAGACAGCTATATCAGACTACTGTCAGCAGGCACTTGTTGGTATCTAAAATAGTATCTGGGTGAAGTGGTTGTTTATGGGATGGATCCCCAGGTGGGGCAATCTCTGGATGGTCCTTCCTTCAGTCCCTGCTCTGAACTTTGTCTCTTTAACTCCTTCTAAAATATTTTGTTCCCCCTTCTAAGAAGGATCAATGTATCCACATTTTGGTCTTCCTTCTTCTTGAGTTTCATTTGTTTTGCAAAATGTATCTTGGGTAATCTGAGCTTCTGTGCTAATATCCACTTAACAATGAGTGCATATCATATGTGTTTCTTTGTGATTGGTTTGCCTCATTTAGGATGATAACCTACAGATCCATCCATTTGCCTAAGAATTTCATAAATTCATTGTTTTCAATAGCTGAGCAGTACTCCATTATGTAAATGTACCACATATTCTGTATCCATTCCTCTGTTGAGGGACACCTGTGTTCTTTCCAGCTTCTGGCTAGTATAAATAGGGCTGCTATGAACATAGTGGAACATGTATCTTTATTACATGTTGGAGAAACTTATGGGTATATGGCCAGGAGTAGTGTTGCTGGATCTTCCAGTAGACTATGTCCAATTTTCTGAGGAACTGCCAAACTGATTTTAGCTTCCTATCAGATTTAGGACTGGTAAAGATCTTTCCCAAAAATGTTGGAGTGTTGGTTGCCATTTTCTCTTATTGACAGTGTCCTATGCCTCACAGAAGCTTTGCAATTTTATGAGGTCCCATTTTTGGATTCTTGATCTTATACCACAAGCCATTGGTATTGTGTTCAGGAATTTTCTCCTGTGCCTATATCTTCAAGGATCTACCCTACTTTCTCCTCTATAAGTTTCAGTGTGTCCAGTTTTAAGTTGAGTTCCTTGATCCACTTAGACTTAAGATTTGTACAAGGAGATAAGAATGGATTAATACACATTCTTCTACATGCTAACTGCCAGTTAAGCCAGCTCCATTTGTTGAAAATGATGTCTTTTTTTTTCCACTGGATGGTTTTAGCTCCTTTGTTAAAATTCAAGTAACCCTAGGTGTTTGTGTTCATTTCTGAGTCTTCAAATCTATTCCATTGATCTATCTGTCTGTCGCTGTACCAGTACCATGCAGTTTTTATTACAATTGCTCTGTAGTACAGTTTGAGGTTAGGGATGGTGATTCTACCAGAGGTTCTTTTTATTATTGAAAATAGTTTTTGATATCCTAGGTTTTTTATTAGTCCAGATGAATTTGTAAATTGCCCTTTTTAACTCTGTGAAGTATTGAATTGAAATTTTGATGGGAGATTGCATTGAATCTGTAGATTGCTTTCAGCAAAATAGCCATTTTTGCTATATTAATCCTGCCAATTCATGAGCATGGGAAATATTTCCAACTTCTGAGATCTTTGATTTCTTTCTTCAGAGACTTGAAGTTCTTGTCATACATATCATTTACTTCCTTAGAGTCACACCAAGGTATTTTATATTATTCGTGACTATTTTGAAGGGGGTTGTTTCCATAATTTCTTTCTCAGCCTGTTCATACTTAGTGTAGAGAAAGGCCACTGATTTGTTAGAGTTAATTTTATATCCAGCCACCACACTGAAGTTATTTATCAGGTTTAGGAGTTCTCTGGTGGAATTTTTGGGGTCACTTATATATACTATCATATCATCTGCGAATAGTGATATTTTGACTTATTCCTTTCCAATTTGTATCCCTTTGATCTCCTTTTGTTGTCGAATTGCTCTGGCTAGGAATTCAAGTACTATAGTGAATAAGTAGGGAGAAAGTTGGCAGCCATGTCTAGCCCCTGATTTTAGTGAAATTGCTTCAAGTTTCTCTCCATTTAGTTTGATGTTGGCTACTGGTTTGCTGTATATTGCTTTTATTATGTCTACTTATGGACCTTGAATTCCTGATCTTCCCAAAACTTTTATTATGAATGGGTGTTGGAATTTGTCACAAGCTTTCGCAGCATCTAATGAGATGATCATGTGGTTTTTGTCTTTGAGTTTGTTTATATAGTGGAATTAATTGATGGATTTCCATATATTGAACCATCCCTGCATCTCTGGGATGAAAATTAGAAAATTGTTTTCCACCCTTTTACTCTGAGGTAGTGTTTGTCTTTGTCCCTAAGGTGGGTTTCCTGTATGTAGCAAAAAGTTGGGTCCTGTTTATGTAGCCAGTCTGTTAATCTATGTCTTTTTATTGGGAAAATGAGTCCATTAATATTGAGAGATATTAAGGAAAAGCAATTTTTGTTTCCTGTTATTTTTGTTGTTAGATTTGGGATTCTGTTCTTGTGGCTATCTTCTTTTATGTTTGTTGAAGGATTACTTTGGGGGGGGGCGTATTTTCCTTCCTTGTGTTGGAGTTTTCCCTTTATTATCCTTTGAAGAGCTGTATTCGTGGAAATATACTATATAAATTTGGTTTCATTATGGAATACTTTGGCTTCTCCATCTATGATGATTGAGAGTTTTGCTGTGTATAGTAGCCTGGGCTGTCATTTGTGTTCTCTTAGGTTCTGTATAACATCTGTCCAGGATGTTCTGGCTTTCATAGTCTCTGGTGAGAAGTCTGGTGTAATTCTAATAGGTCTGCCTTTGTATGTTACTTGACCTTTTTCCCTTATTGCTTTTAATATTCTATCTTTATTTAGTGCATTTGTTGTTTTCATTATTATGTGTCCGGAGGAATTTCTTTTCTGGTCCAATCTATTTGGAGTTTTGTAGGCTTCTTTTATGCTCATGGGCATGTCTTTATTTAGGTTAGGGAAACTTTCTTCTATAATTTTGTTGATGATATTTACTGGCCCTTTAAGTTGAAAATCTTCATTCTCATTTTTACTATTTTCCTTAGATTTGGTCTTCTCGTGTCCTGGATTTCCTGGATATTTTGGGTTAGGATCTTTTTGCATTTTGCATTTTCTTTGATTGTTGTGTCCATGTTTTCTGTGGAATCTTTTGTACCTGAAATTCTCTCTTTCATCTCTTGTATTCTCTTGGTGATGTTTGCATCTATGTCTCCTGATTTCTTTCCTAGGATTTCTATCTCCAGAGTTGTCTCCATTTGTGTTTTCTTTATTGTTTCTCCTTCCATTTTTAGATCTAGGATGGTTTTGTTCAATTTCTTCACCTGTTTGGTTGTGTTTTCCTGTAATATTTAAAGGGATTTTTGTGTTTCCTCTTTAAGGACTTCTACCTCTTTATCTGCATTCTCCTCTATTTCTTTTTTTTTTTTTTTTTTTTTTTTTTTTTTTTTTTTTTTTTTTTTTTTTTTTTTTTTTTTNTTTATCATGAATGGGTGTTGGATTTTGTCAAATGCTTTCTCAGCATCTAAGGAGATGATCATGTGGTTTTTACCTTTGAGTTTGTTTATGTAGTGTATTATGTTGATGGATTTCCGTATATTAAACCATCCCTGCATTCCTGGGATGAAGCCCACTTGGTCATGATGGATGATCGTTTTGATGTGTTCTTGGATTCGGTCAGCGAGAATTTTGTTGAGTATTTTTGTATCGATATTCATGGGTTTAGTGCAGAGTTCTATCAGACCTTCAAAGAAGACCTAGTCCCAGTTCTTCTCAAAGTATTCAACAAAATAGAATCTGAAGGTACACTACCCAATTCATTCTCCTCTATTTCTTTAAGGGAGTTTTTACTGTCCATTTTAAAATCCTCTACCAGTATCATGAGATATGATTTAAAATCCCAATCTTGCTTTTCCAGTGTGTTGTAGTATACAGGACGCACTGTGGTAGGAGTACTGGGTTCTGATGATGCCAATTGGTCTTGGTTTCTGTTGGTAAGATTCTTATGTTTGCTTTTTGCCATCTGTTAATCTCTGGTGTTAGATGTTCTAGCTGTCTCTGGTTAGAGCTTGTTCCTCCTGTGAGTCTCTTAGCCCATATCAGCCCTCCTGGGAAACCAGCTCTCTCCTGGCAAGACCAGTGTGCAGAAGGCTGTGGAACAGCCCTACCTCCTGGCTGTAGATGTAGGCACATAGGACCCTGTCCTAAAAGCTCTGTTGCCTCTGCTCTCCTGATTGACCCACCTCAGAGAGCTTCAGGATTTTAAAAAAATGGCAATATCAACTGAGACCCATGATCAGAGCACACCCTGGAGGCAAGCTCTCCTCTGGCAGGAAAGGTGCACAGAGGACGGAGGATCGGTTCTACCTCCTGGCTGAGGATGATGATCCTTAGGGACCTTTTCCAAGAAGCTCTCTTGCTTCTGTGGCCACCATTCTCTCCTTCGTGGAACTGCCCCAAAGGGACATTGGATAGAAATGTAGTTTAACAATTTAATTATCTTTTCCTTCTGAATCATTTGAATAAGTGCTAAGATTTAGTACAAATAGCACTCTTGGTACAAACAAATCAAATGAACAGATGCATTAAAGAGAAGAGACTCCATGAAGTTTTCTGATGTTTTATTATTATTTTTTCTTTTACGGCTTCCTTCCTTCCTTCCTTCCTTCCTTCCTTCCTTCCTTCCTTCCTTCCTCCCTCCCTCCCTCCCTCCCTCCCTCCCTTCCTTCCTTCCTTCCTTCTTCCTCTTCCCTCCCTCCCTCCCTCCCTCCCCCTCTCTTTCTTTCTTTCTTTCTTTCTTTCTTTCTTTCTTTCTTTCTTTCTTTCTCTCTCTCTCTCTCTTTTTGGTTTTAGAGACAGGGTTTCTCTGTGTAGCCCTAGCTGTCCTGGAACTCACTCTGTAAACCATGCTGGCCTCAAACTCAAAATCTGTCTGCCTCTGCCTCTGCCTATCAAATGCTGGGATTAAAGTCATGTACTACTACTGCCCAGCTTATTTTCTTTTGAAAAAGAACTTTTCTAAAATACTTAGATAAATACCACATATTATATATATTTAGCATAAAAAAGAAAGAAGGAAAGAAAGAAAAGAAGGAAAGAAAAAAAGAAGGAAAGGAAGAAAGAAAGGAGAAAAATTCCCTCAGAGGAAGAGAATTCCACAAAATTCACAAAATTTCCAAAGTATCGATCTTAAATTTAATAAAGTTTGTAAAACTTTTCAAGCTAAAAAAAAATCCATGACAAATTGATAAATGACATTTTATTTATCAGTCCTCCAGACTCATCTCCAAATAATGGTATGGTAAGAGACACCAAGTAATTCTGAATGACATAATCCATCACAATGGAATTGAAGATTCATATATAAATGAGCTCTTAAGTAGAAATGTTGGGTCATTAATCATAGATCTCTACTGTGAATAAGATATTGTTCTATTTAACTAGAAGTCCTGTTATTCTACTACATTGTTCTAGAAAAATTCTGTGATGGCTTTCTTCCTTATTGCTTGTATTAAAGTAAATTATTCTGCTTTTTGGGTGGAACTATTTGAATAGGTATATGGATTGTCTGTGAATATGTGTGAATGCCTCCCTGTGTTTATGTCAGAGTGTAGAAAATGCTCATGTTTTTTATAGTTCAAAAACCTCAAATCTAAGTGGAATTCCCAATAAATCTGTATCTTCAGCCTTGGAAGAATAAGTTTCTCTGGTTTCATGCTATATGATGTATTTGATACATTTGTTTTCTTCTCCTGTTGTATGTCTACAATTCCCTTCATTTTTTTTTTTTTGATAATGAGTTCTGAATATAAATGCATTCATTGTCTCAATAGATGCTGGGCTTAGAAAGCTTACTTTTAAACTACTTTTAAAATTGAAGGAAGTGGTTGTCTTGAGATTTCTAGCTCCGTGCCTACTGTCATTAGAGTTATATCATTCAATGGTCTTTTCTATCCTTTAGCTCAGTAGATCTACTCTCACATCAAAACAACAACAACAAAACAAACAAACAAACAAACAAAACCAATAGTCAGTCCTTCTGAGATTATTTAGGGTCAAAGAAAAAGACCATTATGACATTGACATTCAGAAGTTACTTCAGCTGTCTTTGTGTTTCTGAATCAATTATGGGCTTCTGTGGATGATCATCCCTTACTTTAATAATACCTAAATTACCCATACATTTGTTTCATTCTTAATTATTTATCTCTAAGGGTTAACATAATATTTCTTATGCCTCACTGGAATATTCTTTACAAATTGTCTCATTCCCTGTTTTCTTCTCCTTGGATACAAATAAAGTTTAAAAAAATTCTAATTACATGAAGTTGGATGGGTAGGGGGGTTGTAAAGGATTTGGGAGGAGTTAGCGGAAGGGAGAAAATATGATAAAAAATATATGGTTTGAAGAATTTTTAAATAAAATAAAACAATTAAAACTATGTTTCCAGAAAGAATTAAGTCAACCATTCTTAAACCACAACTGTTCAGACTGTGTAGGATTTTAGATGTCCCTTAATACGCAGTATGATATAATTTCCCAAATTGTTTTACAAAAATTTTGTCAAGGGATAATTAGGAATCAGCAAGGGAGGGAAGCTTAGGGTGAATAAAGTAAGTGTGAAGTAAGTGAACATATGGCTTGGAAGGCCATATACATGTCTATTACCATGTTTTACCTATTCAGCAGAAATCAGTAACCTGGATATTACCCTCCACTCCATTCTCTCCTGCATGTTACCCATTGAGTTAGTTACTAAGCCTTCAGTCTCTACATTTCTCTTGAAGCAAGCCTGGGTCTTTTGTAGTCACATTCCAATCACTCCCATCCCCTCTGCCTGTTTCCCTCTATTCCTCATTAAGAATATGCAGGATCCAGTTGTGGAGTAAGCAAAGGTTTTATTTCCTCTGAGGAGAATTCCATAACCAGAGAGCATTTTTGTAGCTTCCTCTTATTTGGCTTTCATCCATACTGGCTCCCCTCCCTTCTGTCCCCAAGTGAATCTCTACAAGCTAAGTGACAATGGCAGCTTTCTGATTTTAAAGCTGACATGACATTTTGATGACTGTCACCAGCCAAATTACTCTCTGTAGATTGCTTAATTTGTAGAATGTGTTCCATAATCACATTTTTTCTCCTGACTATCCTATAACCTTTTCTTCTCTTTATTTCTTTGCCCCATTTCCTTTCCCTTGCTGTCAGCAGGTGGTCACTGGTGTCTTAGAAGAGATTTTGGCATCAAACCAAATCTGGAAAAGCAACAGAAATTGTGCTTCAACTAACAACTATTTCCTAAGTATAAACTTTGCTGGGAGAATAGACTCATGCACATTAACTGTGTAGGTGGCAAAGAGCTATAGAGCAGAAGCTACAATGTACAGATGTGCAGCATCCTGGCCCATTAAAGACTAAGAGTCACCTCAGATCTCTATTTTGTTTATGTTAATATGAAAATTCATGGAGGACATTGATGCATAAAGTTTATGACAAAAATTACACTGAATTCATTTGACAGAAGTAATATGAGTAGCAGGAGATGTCATGGAGGTAGTCTACCCCCATTCATTACAGAAGAATTTCAAACCCATACCAGAATATCATTTCTTGTCTTCTAGGTTTTAAAACTCAGATATGTGGCAGTAGCTCCTGTAAATGATTTTTTTCATAGTATTTTTTATAATCAATTTATAATTCTAATTCCCTTTCAGCAGACATTGCTGCTGCTTCCTGGCTATACAGAACCCAACTTGAATGTCAGTGCTTTCTCCAGCATTCCCTACCCCAGAAATATTTTTTTTTCTTTTTTAAATACCACATTTTATTATTTAATAAATAACAATTCTGAGACTTGGCTGTTGTACATAGTGTTGTGATAAATATGACTGCTCTTTGTGATGTGCTATATTGCTTAATTTATACACTTATATCGCTTAATGTATACACTGAGGCATGTCTTAAGTGGACCATGTATTAGTTCTGTTTTTAGTGTTTTGGGGAATCTCAATATTGGTTGGTTCCATCTACATTCCCATAGCATAATAATAATTGTCCTTCTCTACATTTTCACCAGCATCGCTGTTATTTATTTATTTATATTGAATATTTCATGTATTTACATTTCAAATGTTATCCCCTTTCACAGATTACTATCCGGAATCCCCCAATCTCATCCCCCTCCCCCTGCTTCTATGAGGGTGCTCCCCCAACCACTCACCCAACCAATCCCGCCTCCTTATCCAGGAATTCCCCTACACTGGGGCATTGAGTATTCACAATACCTAGGGTCTCCCCTCCCATTGATGTCCAACATGGCCATCCTCTGTTATATATGCATCTGGAGTCATGGGTCCCTCCATGGGTCCTCTTTGGATAGTGGTTTCATCCCTGGGAATTCTGGGGGTCTGTTTGGTTGATATTGTTGTTCTTCCTATGGGGTTGCAAACCCATTCAACTCCTGCAGTCCTTTAACTCATTCACTAGGGACCCTGTGCTCAGTTCAATAGTTTTTCTGAGCTTCTGGGGCTAATATCCACTTATCAGTGAGTGTGTGTTCTTTTGTGACTAGGTTATCTCACTCCAGATGATATTCTAGTTCTATCCATTTGCCAAAAAACTTCATAAAGTCATTTTTTAAAATAGCTGAGTAGTACTCCATTGCATAAATGCACCACATTTTGTATCCATTCCTCTGTTGAAGGACATCTGGGTTCTTTCCAGCTTCTGGATATTATAAATATGGCTGCTATGAACATAGTGGAGCATGTGTCCTTATTACATGTAGGGCATCTTCTGGGTATATGTCCAGGAGTGGTATTAGTGGGTCTGAAGATAGTACTATGTTCAGTTTTCTGAGGAACTGCCAGACTGATTTCCAGAGGGTTTGTACCACCTTACAATCCCACCAGTAATGGTGGAGTATTCTTTCTCCATGTCTTCCCCAGCATTTGCTATTACCTGAGTTTTTGATCTTATACATTTTGACAGGTGTGAGGTAGAATCTCAGTGTTGGTTGATTTGCATTTCCCTGATAATTCAGGAGGTTGAACATTTCTTTAGGTGTTTCTCAGGTATTCGATGTTCTTCAGTTGAGAAATCTCTGTTTAGCTCTGTACTCTATTTTTTAATAGGGTTATTTAATTCTCTGGAGTCTAACTTCTTGAGTTCTTTGTATATATTAGGTATTATCCCTCTATCTGATGTAGGATTCATAAAGATCTTTCCCCAATCTGTTGGTTGCTGTTTTGTCCTATTGACAGTGTCTTTTGCCTTACAGAAGCTTTGCAACTTTATGAGGTCCCATTTGTCTATTGTTGATCTTAGAGCATAAGCCATTGGTGTTCTGTTCAGGAACTTTTGACCTGTGCTCTTGTGTTCAAAGCTCTTCTCTGCTTTCTCTTCTATTAGATTCAATGCATCTGGTTTTATGTGGGGGGGGTCCTTGATCCACTTGGACTTGAGCTTTGTGTAAGGAGATAAGAATGGACTGATTTGCATTTTGCTACATGTTGACCACCAGTTGAACCAGCACCATTTGTGGAAAATGCTATTTCCTCCCCCCCCCCCACTGGATGGTTTTAGCTCCTTTGTCAAAGATCAAGTGACCATAGGTATATGGGTTCAATTCTGGGTCTTCAATTGTATTCTATTGATCTACCTGCCTGTCACTGTACCAATACCATGCAGTTTTTTTTTTTTTTAATCACAACTGCTCTGTACTACTGCTTGATGTCAGGGATTGTAATTGCCCCAGAAGTTCTTTTATTATTGAGAATAGTTTTTGCTATCCTGGGATTTTTGTTACTTCAAATGAATTTTCAAATATTTTTTCAACTCTATGAAGAACTGAGTTGGAATTTTGATGGTGATTGCATTGAATCTGTAGATTGCTTTTGGTGAGATGGCCATTTTTACTATATTAATCCTGCAAATCCATGAGCATGGGAGATATTTCCATCTTCTGAGATCTTTTCTGATTTTGTTCTTCAAAGACTTAAAATTCTTGCTACTCCTAAATTCTAAAACTGATGTTTATAGTTTTCTTTTAAAACAACCTGAAGTATGCAAGTGATGCCATGGGCTAGCCTTTAGCTGTGGGAGAAGTCTCAGCTTTCCCTTGTACAGAGCCTAAGAAGCTTTTAAAGAAAATAAATTTATTGTCTTTGTAAAAACAAAGACACTGCCTGAGCGAGGAAAGAGAAGAAAGGTAGGAAATGGAAAGACTAGGCAAAGCAGAGCAGGCATGGGCTAAGAGGCAGACTTGCTGCTCGCCCAGAATAATGAATGGGTGAGTCAGTCCCAAGCCACAAGGGACC
>LR756404.1:1470973-1473473 GCA_902729485.2 Mus minutoides | reverse complement strand
AGACATGGGGAACCCAGGAACCACACAGCTCTGAGAAGCTTCCTCATCAGCAGCTTCGTAGCTCCCAGGGGAGCAAATCCCCAGCTGAGCTGAGAACTCAGCCCTGCCCTTCTCTTCTTTCTTCTCTTTATTGCTTCTTGGCTTCTTCAGATAAGAGAGTCACAAAAGGGTGTAGAGGGAGGAATCCGGGAGTGACTGCTTATGCTCCCAGGAGGGAGCAGACAGCAGCAATGAATTGAACATAGCACACTGCTTATATAGGGCTTCTTGTGGGGGAGGAGTGTTGGGAGAAAATTCTAGGATGGAGCTTTCCAGAGTGAGGTTTGGTGGAAATTCAAGTCCTGAGTTTGGGGAATTGATGGGTTTTCCTGTTCAGAGATTGGTGTGGGAAGTTAAGGAACTGATTCCTAAAAGTTGAATTCCTATTTAAGGATTGGTAGCTTTTGTTCAACTTTTCACCAATAATTAGTGTAAACTCGGGAGGGTCCTGTTGAAGGAGTGGAGATGATCTTTGTGACAGTTATGTCTGTTAGTGAGGTCTGGGGGAGGGGCCTGGCTGCTGGAGCCCCTCAGGCTGGGCCCTGGCCACTTTTCCTGCCTTGAGGATTTAAAAAGTTTGCAAAGTATACAAAGTTATCAGTAATCAAGGGAATAAAATCACAGAAACTGAAGTGGAAAGACTAAGAATACAGAGCATTAGTTAATAGTGTCTCCTATACATGATAGGTAAAAGAAAACCATGAAATTTCAACAATATGATTGCCTGAACAAGAATGACATAATGACACTAGCGGACATTCCAGTGTGGACAGGGGGAATTTGACATGGTCCTGTCCCTAAATGAAGGGCTATAGATGGTCAATGGCTGTGGAGAGAGTGAAAATTAGATTCCTCCAGGGATAAGTTAATGAATGGGTATGTGTATATATGAACAACACTAAATGGATTCAGTGAATAGTATGGATTCAATGTGTGTGTGTGTGTGTGTGTGTGTGTGTGTGTGTGTGTGTGTGTGTGTACATTATTTCCCTCTTTCTCTGTCAAACTCCCTGTGTCTGTCTTTGTCTCTGTCTGTCTGTCTGTCTGTCTGTCTGTCTGTCTCTGTCTTTCTCACTCTCATGCACACTAGTTCACTAGTTATTAAAGAAGAGACCATTATTTGGGAAGAAGGAACAGATGAAGACTTTGCATGGGGAGGAAGTGGTAGAAGTGGTTGTACGTGAAGTTCTCAAAAATATTTTTTTTTCAAAAGTAAAGAATCAAACTTCAGCCTTAACCTCATTAGTATGTCCTGATCATCTGAATTAACTGGCTGTGATTCTGGCACACAGCATCCTTCTGAAATATAGAAGCTCAAAAGTCTCAGCAATGTGATAAAGACTGGTTTGAGTGAAAATTAGAACACATTCTGAGTCAATGGCCTTAGGCATCGAAAAGGCAATGCAAAAGTAAATGTCTGTTCTAACACCACTAACAGATAGAGTGGAACCTATGAACGGGGAATGAAAAAAATGTATCAAAGTTTGAGGTAAATAGATTTAATTAAAACACAGACTTCCTAAATCCATTTTCTGTGATTATTTGTTATTATTCTTAGAAGCTGATTAAGCAGTAACAGATGTCACTAATACACAAATCTCATTACACATGTAAAATACACTTAGTACATTTAAGGCCATGATTAGAACATCTCTGAAAGGTATGGTTAACTACTTCCTACTTTATTTGAAATGTAAAAAAAAGTTATTTTATATTTTGGAAAGAGAAAAATGTTTGGGTCAAAACTTGAGTCTTTTAAATTGTTTTTAGTGTAGGAAGTCTTTTATAGTCAGACAATTAAATGTTTACTGCATGCATACATAGACATTGAATTTAGAATAGGGAGAAATATTTAACTAGGTTGATCTTTGCCTTAAAGAACATAACATTAAAGAGTTTGAGAGCTGAATTATGGAAATTGTTTTGTTTTTTGTTGTTGTTTTGGTTTTTTTTGTTTTTTGTTTGTTTTTTGGTTCTGGTGAATCAGAAAGTTACATCATTTACAGTATTCTAGAATGAAGTATCCAAGATTATAAGACATGTAATGTGTCCTTTCTGTACCTAAGGCCTGAGTATTATTGTCTATTTTCTAGGCACACTAGCTACTCAGTATATATATTTATTTGTTAAACCAATCTTGAACAGTGTTATATCAGTTAGTTATTCTTGTTGCTCTAACAAAACACTTGACAAAAGAACTTGCCATGGTGGGGATGACATAGAGGCATTGTAAGATCTAATCAGAAATACCCCTATTTCAAACACCCCACGAATCACGAGACCGGTCTTGATGCAAAAAAGCATGAGGATTTTTAATCGGAGCTCCGGGACGACCCGTATCCCACGCAGGGGACAGGGGGGTCGACCCTGAGGGAAAAGAGGACCCAGTTTTTATGGTTCCTCAAGAGGGAGAGAAGGAGGAGGAGGGAGTAGGGGATTTTTCTGATTTGACAATATCTGA
>LR756404.1:1403135-1470873 GCA_902729485.2 Mus minutoides | reverse complement strand
AGTTTCGGGGTCTTTGAGGCCTGTTACATTTTCTTAGGATCTTTCAACACAAGGGACTCTATTTTGTCTTTGGTTACGTACTACTCTTTCAGCATGAGCTTGATGTAGCTGGTCAAATTAAAATCCCAGTCAAGTAACAGCGAAATGGATTGGGCTGCTCAGTTTGGTTTCTCCTTTTTGTTTTGTTTTTATTTTGTGAGAAAGGGTTTCTCTGTGTAGTCCTGGCTATCCTGGAACTCACTCTGTAGGCCAGGCTGGCCTTGAACTCAGAAATCCACCTACCTCTGCCTCCCAAGTGCTGGGATTAAAGGCATGTGCCACCAGTGCCTGGATTGGCTTTCTCCTTTTTATTCAGTTCAAGATGTCAACCCACAGAATGGTGTTGCCCACATTAAGGGTAGGCCTTCCCATTCCAATTAACTCAATTTAAATACACCCCTCATGAGCATGCCCAAATGTCTGTATCCTACATCATTCCAGATCCTTTTAAATTGACAATCAATTTTAGCCATCACAAAGAAGGGATATGGTTTGCTCAAGGTCACAGGACCTCTAAATAGTTGGAGAGTTGATTCTAGGCAGCTTGAAAGGAAGATATCTGAAAGTATCTGAAAGATAGATACTATGGTATCTTTCAGAATAGGTAATAGAAGCAATTTTGGGTTGTAAATTCTTAAATACTCTGAGTTTCAGCTCACAGTTTTGTATAGTTGACCTTGGTGGGGATGGCTTGGAGACAGGATAGGCAGTCAAGTAACAAAGATGAATGATGCTTTGAATAAATAAATAGCTTTACTAAATATATTATTAAATGAACTACAAAATGTTTCCAAGACAGCATTATATTTGCTTATTATGAGACAAATAATTAAGGAATGGAAATTATTAGTGAGTCAGCAGTTTCATAATCTGTAACAATTTCCTATGAAGGAAAGCAAGACACACATTTTTTTCATTGTCCAGAATCATTCAACCCTATATGAACTATTAATAATGTCACCAGAGATTTAGGGTAAAAGTCTGGACTCTAGTAGCACCTAAAATGTTGCTGAGCTACCTGTACCCCAATACACTAATTAGAGACAAGTCATGGTGAAAATCAGGAGAAGATTTACTTATATGTTCGCATTGGGAAGAGATGCACAAATCATTCCTGGAGAGTTCTGATACAAAGGCACAATCTATGTATGTTTAATTAGTCCTGGCAAAGATGTCAGGGATGATGAGTCCTACCCATCATTAACCCTTTTTTTTTTTCTTGGCTTCAGTCTGTCCTACAAGGTTGTTGAAATATATGCAATCTCTTTCTTGGAGGCAAGCTTCTCTGGATGGCCCCTGGGTTTTCAGTCTTGCTTTTTCTTTGGCATTAGATTCTTGGGAATTGTTTTAAATTCTGTTGGGCCCATTGTATCAAGAGTGTGATAGCTTAAGGGTCAGTTTATAATGTTCCTGGTGGGTACAATAAGTAATTATTTTTTATTTGGTTATGGTCTCATTTTCTAACCCAAGTTAGCCTCTGAGTCCTAGTAAGCTAGTTGAGAGGGATTTAGGCTTGTTTCATCATGCTTTGTTCTAATTAGTTTTTGTTTCTTTGTTTGTTTGTTTATTTTGCTGCAGGATGGGGAAGGGATGCTTTTCCTCCTCTTAAACATTAAAATACACTTTGAATATGACATGGAAATGCGAATAATTAATGTTATCTTTCAGAATTGTGCTCCAGATGAAATAAGGACAGAAGTCCCCTTTATAGTTCCCCTCCATTACAGGAAAAGTAGAGCTCATGGAGACTTGATTGGAACATTGTATCTGATTCCCACATTAAATGCTCATCAGAAATGATAATTTTGGACTTAACTAAGATATAAGTCCTAAGAATTTGCTGTGATTCCCCACAAAACTTTTAATATTTTATTTAGTTTGTGATGTACTCATCCTGGGCAACATTTGGAATGTAAATAAATAAAATAATTGTAAAAAAGAAAATGTTACTTCTTTTATGATCTCTACCACAAAAGGTTATTGTCTGGCATTACATTTTATTCATTATTCCCATATCTCTTTATTTCATTTAATAGACTTTTCTTGTAAGAATAACAACTTCTCCACTGATGACAAAGCTGGCTATAAGGACTGTGAACTGAAGGACCTGAAGTTAGAACATCTGTAAGATAAATCTTCTCAAGGCCACAACATGCTAAATGCTATGAGGCTTTTCCCTAAAATGCAATGAAAGGATTTTCATTTTCATACAACCAGACTGTAAACAAACACATTTCCAAGTGAGAGATCAAAAGGAAATTTTATAGTTCTATGGTTTGCAACAAGACTGAGGGGTCATATGAAACTCACTGTCTTAGATTGTCTTAGTCTTTTCCCTAGTTCTTTGAAAGAATGATCTAGTACTATTTTGCTGAGTTATATCCTTAGAGTAACTTAGTTTACTTTTGATATCCATTTGCATAATATTTAGTTGTCAATTCATTACTTAAAATTGGATTACTCTCCCTATATTTTAAATTGTAGGATATATTTCCCACTAAACAACAAATTATAGTAAATAAAAATAAAATAAAAAGCTGAAACTTTCCTAGAAAGATTACAAAGCTAGTAGAAAACTGCTCTGAATTTTAAATAACATCTTAGATTATTATTACTTAATATTGTTCTGTTTATAGTATATAACAATAAAGATTAGTGTATAAACAGAATAAAACTTTTAAGATGATGCACTAGTTCCCATGTAACTTAAAAGCCACATATATTGTGGCTTTGGGGGATAGGATTATATGTTTAGGAATGTATGACCATATCCAATGTAGGTTGCTATTTTCATCAAGAACCTTGGGGATATGGTAAGTAATTTTGCTTAATGTTTGAAGAAATCAGATTTTGGATTGTAATTCCATATCTTATGCACTGGAAAATTTTGAATAAATGTAATATTTCATGGATCTCCACTTCCTTGTGGCAAAAATAACATGAAGTAGTGGTACTATCAAGTTGTTGTTCTGTTATTTAATAAAATTAATCAAAGATCATAAAATCTCAAGTTTGCAATAAAATCCTAACACTATGATTTCACAAAGGGTAGGGGAATACACTAGTATTCAAAGCTGCTGGTATTGTCCCCACACAACCTGGAAAAGAAATTGTTAATGATAGTCATTAATTTCATTAGTTCCTTTATGTAAGACACAATCAAGACTGTGCGGTTGGTGATAATGAACCAACAGACACCTCTGCCTTCAAAGAAAGAAAAACTAAGTGACTAACGATCTTTGATCCTGTTTTTGCGAAAACCTCTGAAGCCCAAATGGTTGTACTGATCACTGACTACTGAAGGTCCACAATGCAAATGAGGGATGCATAAATCAAAACCTGTAGCTTGGTTTCCCACAGGGTCCAGGTGTGTTCTTGAAAAGAAAAGAAAATGTTCTTGCTTTCCATCTGGAACTCCTAATAATCTTTCAGACAAGAAGACAGCTCAATTCACAAATGTTTACTTCTGCAATGTAGAAAGTGAATATAATTTTCATGGGGGGAGGGCTTAGTCTACAACACTTTTCAATAAAAATGTTTCCAATTTGATTGAAAAGACCAAACACAAATTTTAGAAAATTTATAAGTCCTGAATAAACTTTAAAATGCACAGGAAGATAATTTATGTTGCTAAAACTGAATGAACAGGCAACAAAAGCAATGAGAAGGACAGTAAAGTTTCCTTGTCCTCAGAAAGCATTACTTATCTAAACTCCTGGTCACATTTTAAATGCTCTCGAGGGAGAACACATTAGATTATTGAAACTTTACTGTGGAAGAGTTTCAATTGCTTTATATAGGCTGACAAAAAAGGTATGGTCTAGATTAAAGGTGGATCTTCCCACATGAAAAGGTCTATTTTGGGTGGGACTTCTCACTGCCAAGTTTGAAATTTACATGAGACATTGGTCAGAGAGCTGAGCGAAAAGACACAGATGACAAAAAGCTGACTAGGTCCAGGAGTGTGAGGCAAGTTCAGGTGACATGTTACACAGTGGGGAAGTAAGATAGACAGCAAACACGCCCTACTGCCTTTGAGTTTGGGCCTCAGGATGAGTTTGGTGGCTTAGTTTAGGTGACCTGGATATTGGACTTATTGAGCATGAAGCTTTCCAAAACTTGGAGGAAATCCATACACTCATATAGCATTTGTAAAATGATTTTTTGAAAGGCTGAGCCTTAAAACTTTTAGGCCTTGTCCCCAAGTGGTCATTTGTATTTTGAATGAAGGCATATAATGTGGTTGGAATTGGTGCAAAGGATGTACAGTTAACAGTACAATTAAAGGCTAATTGTTCTAGTCTTAAAATAATTTATGTTAGAAAGCAATTATTAAGGTAATAGCACAAATATAAAATAAAATGTTCATATACATTAAAATATTACTAAAGGTAATATTTTATTAATACTATTAAAGGAAAATATAAGCCTAGACACAAATGTTAACTATATTTCGAGTTGAAACACATAGTTACTATTGATGAACTTTACTAAATTGAGCATTTTTTTAATATATTATTCATAGGGCTATAACCTTGCAAAAACTCTTGGCATTAGCTGAGTGTACTCTGAGTCAGTCATTTATACCTAGAGTTAAAATTCCTTTGGGTAATTATGAACTTTTGTGTGGGATAGCTGCCCTACTAAGCGTCTCCTTTTGACTGTCCTATCAGATCTGTGATGCTTATCCTTAGTTGTCCACTTGACTACATCTGTAATGAACTAAAATGCAAGCCTGGAAAGGATTTTTCTTGATTGAATCATTGGCAGTGAGAAAACCCACCCAAAATAGACCTTTTGATGTGGGAAGATCCACCTTTAATCTAGGCCATACCTTTTTTGTCAGCCTATATAAAGGACATGGAAAAAGGAAGCTTGCTCTCTTTGCATGCCAGCTTTCATGACAAATGGAATCTTCCTTCCTCCCTTCCTCCCTTCCTCCCTCCCTCCCTCCCTTCCTTCCTTCCTTCCTTCCTTCCTTCCTTCCTTCCTTCCTTCCTTCCTTCCTTCCTTTCTTCCTTCCCTCCCTCCTCCCTCCCTCCTTCTCTCCTTCCTCCCTCTTCCCCTCCCTCCTTCCATCACTTCCTTTCTTCTACTGAAGTGGAGCCTACATCTTCAGGATTCTAGCATATACTAAAGTACAGCTAAAGCATCCAGCCTTGTTGCTTTAAGGACTACTAGATTCTTAGGCTTTCCATTTGAAGATAGTCATTGTAGGTATAGATAGACCATAACCGATAATCCATTGTAATAAAGCACACACACACACACACACACACACACACACACACACACACACACACACACAATCAGTGAGATTTCCCTAGACAAACCTAATACAACATCCTAACCTGTAGCAGATAGTTCTTTTAATTTTGTGACAAATCACAATGAAGCTCCTAAGCATGCAGTCACTAAAAATTCTCTGGGCCATGTTTCCATGTTTTTCCCCCTGTGATTTCTTTCTCTTTTTTCTTTGAAAGTTTCCAATTATAGTTTATTCTTCTCCTGAAGATTCTCAGATTGAGTCTGAGAAGTTTTGCACATAATAGCTATCACTTTTTCACTATGTCCCATCACAGATATTCTGGAGACATCTACTCAGATATCAGGCTCAAATTATTTCTATTTCTATTACCTATTTCCTATGGTTCAGTGGATGGCCCTATACTCATGAATATGTGGGCAGCAGTAAGTGGGCTTAGTAAGTTATTAATAAAATGAGGGCACCAAGTTGGGAGGTGTATGTGTTGAGATGGCTGTAGGGGGAAATGGTGGTGGTGGAAATAATCATGTTTCATTTTATACATGGTTGAAATTCTCTAGAATAAAACCATAGCTTTTTCAAAAAAGAAAAAAAAAACTTTACTTCTTAGATTTTTTTTTCTCACTGGGACATGTATATGTATATATATATATATATATATAATACATAACTTATTTTATGGTATTTACATGTTAGAGTAGGACATTGGAAAATAAGTCCTACTAGAGGTCAGAGAATACTAAATCAAATGAAAACAGAACAGAACACATTCTAGATTCAAGACTGTTGCAAGAAATGCTGTAAGCCTAAACTGGATCATTTTTAAAAACTGAACATTTAAAGTTGCATAATTGGCATTAAAAAAGGCATTCAATTAAAGTACCTCTGGCTGAAACAGTGTTAAATGAAAAGGAGCAACAACAAAACTCACCAGATCGACACAACAGAACTGAACTTCTTGTTCTAAGATCCATGCTGCATCATCTTCAGCAGAACAAGTTCTGAGGCTACTTTAGAATTCCACATCTAGCCAGCAGATGGGGAAGTGAGAGAGGACAGGATCGCACAGGAAGTTTTTATGGTGTCATGCCTGGCAAGTACTCATGTCATTTTCATTCATGTCCCATGTGCCAGAAAAATTGGCCCTTTTGCCACATATAAACTTTTAAAGGAGTCTCAGAAGTAGATTCTAATCATATGCCAAGCTCTACCACTGGGTCTAATAGTGGTGGGGGAAATATCAGTAGGGTAGGTGTTAAGATTTGAATACCAAGTTTCCCACATTCTCATGAGTTTCAACAATTGGTCCTAGCTAGACTGGGCTCTTTAAAGAGGGTGTGGAATCTTTGGAATTGGAATTGGAATTAGACCGGAGGCCACAGGGCCACAGGGGCAAGATGATAAGGGCTATAGACTAGGCTCACTCTGTTCTCTATTCATACTTCATTTGCCTCTGGCTCTTGCTGCCACAGCTGGAGTTCTTCCTGCTCTCATGATTTCCTGACTTGTGACTACAAACAAACCTGTCCACTCTAAAGTTGCTCTCTATTGGGGTATTTTATCACAGCAATAGAACTGTAACCCTATAAGAGGAACAACAATATGAACTAACCAGAACCCCCAGAGCTCATGTCTCTAGCTGCACATGTAGCAGAAGATGGCCTAGTCAGCCATCACTGGGAAGAGAGGCCCCTTGGTATTGCAAACTTTATATGCCCCAATATAGGGGAACGCCAGGACCAAGAAGTGGGAGTGGGTGGTAGGGGAGCAGGGCCATGGGAGGGTAGAGGGAACTTTTGGGATAGCATTTGAACTGTAAATTAAGAAAATATCTAATAAAAAATTTAGAAAAGAAAAAAAAAAAAGAAAAAAAAAAGAACTGTAATCAGTTCTTGTTGTAGATATAAGAATTTATCATCTTTAATCAGTCGCTATTGTGAAGTCAGTTGTGTGTTAAGCATGAGAGAAAAAGGAATTTACTCTCCATTCTCCTTCTACAATGGTTCACTGAAGAAAAACATATATTAATTTACTTTTATCATTTAGAATAATAAATGTTATAGGAGAAATAAGTACAAGAAATTAAAAAATTCTCACATCTACAGGGAATTCTCATTTCTATTTCCTTAGCCTTTATTTTAGAAAAGAGTGATTAGGAAGAAAAGAATATATAACTTTTTTTTCATTTTATTGTTTTATTGCAGTCATTTAAATTGAAACCCAGGAGCTTTGTACACTTCACAGAGCTAAATTCTTGCTCATTGAATAGTGCTAAATGTCCTGTTCTATGTGCCTTATTGATATTATTTTCTGAGACAGAGTCTGTTGTATCCCAAGCTAACCTCAAACTTGCTATGCAGCTAAAGATGACTTTGAACTTTTTTTAAAAATATATTTTTCTTATTTTAATTTTTTCTTTGGGTATTGTGATATAGTGTTATATAAGAACATTTTCTTTTTATTTTTTTCCAATTTTTATTAGATATTTTCTTCATTTACATTTTAAATGATATAGGGGAGCAGGGCGGGGGATTGGGGAGCGTATAGGGGACTTTCAGGACTTTGAATTTCTAATTCTTCAATTTCTATCTCTTCAGCAATGGAAATTTTAGACATGTGGTTTTAACTGGTGCTAGGGATAAATGACATGTTTCATGTATGTTAGTTAAGCATTACACCAACTAAGCCATATCCCCAGCTCATTAATATCAATTTTTAATGGACTAAAATGAGAATCTAAAGATTATTTTGGAGATATTTTATTTTAGGTCGGCTGTTCTGAGGGTTTTGAGTGATTTTGCCCAAAATTTTTCAATGGTGAAAGTGAAGAAACATCCAAAGTTTAGTAGAATTGTTTTTTAAATGATGGGAGACCAAGATCCATTATGAAATATCTATGAAGAATGGGTATCATTGGGGGGAGTGATCATCTCCATTTCATTAAAATTATTCTAAAAGTAAGCATATTCTGAGAAATAATGGATCCTGTACTCTTTAAGTTCATCTGCTCCATTTTTAAAATAGTATGGGGTTGTAAAAATAACATTAGGCTACATGTCAGGAGAGGAACTTATGCCTTACCACTAACATGGAAAACTAGGATCCTGAAACTTTAAGTATAATAAATAATGCAAGTCACATACATATATGTGAATTGTATATATTGTATGAACATATAATGAGATTTCTCTAGCTTGCATGATTGCTTCTTTCTTTTAGAGTAAACAAAGTAGATGTAAATTCAATACATAGAAGCTAGAGAATTAGCTCAGAGGGCAGGAACAAACATTACTCGTGCAGAAGTCCCATGTCTCAGAACACACACTAGGCAATTCAACAACAGTAAAGAACTCTACCTCCAGAGGATCCAACTCCTTCTTCTGCCCTCTGTGATTACCTACACTCATATGCACAAACTTACATACACACACACACACACACACACACACACACACACACACAAATAAAAATCTCATCTAAAACTTTAATATATAAAATATGATAAACTGAAAGGCAAGTTTAACCCCCATGCAGAAATAACCCATTTTCTGTAATATAACCCAGAGTTTAACCCAAATAAACAGAATCTCTGTGGCTTATTGTGCTCTATGCCCATAGCTAGCATTAAAAACAAAACAAAACAAAACAAAAACTCAGCTCTACTTTTCTAAAGTATGTCTCATTTTAGAAAGTGATCTATAAACAATCATAGAACTTTTTTTTTTCATTTTAAAAATTAAAAGCATCAGCTATTTTCAATTTGAAGGACTCTATGATCTTGCAACAAAAAATGAATGGAACAGCCTGATAACTTCAGGCTAGGAATCAGGGATTGGATGGACAGGGCAGTAAATAATATTAAAGCTGGTGAAATGACCTGGATGGGACAGAAAGATTTATTTCATAGTTTATCTGAACACTCCTGGGAGACAGACAATAGAACACAGGATTAGTGTTCAATTCCATCCATTTTTATTGAGTCAGGGGATGTTTAGAGAAATTTATGGAGCTCTTTGAAAGTCAGCATTTTTAATAAGTGGCACTGAGAAAAGATTACACCGAAGGAAATCCAGGTGAAAAAATAAAACATGAGTCACGAAGGAATTTATAATGGCTGAGGTAATTGTGGCACAGGGCACTCAGGAAGGCACACCCCAGTAAATTGTCTGGTCTTCTTCCTAACTACTGCCTGTCCTGCTGCCTCTTTATCAATGACAATTTCACTGTTTTAGGGTCCTAGCTTTAGCAAATGCAATGTAATGTAAAGCCTTGTTTTGTGTTCTAGTGTCACTCTGGGACTCAGAAATCTTTATAGAGATATAGAAGTTTATGACAGAGGGCTGGCAAGATGGTTTAGACGCTAGCCTTAGAGGTTAGGAGCACGCACATGCAGCTCTTCCAAAGAACAGATCCTTAGTGCTTGCTCTAGGGAATCTGAAGGCCATTTCTGGCCTCCATGGATACTGTACTCATATTCACAAAGCCATGAACAGAAACATACAAATAGTTTTTTTAAAGCAATTGAAAAAAAAAAAGTAAAGAAATATATGTCAGTACAAAAGGCAAGTGTCAGAAACTTGGAACTTGGAAGGAATGAACATTATTTCTGAATATCTAGACAAACAACTGTTGTGGATGGGTCTGGTGCTGTTTGTATATTGATGCTAATTCTGTTTTCCTGGGAGGGGTTGTGGACCAGAAGTGAGTCATACTCAGGTGATTTCTTGTGAATCAATCCCTTAATGAATAAAGGAGCCAATCACTAGGTGAGTAGGCGGAACTCCAGGTTGGAGAGGGGAAGAGAGGAAGCAAGAGAGAGTTGGGTCCTTTTGGACAGGCATAGTGTGAGGATACAATGTAGCTAAAAGTGTAGCTACACCTCGATTTCAATGGTGGACCCCTCAGGATTCATCACCGGAGCATTTAGATTTAATAAGGCTTACAAGTTAGGATTTTAGTTGTTATGCCAAACGATTGAGTTATCATTGTTTCTGAACTAAGTTTGTGTTGCATTTTCCTTCACATGTCAGCTTGTCTGGGTTTAAGAGAGAAAGGTAGAGCAGCAAAGTGTGGGTTTACCTGAGGTGCACCACAAAGGTCATGGGGGTTTTGATGCACAGGGCTGGCGTGGTAGTGAACTGCCAGGCGGAATCTAGCAAGCTGGGTGGAGCGATTTTGGAGCTCTGAGTCTGAGTCTCCAGGAGATAAAAACAGGTCAGCCATTGCCCATGAGTGCATGGCTGGCCAGGAAGCCAGGGCAGAGAGTTGTCAGCACAAGCCTGGAAATGTGCCGGTTCGGTTTTTAATATTTCCTGCAACAAGCAAGCAAATAATAACTGAGAGAATTAAAAATCAGAAAGCCAAGCATATGCAGAACGATTTGGTAGAGAAGTTGACTAAAGTAATTGTACCCTAAATTAAAAAGAGAGAGAGAGAGAGAGAGAGAGAGAGAGAGAGAGAGAGAGAGAGAGAGAGATTGAATTCTAGGTTAAATTTTATAAGTAATATGGGTTTTAGGAGTTGAGGGTTGTTACAAGTTGGGCTCTGTGGTTGATGCTGAAGTGGGCTTGACATACCAGGTATCTGGATTATTTACTATGAATCAACTGGAGGTAAGGAACAGGATTAGGCTAACAGAGAAAACCTCCAATGCTGGCCAATTCCACTCATGGGTCTCTAGAATACAAACAGCAAATGAGCAGCATGTCAAAGGACATAGTCAATAGGACAAATGGGCAACCTACAGATTGGGAAGAAACCTTCACTAATCTCACATCTGATAGAGGGCTAATATCCAAAATATATAAAGAACTCAAAAAAGCTAACCTCCAAAAATACCAAACAACCCAAATAAAAAAAATGGGGTATAGAACTAAACAGAAAATTCACAACACAGGAATCTCAAATGGCCAAGAAGCACTTAAAGAGATGTTCAAAGTCCTTAGTTATCAGGGAAATGCAAATCAAAACAACAGTTTCTACCTTATACCAATCAGAATGGCTAAGATCAAAAACTCAGATGACAGCACATGTTGCTGAGGATGTTGAGAAAAAGGAACACTCCTCCACTGTTGCTGGGATTGCAAACTGGTAAAACTACTCTGGAAATCAATCTGGAAGTTCTTCAGAAAACTAGAAATAGATCTACCTGAAGACCCAGCTATACCACTCTTAGGCATATACCCAAAAGATACCCCAAAATGCCACATGGGCACATGTTTCATTATTTTCATAGTGACCTTATTTGGGATAGCCAGAAGCTGGAAACAACCCAGATGTCCCACAAGAAAAGAATGGATACAGAAAATGTGGTTCATTTACACAATGGAATACAACTCAGCTATTAAGAATGAGGATATCTTGAGTTTTTCAGGCAAATGGATGGAACTAGAAAATATCATCCTGAGTGAGGTAACTCAGACCCAAAAGGACATGCATGGTATGTACTCGCTAATAACAAGACATTAGCAAAAAAAAGTACAGAATACCCAAGACACAATCCACAGAACTCAAGAAGGCTAACAAGCTTAAGGGCCCAAGTGAAGATGCTTCAATCCCACTTGGGAGGGAGAAGGAAAGAATCCCAAGTCGGGGAGGAAGGGACCTGGGTAGGATAGAAGAAGGGGAGGATAAAAGGCGAACAAGATCAGGTATTGAGGAGGGGAGTAACAAGAGTGATACCCTGAGGGCCAGCAGAAAGAATCAAAATGTGCAACCTCGGGAGGTACATGGTGGGGGAACCCTTGAGAATGTACCTGGGAGGTGAGAGACTCTAAGGACTGAAAGGGAGGGGCTTTAGATGAAATACCCAAGAGTGGAGAGAGGGACTATGTAGAGTCTACCTACAGTTCAAAGATCAAGTGGAGGGATGGAGTTTTCATCCCATATTCAAAACTCTGACTCAGAATTGCTCCTGTCTGAAAGAACTACAGGGACAAAAATGAAAAAGAGACTGAGGGAAAAGCAGTCCAGTCACCAGCCCAAGTTGGGATGCTTCTCAAGGGAAGGCTCCAAGGCCTGATACTGAGGTTATGCTGTGCCTTCAGACAGGAGTCTAGCATGGCTGTCCTCAGAGAGACCCAACAAGCAGGTAACTGAGTCGATGCAGATATTTTCACCCAACCAATGGACAGGAAGCCAGGAGCCCCTGTGGTTGAATTAGGGAAAAACTGGAAGAATCTGGGGAGGAGAGTGAACAAATAGGAAGACTAGCAATCTCAACTAACTCAAACCCCTGAGATCTCTCAGATACTCAGCCACCAACCATGTAGTATACACTAGCTGATATGAGGCCCCCAACACATATAGAGCAAAGAACTGCCTGATCTGTCTTCAGTGAAAGAAGTTGCACCTAACCTTCAAGAGACTTGAGGCCCCAGGGAGTGGTGGAGTGGGGGTGAGAAGGTGGGGACATCATCTTAAAGATGGGGATGGGTGGGGAGAAGGAGTTGGATGAGCAACAGTGAGAGGAAGGACTGGGAAGGGAATAATGAATGAACTGTAAAAAAATTAAATAATAATAATAATGATAATGTCCTATAGTGTACTCATAGAGCTGGGCTGTTATTCTATTATAATCAGTTTTTGGACAGTAAAAAGTATTGACCTGAAAAAAATAGCTGCCTGTAGTTGAGACACACCCTAAAGTAGTTAACCATGGGAGGCTGTCTCCTCATCATCAGTCATCATACATGAGTCAACAGATTTTACCATCAAGTAGAAAATGAGATTGGGATGGAATTATACTGAATGAATATTAAGGTGTTGTTCTTACAATTTACTGCTTTTTAGGAATTGCATATTTTAGGTTAGATCACTTAAAATAAAACTGCTGTGAAAGAGTATAACAGAGAAAAGGTTTCAGCTACTGTTATTATCTTTGGGACCATGACTCAATTAATGACAAACACATATGTGCGCAAACATAAGAAAGATATTCCCAACAAGTCCCTGAAATCTGCCTCCCCAGCACTAGGATTTCAGGCAAATGTGTGCCACATCTCCTGTATCATTTTGATCAATTCTGGAACTCAGGTTTGAGCACTCCTCCTCACCAGCTGTGTGTAGCAATTGCTTCTGAGACTGAAATGTGCTTTATTAGTCATTGTTTTCTAGTGGAACAGAAATATATATGTCACTTGAGTTTTAGTTAATCCCAGATATAGTCAAGGTGACAACAAAGAATAGCCATCACAAGTCCACCCCTTTTCAACTTGACACACAATCATATCTCCTGATGTCATGCCTAGTTTCCAAAGGAAAGCATTAACTAGGAAATCATTTTAAGCTAGAAGTTTAGAAAAGCAAAGCAAAGGAAAGAAACAACAACAAAAAAAGAAAACTTAAAATACTTTTAGGAAGTCCCTGAAACTGACCGGATCCACTAGCTTCCTTTTATGCAGAGTAAAGATGGATAAGACTCACTCACAGAAAAGCCAAGTGGCAAAGACCCTGAGACCAGAACAGCTTCTAGAGGAAGCAGAAAACAGCTGAGCTGCCTGTAAGAGATTTAGACTGAGTGAAGCACCTGGGAAACACATATAGTTTCTAAACTGTTGAGCTTCCTACAGGCTAAGTAGTAGCTCCAGTTTCCCAGTTTTGATGAACTGTCATCATGATTCAGTGGATTTTGGTGACATAACATCTTTTAGTCATTTCTACTAGTACAAGTAAACCCACAATCATACTCTTGTAAATAACCCCAATAAAGCTTATTGCTTCACCAAGTAAAACTGTGGTCGTATCCGTGCTTTGGTCTGTTGTGAGCTCCCTATTAGGTGTGAGTAGATGTGTGTATTTAATTTCCTTAGGTCACAGAACACTCCACAACATATTTTATACTGGGGCAAATGTGATAATTACTATACTAAAGAAATACCACTTATACTACTTTTTTAAGGTTGTATACTGACTTCATTTTCTCTTTTACTTTGAGAAATAATCGTACAATAATTAACTGAGTTTATTATGTATCACAGCAAGAAGGACTGAGGTTATAGATTTGGACTGAAAGTATGGATGGTCAAAGAAACTCTGTTAAAACCATATGTCTAGGTAACTCATCGATTCATGAGCAAAATATGGTGCCTATTTTAAAGTCACTAAATTTGGAGGTCAGATAGTATTAGAGAGCTAAATCAAGAGAGAATGCTGCAGAAGTTCTTTCAATATCAAGCACAGACTTCCAGTAGATGACCTTATATGGGTCTTTGAATCTTCAGAGTCTGTAGTTGCATTGAATGTATTTTTCATGTACTTACTTAAATGTCACTTAAATAGCTATCAAGCATCTTCCAGTGCTCTTTCCTTGGGAAGATTAGCTCTCCTGCTCTCAAAATTCCTTATCCCCTGTATTTCTTTGTCTAGGTTTTTGGTCTCATAATCTTTCCTCAGCCAACATTAACAAGTCTATAGGTATCTTTCTTGTTCAGGGCATGTTTAAATGGCTATGTAGATAAAACTTCATCGCTGAAACCATGTACATAAAAGTAACATTATATGGACTGAGCAGGTTGTTTTTAATGCATGCAAGAACATACATAATATATGTATAAGTATATACATGTATATATTATTTATTCATTATATATATTCATACACACATATATGGAGAGTGATATGAAAAAGAAGTCATTAATTCTAAAGAGCAAGGAAAGATATATGGGGGAAATATGGAAGGAGAAGATTAGTGATATAATTAGATGATTATTAAAAATGTGAAAAGTACAAATAAGTAAATTATGCTTACCAGTTGTCTCAGGGGAAGATAGAACATAGAAGCTATTCATTAGTTTACTTGGGATTTACTGTACATGCCATTATTAAAGAGGCATTTAAACATTTGATTTGTATTTAAAGCTCCCATAATTTTAAAGACATTCTCCAAATCCTTCTAAGAAAGCAAAATACCATTTTTTTTTTTTTGCTGAAATTTGTTTCATGGCCTGTTCTGTATCTCCATGCACAGACTGTAGGAGGTATAATTCATCGATAAAAGACAGCTGAAATTTGCACCACTTTGAATTGTTTTGATATTGTGCACAAGGGAATGGAGGGAAAAAAATTAATGGCTGTATGCTGCCTCATTCAAAGTATCAGATGGATAATAATAAAACAGAAAATGTATAAAATCATTTAGAGCCATTTTAGGACCATATGCTCAACTTCCCTGACAATAATCAACTATAATATATTTCAGAAAATAGGAGTGCAGAGAGTATAACTCTGCTCATTATACGGATATTTGACTTCAAATCACTTGAATACTTCATGAATATATAAAAAATGTGCTTTCTAACTAGTGGTAACCAAATTATGATAAAGATGAGTTCCATAAATTATGGGGAAAATTGTTCATTTTTATGACATGATTCGTTTTTCATCCATCATGGGGGCAAACCAAATCTGATCATTTTCAGGACATTCAGACATACTAAAATTCAGGGAAATTTCTCCTTCAATTACGTATACTGACTTTTTCTTAATTAAATATTTATTTTACTTATTTACATCCCAAATATTGGCCCTCCTGGTACCCCTTCCTAGAGTTCTTCATCCTACTCACTCCCCTTTGCCTCTGAGAGGGTACACCCCCAACATCAAATCTGCTGACTTATATACCACACACACACACACACACACACACACACACACACACACACACACACGATTGGGGGTGGGGGGTAGATGGATGGATAAATGGGTAGGTGAGTAGTATAAAATGCCAAGTCTACAAAGTCTCACCACACCATTCCTTTAAACAGTAGGAAATACTACTGTTATATTTCTTGTTTTCTTTCCCATAATGGTTTGAAATAGAAATATCCTCCATAGGTTCTTGTCTTTGAACACTTGGTGCCTAAACTGATGACATTGTTTGGGAACTTAAAGGATGTTTGGAAAGTTCATGCTTACTGGAGGAAGAACATTACTGGGGGTGGCCTTTGAGAGTTTATAGCCTCATCCTGGTTTCCAGTTTGGACTTCCTGCTTCCTGTGGGAAGATGAGATGTGCTCTTTCAGCTACTTGCTCTGGCTGCCTGCTACCATGCCTCTCTTTCTATCTTCCTATTAGGGTTCCATACTTGCATCAGAAGCCAAAAGAAGGCTTTTTTGTCACAACAACAAAAGGTCACTAATATACCACCACATCTGTTTCAATAATCTCATTGTATTGCTTCTGAATTTTATATTTTTCCTGTCTGTTTTCCTAACTTAATAAATATGAAGTTCTTTGGGAATGCATGAATTATATGAATTGAAGTATTGCATTGAATGATGGCATATTGCTTCTTAAGGAAATATTTGAATACACAAATGAATGATTGAAGAAATTAAATTAAAATAATATGTAAATTATAACATTGCTCGTATATTAATCAAACAGCATTTGTAAAGATAACCATATTTATTTCATGAAAACCTTAGTTTTATTTCATTACTTTGTCTTTATAACAGCCTGTTTTTTATCTACTACTTTAGCCATGCAAATAGCATAGAAACACTGTAATAGATGGGAATCCCAGATATGAATATGCAACATGACAGACAAATTCAATTTTCCCAAAGCACTTAACAAAATAACAATTTAAATATTTGTAAATTGGATAAAGCCATAAGATAATCAAGAATAATTTATTTTAGAAAAGCAAATGAATATTTTATCATTGATTATGAAAATTGAAAAACCATGGCTTTTTATTTTTCTGTCCTTACTGCTGCCCATCCTTTATCACAGCCAAAGGAGAAATTATGCCCTATGATGGTAGGTCATAAAACCCAGCATTCTCTCTGTCACTATCAGTGTATGCTCAGTTGATTTGGAAAGGTAAGCATTAGTGCCAATCCTGACAAGCAGTGTTGTTAGTAAAAGTGATAAATTTTGAGATTATATGTGTAAGAATAATCAAAAAGTCTATTAACTGAGGATCAGAGCAATAGCTGGATAAACATATGCTGTATCCTTTCATGGCTTGTCACCAGGAACTGGCCTGATGGGGAGTGAAATTGTAAGAAAATAACAGACAGACAGAGAGCTAGGATCAGATGGTCTGGGCATGCAGAGAAACCTCAGCACATTTGAAGTTCAAGATGTTTGTTATATAGAGTTAAATACAGAGGTGAGTTATTACATAGAGGGGAATGAGGAGTCAGGATTATTATATACCAATAAACAATGGAGCAGAGTTATGGTATATAGGCAGATCAATAGGACAGGTTTAGCTTATCTGGGAAGTAGCAGTCTCAGCAGGAGAGCAGTTTTAGGGCCATAATTTTTCAGGATAGAATGCTGTGGTGAACATCTTTTACACACACTGTTAACACTTACACTAGGTCAGCCAAGAAGGGCTTTGCTATGTCATTTGGGCCTCATCCCATGAGGAAAGCTTTTGCTGCATGCTTCTGAGGCTCGGGATGAAGTTGTGCCTATCTTGACAGTCCCCATTGACTTAGGACTTCTCTCACGCAGGCCTTCCTCTGCTCCCTACAAACTTAGACTTTAGAATTAAAGACATAATGGAATGTAAAGATGGATTGAATGTAAAAGTATATAAAATGGTTTAGCATCCATAAAAAGGAACTAGGGTGGTTATATTACTGTATAGTATTACACAAAGCAATAAATAAAAACATTTAATAATAACATAGTTGTCTCCTGTGAGGATATGCCAGTGCCTGGCAAATACAGAAGTGGATGCTCACAGTCATCTATAGGATGGAACACAGGGCCCCCAATGGAGGAGCTAGAGAAAGTACCCAAGGAGCTGAAGGTGTCTGCAACCCTATAGGTAGAACAATATTAACTAACCTGTACCCCCAGTGCTTGTGTCTCTAGCAGCATATGTAGCAGAAGATGGCCTAGTCAGCTATCATTGGGAAGAGAGGTCCCTTGGTCTTGCAAACTTTATATGCCCCAGTACAGGGGAATGCCAGGGCCAAGAAGTGGGAGTGAGTGGGTAGAGGAACAGGGCAGGGGCAGGGTATAGGGGACTTTTGGGATAGCATTTAAAATGTAAATAAAGAAAATATCTAATAAAAAAATTTAGAAAAAATGTTTGCAACAAAAATAAAGTATGAATTATACAAAGAAAAAATAATAGCAAAATTATTGATTTGCATTTTATCTCATATATAACATGATATATACAATTAAAAACAATACACACACACACACACACACACACACACACACACACATATATATATATATATATATATATATATATATGCCACATCCACTCCAGTAGTGACTTGTGTGACAAGCCCAAAATCTTGGAAGCAGTCCCAAGGTCAAAAGTTCATGGAAACTTAGTCTCCTGGAACCTTGGCATCCTGTAAAATGAATACTCCAGTTCTGTCCCTGCATTAGTAGGGTGTATGACCTGGGTGCTTTCTTTCAGTATTATTTTATTATAAGTGCCTTTAAGGATTGATTTTGACATATAGCTTAGTTAGATTAGCCTTCACCAGTGTTCCAATATCCTAGGCAGTTCTTGAGCCCACCCTGAACTTGAAATTCAGTTAGAATGTTACCTATTCAGTAACATTCAAAATTACCTCTAGTAGTGACAGTGAAAGTAATCAGGCTTTACAATTTACTTGAATAGAGCTAGAAATCTCAGGGCTAGTCTACATAGTAATTACTTAGAACAATAGCCGAGTCACTCCCATACACAGGTATTTACAATGGCCTAGGAAGAAGGTGGGTTGTGGTTTTAGGAGGAACTGAAGTATTATTCATGAACAAGTTAGTAGAACAGAATTCCCATGGTGCATGTTTTTCACTAGGCCCAGAGGAATAGCATTATCAGGTATTTACTAATGTACCCTGGTGGTGGGTTTAACAATAGACTAGCATTGCATCAGAACACTCGCCTGGCTCCTGTGTTTAGCTGATCTTAATTAAGGGTTGTTCCTATTCTCAGTTTTAAACACTGCCTGGATCCCCCTAGCTTTTTATGTATGCATTTTCTTTGTTTTGTGTCGATATACCTTGGCGGATGTACTCGCCTAGCTTTCTTGTTTTTCTTCTGTATTAAAATTCTGGTGCTTGCTTAGAAAAATTGCATTCAGATACCATACTCCCTTGTGTCCATGTCTGTTTATCACCCTTTTCATTGCCATCCCTTGCCCATCTGTCTGGAACCCTGATTTCTCCCACAGATTGAAGGGAGCCGACTGAAGCCAGTCCATAGTGTGTGTGTGTGTGTGTGTGTGTGTGTGTGTGTGTGTGTGTGTGTGTGTGTGTATATATATATACACACACACACACGCATATATATATATATATATATATATATATATATATATATATATGCGTATATATATGCGTATATATATGCGTGTGTGTGAGTGTAACTATCATCAGAGGTACATAAAATAAAACCCAGGAATAATCAAGAAAAGAAATTACAATTTTATGGCAACATTTAGGCTGTGGGTATTACTCTTGTTACACCCAAGGCACTCAAAAACTACTATTAATTTTAAAAATAATATGTAGAATAATATGTAGAGTTCTCAATATCATTAGCTCAATGATACAGAAGAAAACCTAAAACAAATCTGATGAAATCAATATACCAAAATAACACTGCTAATTGACTGACATATGGAATTGGTTAGCCAATCACAATAAAGTATAGATTAGTTTTAAAGTATTATATCAGATATTCTTCACGATAGGTTACATGATAGACCATGAAACAAGTTTCAAAATGTTTTTCTAAATTAAATTTATTTTTAACTAGTACAGTAAAATTGTACAAATTATTGGCTAGCATGCAATATTTGATATGTATGTTATATAATATTTAAAACAGCTTAAATGGTATTTCTTCTTCCATTCATTCCTTCTGTTAAAATATGTCAAAATACTTTGATCTACTGTTTTGAGAGAGAGAGAGAGAGAGAGAGAGAGAGAGAGAGAGAGAACATTATTTATTCCTGTAGTTATCTTAATTTGTAATTATATAGCAGATCTCATACCTATCTAAGTGCAATGTAGTAAGCATTAGTCAGCCTTTCCTCATTTCTCTCTGCTTCACACTGCCCTTGCCTATGGAAACTATCATTTTACTTGCAGCTTCTTTAAGATCAAATTGACTTTTTTAACTCCTATGGAAACTATCATTTTACTTGCAGCTGCTTTAAGATCAAATTGACTTTTTTAACTTTTAGAGCTCACATGTGAGAACATATGACATTTGCCATTCTGTGCCTGACTTATTTTTCCAAAATGTTATGGCCTCCAGTTACTTCCATGTTGTCATGACAGACATGATTTCAGTTTTAGGACTTAATATTGCATTGTGTATATTTACTAATTTTTATTATTCATTAATAGTTTAATGGGTACATCAGTGTTTTCTATCAATTTTGACTATTGTAAAAAGTATTTGTGGGAGTAGAGATGCCTCTTTGCTCTACTGACATCATACCCTCTAGTTATATATCCAGTTTTGGGGTTCCTAGGTTATATAATAGTTCTACTTTTAGTTTTCTAAGAAAACTATGCAGTTTTTTCCATGATGGCTACACTCCTAAGATTCCGACTAAGGAGTGTGAACAAATTTGCTTATTTCCCATCAGTACATGTAAATTTTAGTTTTGGTGGTAAGACTCCTTATTGGAGTGATATTATATCTCTGTCACTTTCATTTTTCATTTTCAATATGTATCAACTCTCCAGTGGTACAAGAAAATAACTGAGACAATTAACTCACAAGGAGACTGTATTTATTTAGATATAGTCCTGGAGGTTCTAGTGAAGAAAGGGGCTCAGGCATGTGTGAAGATTGTAGTGTCATAGTAGAGTGTGTGAAAAACAAACTATTCATATAGAGAGATAAGAGGCAGAGGTAGAAGCCTTACTCTATATTCTAGTACTTGTGTAAAATCTGCTCACTAGTACCACCTTAAAAACAAACAAACAAACAAAAACAAACAAGAACAGAAAAAAAAATTCCAGGTATAGTAGTACACACATGTAGTTCCAGCACATAAGAGGCTAAGAAAGGAAGACTGTGTGTTCCAAGACCTGTCTGAAAATAAAAGGCCAGCAAGTAGACAGGCACTGAACTATTAGGATCCTGAAATTTACTTCAAAAGAGAATGTATTCTTTGATCTAAAGACCTTCCACTAGATGCTAACTTCTAGCCCCAGTATCTTCCAATAATGCCACTCATGGGAGAAAGACTTGTAGAAAATGGACCCGTAGGAGGACATTTATCTATCCTGCACAAGCCAACTCTGCTCTGCCTCTATCATAAATTCAAGACTCAGAACCAAGGTTTTAGTACAATGACAATTAAAGGACAATCATCTATAAGACAAATCTTTTGTGACTACTGATACTGAACATTCTCAGTTGTTGGGTTCTTATGAGAAATATCTATTTAGGGATACTGCCTACTTATATATCAGATTGATTTTGGTGTTGAGTTGTTTAAGATATTCATATATTCGAGACAGCATCTTGTCAGGAGTATAGTTTATAAATATGTTTAAAATTTTATCTAAGTTGTCTCTTTATTCTATTGGTCATCCTCTTTGTTATAACAAACATTTTAAAATAAACTTATTCAGCAAAGTTCCAAGTATAACATCAGTAATAAATTTATATTCCAATAGCTAAATATCTTAAAAAGAAATTAATAAAGCAATCCCATTTACAATAATTACAGAATTGATCTCTATAATGAAAATTATAAAATGCTGAAAACAGAAATTATAGAGTATACAAAAAAAGGAATATTATCAAAAGGTCTATATTATCAAAAGGTCTATATTAATTGCTTTTCTGTTAATATGAATAATACCATGACCATAAGAAAGTTTTCAAAAGAAAAATGACATTTAACTTATAATTCCAAAGGGATAAGTGCTCATCATAATGACAGGAATAGGAAGCTGAGAGTTTACATCTTAACCACACACAGGAAGCTAAAAAAGCAAACTAGAATTGGAGCAGAGCTATAAATTATCAAAGCCTGCCCCAGTGATTTACTTCCTTAACAAGACTCCACCTAAGTATACCATAATCTCTCCAAATAGTATCACTAATTGGAGACTAAACTTTAAAGTATAAATGCTTGTACGAGACATTTCTCATTCAACCCACAACAATATCTTTACTGTCTGAAGTTATTTACTTATTTAATGTATTCAATGTATTTTCTTTACAAAACTAGAGGAAAAATCCTGTGATTCTTATAAACCTAAAACCCCCTAAAAATCCTAAGAACCCTCAAAATACTAATAAAGTGGAGGATTATACTACTTGAATTCAAAATATACAAGAAAGCTAAAGTATTAAAAACAGACCAATGAAATAATAAAAAGAATATCTAGCGGTAAATTCTCCCTCAGTGATGATAACAATCATGTTAAAAATAAATATTTTGGGGGGAAAAGACAATGTCTTTGCTCTAAAAACTGAAAATCTTCCCCACAATTAAAATAATGAAGTTAGATTCCTATCTCTGACTAGTTATCAAAAACAACTTGAAAGAAACTAAATATTTCAATATATGGCCTGACATTTTGAAGATACTAGAAGGATGAAAGAAAATGGCAGATGCCATTGGAATTATAAAGATTTTATAGCAAAGCTCCTGAAACCACAACAATACCTGGGGATAACAGAGAATAAACTTAGCACTGCAACAAGAATCATAACAGACACAAAATATATCATAAGAGTAAGAGCTCAGCTTCCAGTCTCTATTTAAGTCAGATTGGGGGTTTAGTGGCAAATATTTGATGTTTACAGATGCCAGGTAGTTCATGCTGGAAACTTCAAAGGCTCAGCTGTCAAAATGGGTTAAAATGAACATCAATGTCATCTAGAAAATTATTTGTTAATAAACCTAAAATTCCTTACATTCAGGGATTATTTTCTGACTTGTAACATGCTGTCTGTAGAAAAGAAGCCCATTTAGTGGATATAACACTAGAGGAATTTCTTATTGAATGTCACAACAATTATTCAAACACATTTTTAGTCTATTTTACATTTCTTCTGAGTTGTGAATATCTTATGTGATTGTAGAGTTTTATTTTTCTACTTCTTACAGAATTGGGCTATATAGTATATACAAGACTTAGTAGTTAATGGAGTGATTGAATGTTACTAGAGCTCATTGTTTTCACAGGGTTTAGATGAGAGAAGATGCCAGGTCACTTCCTTGAAAACATTTACATAAGGAATCATGGCATGATTCCATGTTTACTTATGCAGAGGTCATTATTTCTCAGAGTTCTATACAAGTTTCTCTTCTCAAAGAATCAACAGCAGTGTCTAAGCAGACATGGTGCTGGAGAAGGAGCTGAGAGTGCTTCATCTTGTTCCAAAGGCAAACAGGAGAAGACTGTCTCATGGGCAGCTAGGAGGAGGGTGTCAAAGCCCACCCCTACAGTAATATACTTCCTCCAACAAGAACACATACACTTTAATGAGGCCACACCTATTCCAACAGGTCCACATCTCCTAGTAGTGCCATTCCCTAGAACAAGCATATTCAAATGACCACACATATGCATTCTACAAGATAAAATTTAAAAGCCTTGACATGATAACTAAGGCCTTTAACACAAAAGGTACCTAGTTCTTTGGTCGTTGATTTTTTCCTTAATCAATTAATAAGATATGTTGCTCAATTCTGCAGCTAAGATATAAAAAAAAGATTGATAATGTACTGAACCACATAGGTCATATGTTGTGGTAGGAAAGACAGGCTCAACCAATCAAATAAATTAACAAAGACTTTTATCAAGGGATATGAAAACTATGAACATTAAGAATATTGCAGAGCAAGAAGGGAGAGCCTCATATTAAGTAAAGTCATCAGAAAAAGTATGACTAAGTAGTACACATTTATTTTAAGATGAAAGAAGCAGTTTTGTTAAGAGTGTCAAGTACAAAACTCCAGGCAAAGAAAATAGGTTGTGCAAAGGCACTGAGATAGGAAAGGCCTTGGTATGATCAAAGAACTGAAATAAAACTCATATCAGATTGAATTTACTGAGTGCAAAGAGCAGTTCTTAGGTGAGGCTAGATACATAAAAAGAACTTTAGCTTTTTCCCTAGGCTGACTAGGAATTGACTTACTAATTAAAGCAGTAGAGTAGCAAGACTTAAACTTACCCTTAAACACTTTCACTTTTGGTGTACATCTGGGACAATATTCTAATTAAAGCTGTGAAAAAAATCAGTTTACTAGGAGAGGGAAGCTTAAAGGAGAGAAGAAGCAGATCAAATACATAGTTGTAGAGAGCCCTTTGGGGCCACTTGCTTCTAGACTCTTGGTGGGAATTTGACATCCGACCAGGACAAAAGAAGTAAGCTCAAAGCAAGAATCTGACTTTGGGCCAGGACACAGGAAATAGGCCCAGATTAAGAACATTAACCAGAAAAAAAAAAAAAGAAAAGAAAAGAAAAGAAATATTTACATTTCAGTTAATACAAAGCCCAGAGTGGCTCAGCTGAGGCATGTGTGAGTCCTTTTGTCTGGGTCTTCTTGACCAGCCCCTAGAAAGGTGTTTATAAGACTATTGCATTGCTGTTCCTTGACCCAGAGCTGATTTTA
Source organism: Mus minutoides (assembly GCA_902729485.2). NCBI lineage: Eukaryota > Metazoa > Chordata > Mammalia > Rodentia > Muridae > Mus > Mus minutoides. Next base: position 1,445,979 of record LR756404.1, on the reverse strand, counting down.
TTATTTTCCATGTACTTAAAGCGGTATAAAAGCAAACTTGAAAAAATAAACCTGCTTCAGCCTCAGAACTGGCTAGGCTCATGTTACAGTGTTGTTTAATTGTCTTTTTTTTTCCTTTTTAATCCTCACTCCTGCCCTGAGGAAACTGTTGACTGACTGAGCTGTCTTGGTCAAATGGCACCTCAACATTGGAGCTCCAGTAAGTAGGATACAGTGAAGGACATTGCAGGAGGAAGCTTGCAAAGGAAAGTAAAGAAGATTTGGGTCAGTGGTGAATAAACCCTTTAAAAAGGGACAAGGTAATGAAATAATGCTTTTTGTGTATGTGTTTAGAAGTATGCTAAAATCGAGAGAAGCAAAGAGAATTCTCATATATGCTTTTAGTCTTTATAACCTGATTAGAGATAGTTTACGCCCTAGACATGAGAAAGAGAATAGGTCTGAGAAAAGCAGTCTTCCACACTTATCCAGGATGCTTTGGCTAAAGAGAAGGAAAATACATGTAAGCTGTTCCAGAGCTCTCTTAGGGACAGGAAGAGGTCGGGAGATTTCCTGCCTTCTCTCTAGCTCCTACTGGAGGAATACTTCATTCAGGTTCTGGGTCTCTTAGGTAGGATATCTGGGTCCCTTTGGTGGGACATCATCTAGTTCTCTTCCTTCTCTGTCTATTGTCTGTCCTTGGTGCACCAATCTGTCCATTTCTGTCAACACTGACTCTTTTATGTTTCGGTTTTGTTATTTGATTGTTTGTTGCTCTGTGCTTCCTGTTCAAAAGAAAAAAAAAAATGATTAAAACTTTATCTTCTGATCATTCAACTCTTGATTTAATTTTAACTCGTTTCAAAAAAAAAAGAAAAAGAAAAGAAAAGAAAAAGAAAAACAGTCTCAATTGGCCTTTGGAGCCCTACACATGTAGCTAGGAGTCAATCTCCTCTGGAGAAGCCTTGCCAGGAGCTGATTGTCTGTACAAGCGACTCTTGAAAGGGGCCAGCAGCTTCTCAGCCTCTATGGTAGGGGAGCTGATAGTTGCTTTTTGTTTGTTTGTTTGTTTGTTTGTTTGTTTGTTTAAGAAAAGTCTCTGTGACTGTGATTATTGGGTTCAGCAGATGACAATGTGCTCCTCTCTTGAAATTAGAGCTAGAAAAAATAAGAATTTTGTCTAGTCTAAATAAATAAGATGTGTGTAGCTAATTCATTTTTGTTTCTGACTGGTTTTAAAAGTATAACTATGTTCTGCATGTCTTGGTTATAGATTATTGGCTTATAAGCTATTGGGTATAATTAAAATTTTGTAACATTAGTAACACACAGTTGGCTTTATAATAGTAACTCAGAGTTACAGTCAATCAGACAACAACACATGGCATGAGCCAACCAGGCAAACAGGTCTCTAAAGAGACCTGTTTGGGTAATATTTTATGTAATTCTTATCCTAGAAATCAGGCTTATAAGAGATAGGATTTAGGGCAGTGTCTCTTTGAAGTATTGGAGGCTGTACCATCATGTGTTTATGTGCAGGAGTCTTCAGCCAAAGTTTGTAGTATGGGGGTGATGCACTTGGTTTTGATTTTGAAGAGACTGGATTGCTTGTTGGAGGTTGAGTTTTGCTTTCCAAAGTTGTGGTTGTGCTCTGGTGTTGCAAGGAAAACTTAAAAATTATAGTGAAATTGCCAGTGTTCCACTGGCTGTAGTTTGCAGTTGGGTCACAGGCTCAGATTCTAATTCACACATATTTGTAATTAAGAAAAACCCAAATAGGTAGAGATTGTTGCAGGGTTTGCAAAGGATTGATGAGGTTATGGAACTTGGGGCATTGCAGCCTGGCTTGCCTACTCTAGCTGCCATTCCAGGAAACGCTTATAGAATTATTATGTATTTCGAGGATTGTTTTATACTGTTCCTTGCATACTGATGATTGTAAAAGGATTGTATTTAGTGAGCTTGCTTGTAATTTTGGAGAGCCTATGAAATGATATCATTGGAAAGTTTTGCCTCAAGGAATGGCTAATAGTGCTACATTATGTAAAACATTTTGTTGCTGCTTCAATACAAGAAGTTAGGATTTTAAAGCTTTCAGTGTATATTATTCTTTACATGGATGGTATTTTATTAGCTGAAGACATTTTACTGCAAGACTTTGCTCTTAATAAGGTGAACTTGAAAATTTTGATAAATGGTTGTTGCTTCAGAAAATATTCAAAGGTAATATCTTTTTCAATATTTGGGACATCAGTTATATCTTAAACAAACTGTGGCACAGAAATTTTATATTGTTGATGGGCCTGGTGCTGTTTGTGTGTTGATGCTAATTTCACTCTCCTGGGAGGGGTTGTGGACAAGGAGTGAGTCTTTCTTAAGTGACTTCTTGTGAACCAATCCCATAATGAATAAAGGAGCTAATCAGTGGGCAAGTAGGCTAGACTTCTAGGTTGGATGGGGGAAGAGAAGAAGCAGGAGAATTAAGTCTCTTTTGGTCAGGGATAGCATGAAGACAAGATGTAGCTATGAGTGTCTCCTGGATTCAATGATGGATCTGTCAGGATTTACCACCAGAGGATTTAGATTTAATATGGCGTATGAAGACTAGAATTTTAGTTGCTATACCCAACGATTGAGTTACTGTCATTTCTGAACTAAGTTTCTGTGGTGTTTTCCTTAATACTGCAGCTTGTCTGGATTCAAGAGAGAAAGGTATGGCAGCAAAGCCTGGGTTTGCCTGAGGTGCACCACAAAGGCAGTAGGGGATTTGAGGCATGGGGTTGGCTTGTTAGTGACACACCTGTGGGAACTTAATGAGATGGGTGGAGATCTTAGCAGAGCTCCAGGCTAGAGTCTTCTTGAGATTAAAACAGGTCAAACACTGCCCCGCCAGTGCATGGCCTGCCAGGCTGCCAGGGCATAGGTACAAGTGCCAGGCAGACCTTATTTTTTAAAATATTTACCACAACAAATTCAAGTAAGAAAAGATAGTTTACTTACCTTTAAATGATTTTCAAAAGCTTCTACGAGATGCTAGTTGGCTAAGACCTCACTTTAAGCTTACCACAGTAGAAATTAAAACTCTGTTTGATATTCTCAAGTGTGGGGTGGTGGGCTGTACACAGACAGCCTGGCCCCTGGTCAGTCAAACCTTGGTGTCCTGGTGGGTGGTAATTTCCACTGGCATGGGAAGGACTTCTGTCAAGCCTTCTGGGCTCCTGTCTCCTGTCCTGTAGCTACAGCCTCCCACAGCCCTCCTGCAGAGAGGTATAGGCATCAAGCCCTTCCACATGCAAATAAGCATTTCCCAAGCTCTCAGTCCAAGCCAATGAGAACTACCTGCTGTCAAAACCTGAATCATCCCCCAAACTGTTTATAAATCCTATCCAGGGAATAAAAATGCAAGAACTACTCCATAGTCTGAGCCTTTTGTCCTAAGACCTGTAACACTTAGGAAGAAATCTGTTCTGCCTAAGCACCACTTGAGGCTCTGCCACACTCCTCACTGGCTAGTCAGCCTCTTGTTGGCCCAGCCCAACCCAACTCAGTGCAGGACATCACAGAATTACTGAGTAACCTGGAAGGCATGACAGAGATGGTGGTGGAGTCAACAGCCACAGCAGAAGCAGTGAAGTGACTACCCCCCACCCCCGCCCACACTTACTTCCCTTCACCAGAACCCTCACACCAGGACTAGCCAGAGATCTCTGTGGAAAGCCTCTGGTACTCAGGCTCACACTCAAGGGGGATACAAATCCTAATTTCACATGACAATTAACTGATGAGGGACGAATAGCTTTGCAGAAATTAGAGGAAGTTATTAGTCAACAACAGATACATTATATAGACTATGATCAATTGTTGTCTGTTTGTATTATTGCTACTCATGTGTCCAGAGCAGTTCTTTGGCAAAAGGAACCATTAATATGGATTTACCTTTCTTCATCTCCAAATAGAATTTTAATACTGTATCATAAAGCTGTTGCTGTGTTAATACAGAATTGTAAGAATCATGAAAGTATTTTGGGAAAGAACTTGTTGAAATATTTATTCTTTATCCCAAACAGCAATTAAATGCAGACTGCTGACATTTGGCCCATTGCACATGCAAAATTTTCAGGCAAAATTGATAATCATTATCCAAAAGACAACTTGTTACAATTTGCCCTTATGCATGCTTTTGTATTTCCCGTAAATTTACACATGCAGCCTGCTACATCCACTCCAGTAGTGACTCAAATGACAGGCCTAGAAACCTGAAAGCAGTCCAGAGGCAAAGAGTTTCATGGAAACTTAGCCTCCTGGAACCTTATCATTCCCATAGCATATATGCTCCAAACCTGTCCCCACGTTAGTCTGGTTTATGGAATTGTGTGCTCTCTTTTAGTACTGTTTTATTATAAGTGCCTTTAAGGATTGATTTTGACATATGCTAAGCCTCCACCAGTGTTCCAATGTCCTAGAAAGTCTTTGAGCCCACCCTGAGCTTGGAATTCAGTAAGAATCTTACCTATTCAGAAACATTCATAATTACCTTTAATAGAGACAGTGAAAATAATCAGGCATTACAATTTATTTGAATAAGAGCAATAAAGCTCAGGGCTGGTCTACATAGTAATTACTTAGAACAATAGCAGAGGCACACCCATACATAGGAATACACAATGACCTAGGAAATAGGTGGGTTGTGGTTTTAGGAGGAACTGTAGTATTATTCATGAAAGGATTAGTAGAATGGAATTCCCCTGGTATATGTTTTTCACTAGGCCCAGAGGAATAACATTATCAGGTATTTACAGAAGGACCCCTGGTGGTGGGTTTAACAATAGACTACCATTGCATCAGAGCATTCACCTGGCTTCTGTGTTTAGCTGGTCTTAATTAAGGGTTGTTCCTATTCTCAGTTGTAAACACTGCCTGGCTCCCGTCATCTTTTTATGCATGCATTTTCTTTGTTTTGTGTAAAGAACCAATGCAACTTGGTGGATGTATGCACCTAGCTTTCTTATTTTTCTTCTGTATTAAAAGTCTGGTGTTTGCTTGGAAAAATACAAACAGATACACTCTCCCTGTGTCTGTGTCTGTTTGTCACCCCTCTGTGCCAACTCCTTGCTTGCCTGTAAACAGGAACTCCAAGTTTTCCTGTGGATTGAGGACTGACTGAGGTCTATCTGCAGCATCAGCCCATAGAAAATGTGCTTACTGTATTTACAGATGGCTCATCTAATGAGAATGCAGCATATATAATTGGATCAAGTGTTTATTCTTTTAAGTTTCCCCTGCTTCAGGACTGATTATTGAATTATGTGCTGTTACCACTGTTTTTGAAATGTTGAAAAATCAAGCTTTTAATTTGTATATTGATAGCCAATATATAGCTAATGGTTTACAACTGTTTATAACTGTTCCTTTTTACAATATAGCTAATTCTTAAATTTTGCAATTTTTAATGCAAGTACAACTTAATTTAAGAGAATGTATTGTTCCTTCACTTTATGGGACATTTAAGAGCTCATACTGGATTGCCTGGATCCCTTAGTGAGGACAATGCCACAGCAGATTTCTATACCAGTCAGATTATAGTCCTTATACAGGAATAATTGGACATACAACCTCATTCTTTACATCATCAAAATAATAATATCTTGAGACAATAATTTGGTATTTCTAGAGAATGTGCATTTCAAATTGTAAAGACTTGTCCTCAATGGTCTCAATTTATACCTGTATCACATAATGGTGTTAGTCCTGGAGGCCTTATACCTAAATCAATTATGGTAAATGGATGTTGCTTATATTTCTGATTTTGGAAAATTAAAATATGTACATGTAACTATTGGTACCTTTTCAGGCTTTCTAGTTGCAACTGCTTTAACAGGAGAAGCAACTTAAAATGTATGTAGTCATTGTCTACAATGTTTTTCTATGCTGGAAGTTCCAAATCAGATTAAAACGGATAATGGAATTGGCTATTGCAGTCAAGTATTTGAGATGCTTTGTTGACAATTTAATATTACTCATATTACTGTTATTCTTTATAATCCTCAAGGACAAAATATTGTGAAAAAGGTATTGTTGAACTTTAAAACAATATCTTCATAAAATAAAAAGGGGGAATTATATCCACAAATTTATTGAAATCTTGCTTTTTTTAATTTTAAAACTTTAAAATTTAGATGCCAAGCAACTACTCTCTGCTTAGTGTATATGTTACTATATGCCTAGACATACTTATGCCCAGGTGAAATGGAAGAATCTAGTTACTGGCATATGGCATGATCCAGATCAGGAATTAATATGGGGAAGAGGACATGTTTGTGTTTTTTCCACATAGGATGTTGCAGGAATGTGCTAGCTGCCTGAGTAATTGGTGAGACAAGCTGATACTGGGACAAAGAATGAAGCTGACCTGTGAGCTTGCTGAGTTCTCTGACAATGGAGACAGGAAGGCTGTTTTCGAAATATGTTCCTCACCCATTTTTGGTTGCCTATATCCCAGACTGGACAAGCTACCTTGCTTCAAACTTTTAGACTTTGTGGGACAGAGAATATGGAGACTATGGAAACTGCCTTCAAAAAATTGATCAGAAAGAGAAGTTGTTATAATAACTCTTCTCGTTCCTTTAATGTGACCAGTTATTCTGACTCAATCATGGACTAGATTAGAAATCAATATTGGAAATAACAGTCTTCATTTGGAAGGTAGGTTCTGAACATTTCCAGAAACATATTTGGAAGTTAGATGCAGTACTTTATGAAGATATGTTAGCAATAGACAAAATTGCGACACGATCCAGACCTCAAACATGTGTTAGTGCATGTGTTAAGGCTCATAATCTTTTATTAATTGGTCATGTTAAAACTTTTGTTTCTTCTATGATATTTAATGTAAGTTGTATTGACTGTACACTTTCTAATTGTGTTACTGTGTTAAAATCTGACATGTCTGTATGGTGGTCTATCAACCAGCATTTGTTTTATTGCCTGTGAATAGTACAGGACCTTGGTATTCTGAAAAAATAAAAGCTTGCAAGAACTTGAAGTGAGTCAGGCTTTAAGCAGAAGCAAGAGGATAATGGACTTGATTATTGCTGCTATAGCAGCTTTAATTGAATTAATAGCTAGCAACACTGCTTCTATTGCTTTGACAAAAGCTGTTAAGACAGCTACTTTTGTTAATCATTTAGCAAAACATATTACTAATTCTCTGAGTATTCAAGAAGATTTAGACAAGCTTATGGAACAATGGATTAATAGTATTTAAATTATTGGAGAGGAGGTCCAGGGTTTTAAGAAGCTATCTTGAGTATCATGCTAAATACCAATGGATTTATGTCAATTCTAAAATTTACAATGACAGTCACTATAATTGGGAAAAAGTTCAAGACACTTGGAGGCTATTTGGCATAATTCTAACACCTGTCTGAATGTTTTAACTTTGTATACCAAGATTATGAATTTAAGGAATGCTGCTCCACTGAGCTTTGGTGCTGCAGATATTGCTGATAGCATTATTTGTTGCCTTAGGTCAGTGTTTCCATCTTGGTCAAGCTTCAAGAATGGCATATATAGCTTCATCATGCTAGTCCTTCTTGTCCTGGGAATACTTTTATTCCTTCCCATTGTGATAAAATTTGCCTCAATATGTTGGCAGGCAGAATATGTGGCTTGAAACTAAAAATGGATCCCCATACAGAATTATTAATTTAACATGCTGGTAAACCAAGGATAGGTAATATTCTACACATAGCCTTATCAACCTAAGACAGAATAGCATTGCTTTTGAAAATGCATGTTCCATGAAGGGTAAGGAAGGCATTCTTGTCCGAACAACCTAAGACAGATTCAGTATTGTTATTGAAATAAAAAAAAAATGGGGAGATGTAGAGAGCTTTTTGGGGCCACTTGCTTCTAGACTCTTGGTGGGAATTTGACATCAGTTCAGGACAAAAGAAGTAAGCTCAAAGCAGGACTCTGACTTTGGGCCAGGACTCAGGCCTGATTAAGATGATTAAGAACATTTACATTTGAGTTAATGCAAAGCTCAGAGCAGATTCAGCAAAGAGGCATGTGTGGCAGTCCTTTTGTCTTGGTTATCCAGACTAGCCCCTAGTAAGATGTTTACAGGATTTTGTTTATTGCCTTGCTTGTTCTTTGACCCAGATCTGATCTTATCATTTTGCCTGCACTTAAAGTGGTATAAAAACAAACTTAAAAAAATAAAACCCTTTCAGCCTCAGAACTGGCTGGGGTCACGCTACTGTGTTGTCTAATTGTCTTTTTCCTTTTTTAATCCTCACTCCTGCCATGAAGAACCTGTTGATTGACTGAGCTGGCTTGGTCATTTAGTATTGAATAATTTCAAAAATTAGAATGTGGATTAAAAATAAACAAACAAAAAGCATTAAAGAGATTTAAAGTAATTTGGAAAGGCATAGGACAATATCAAGAGTGATACTGCTGCAGGAAACATGATATAAAACAAATAGTGAAGACAATCATATGTTCTTATGACCAAATATATAGATGATTGAGGTTACAAAATTATAATCAGTTTTCTACCCTTTAATATACTTAGTAAGAGAACAGTTAATTAAAGTCATATTGAGAGAAGGTTTCTTATCTATTAGTTTAAAAAAATTCAAAAGATTCATAATATACTGCCAATGAAACTATGGAAAAATTAATGCTTTATACTACTGGTAACAGTATAGAATCATTTTAATCTGCCAAAGAGAATTTTGGGAAAAGTTTGGCAGTTGCTGCTCCAGAAAAATAAACAAAACAACTCTGAAATGTTCCCAATGTGTAGAATTTACTGATTTTGTTTGGTGAAACAATACCTGTCAAATGCAGTTTCAAATTGCCAAGGTGAAGTCATCAAACACAAATTGAAAGTGATATACAACAATATGCTATTGCATAGTTTTTCCAAACACACAAAATAGACACAAATAACTGCAGGAGCTTAGCTGATTGTAAAATATAAGTTTACAACAATTAGAAAGTGATGTGTTTGAAATATCTACTCTCTTAATTTTGGTGCAATTTTTAGGTTAGTTACTTATAAGACTTAATTTTTACTAACATAGACATGGACACAGATACACACACATACACACATACACACACACACACACACACACACACACACACACACACACAATTTCAAGCCTGCATAACTGCTAAAAATATAGAAACTCCTGGTTGTATCATCATTGCAAATGTCAAGTTATCCTATAGAGCCATTGTAATAAAAACAGCACTGCATTGGCATAAAACACACTCATTTTTCAAAGGAACAGAATTGATTACCACATATTAACCCACATTCCTACAACCAACTAATTTTAGACAAATGGGCCACCAATAAACAAAGAAAAGATAACATCTTCAACAAATGGTGCTAGTCAAACTAGGTAGCTACATGTAGCAGAATGATAATTAGATTCCTATTTCTCATTCTGTAAAAACTGAAATCCAAGTGAACCAAGGACCTCAACATAAGACCTGACAACCTGAATTTGATAGAGGAGAAAGTGGGCAATGTGCTTTAACTTATAAGCACATGGAAAGGGATTCTGAGCAGGATCCTGGGGTTGGGGGGGATAAATGACAAATAACTTTTCCTGAGTGAAAAAGCTCCAGTTTTTTAGGAGAGAAGGACTGGAATAGGAGAATCAAATAGGGAGGGGAGAGAAAAGGGTGATAAGAGAAGGAATACAGCTAAAACTAGGGGTCATTTGAAGAGTTGTGTGGAAACCTAATCTAGTATAAATGTCTTGAAATATATATGTATATGAAAGGAATATAAATTGTAATTCCTAAATAAGGGTTGGGGGAGACAAAGCTCAAACTAGAAATCTCTCATCACCAAATGAAACATCGAGTGCTAGGAATGTTAAATCTAATCATGTTGCTGCCCAAAGGAGTCCATCAAAAGTGACCAAGCAACATGGGTTATTATAAGGTTATTGTTTGTAGTCTACAAACTTGTGAAGGATGCGGTTTCTTTCATTTCTTTTTCAGCCTGTTTATCCTTTGAGAATACGAAGGCTACTGATTTGTTTGAGTTAATTTTATATCCAGCCATTTTGCTGAAGTTGTTTATCAGATGTAGGAGTTCTCTGATGGAGTTATAGGGGTCACTTAAGTATACTGTTATATCATCTGCAAATAGTGATATTTTGACTTCTTCCTTTCCAATTTGTATTCCTTTGATTTCCTTTTGTTGTCTAATTACTCTAGCAAGAACTCCAATTACTACATTGAATAGATAGGGAGAGATGTAGCAGCCTTGTCTACTCCTTGATTTTAGTGGGATTGCTTCAAATTTCTCTCCATTTAGTTTGATGTTGGCTGCTGCTTTGGTTTATATTGATTTTACTATGTTTAGGTACGGGCCTTGAATTCCTGATTATTATAAGACTTTTGACATGAAGGAATGTTGAATTTTGTCAAATATTTTTCAGCATCTAATGAAATGATCAAGTGGTTTTTGTCTTTGAGTTTGTTTATATAGTGGATTACATCGATATATTTCCATATATAGAACCATCCCTTCATCCCTGGGATGAAGTCTGGTTGATCATGGTGAATAATCATTTTGATGTGTTCTTGGATTAAGTTTACAAGAATTTTAGTGAGTAGTTTTGCATTGCTATTCGTAAGGGAAATTGATGTTAAGTTCTCTTTCGTTGTTATGTGTTTGGGAGATTTTGGTGTCAGGGGAAATGTGGCTTCATAGAATGAATTGGATAGTATTCATTCTGTTTCTATTTTGTGGAATAATTTGAAGAGTATTGGTATTAGGTCTTCTTTGAAGGTATGATAGAATTCTGTACTAAACCCAACTGTTCCTAGGCTTTTTGTTGTTGTTGTTGTTGTTGTTGTTGTTGGGAGACTTTTAGTGACTGCTTCTATTTCTTTAGGGGTTATGGGACTTCAGATGTTATATCTGATCCGGACTTAACTTTGGTATTTGGTATCTTTCTAGAAAATCATCTATTTCATCCAGATTTTCTAGTTGTGTTGAGTATAGGCTTTTGTAGTATGATCTGATGATGGTTTTTTTTTTTTAATTTCTTGAGTTTGTTGTTATATCTCCCTTTACTTTTTTGATTTTGATAATTTGAATGTTGTCTCTGTGCCCTCTGGTTGGTCTGGCTAAGGGTTTATCTATCTTGTTGATTTTCTCAAAGAACCAGCCCCTGGTTTGGTTGATTCTTTGTACCTTTTCTTTCTACTTGGTTAATTTCAGCCCTGAGTTTTATTATTTCCTCCTGTCTACTCCTCTTGGGTGTATTTGTTTTCTTTTGTGCTAGAGATTTCAGGTGTGCTGTTAAACTGATAGTGTATGCTCTCTCCAGTTTCTTTTTGAAGGCACTCAGAGCTATGAGTTTTCCTCTTAGCACTGCTTTCATTGTGCCCCATAAGTTTGGATATGTTGTAGTTTCATTTTCATTAAATTCTAAATAGTCTTTAATTTCTTTATTTCTTCCTTGACGAAGTTATGATTGAGCAAGGTTGGTTTTTTTTTTTTTTTTTTTTTTTTTTTTTTTTTTTTTTTTTTTTTTTTTTTTTTTTTTTTTTTTTTTTTTTTTTTTTTTTTTTTTTTTTTTTTTTTTTTTTTCCGATTGAAAACCAGCCTTAGTCCCTGGTGATCTGATAGGATGCATGGGATTATTTCAATCTTCTTGTACTTGTTGAGGCCTATTTTGTGAAAGACCTCTAAGACAAGAATTTCAAGTCTTTGAAAAAAGAAATCAAAGAAGGCCTCAGAAGATGGAAAGATCTCCCATGCTTATGAATTGGCAGGATTAATATAGTGAAAATGACCATCTTGTTGAAAGCAGTCTACCTATTCAATGCAATCCCCGTGATAATTCCAACTCAATTCTTCATAGAGTTAGAAAGAGCAATTCTCAAATTCATTTGGAATAATAAAAAACCCAGGATAGCTAAAAAATATTTTCAACACTAAAAGAAATTCTGGAGGAATCACAATCCCCAACCTCAAGCTATACTACAGAGCAATTATGATTAAAAAAACCAAAAAAACAAAAAACAAAAAACAAAAAACTGCAAGGTATTAATACAGTGACAGGCAAGTAGATCAGTGGAATAGAAATAAAGACCCAGAAATGAACCCACACACCTGTCATCACTTGATCTTTGCCAAAGAGCTAGAACCATCCACTGGAAAAAAGATAGCATTTTTCTCTCTTTCTTTCTTTCTTTCTTTCTTTCTTTCTTTCTTTCTTTCTTTCTTTCTTTTCTTTTCTTTTCTTTCTTCTTTTTTTTTTCAATTTTTTAGTTTCTTCATTTATATTTCAAGTGCTATCCCGAAAGTTCCCTATAACCTCCCCCTGCCCTGCTCCCCAACCTACCCACTCCTGCTTCCTGGCCCCGGCATCCCCCTGTTCTGAGGCATATAATCTTCGTATGACCAAGGGCCTCTCCTCCCAATGATGGCTGACTAGGCCATCTTCTGCTACATATGCAGCTAGAGACATGAGCTCTGGGGGTACTGGTTAGTTCATATTGTTGTTCCTCCTATAGGGTTGCAGACCCCTTTGCTACAATCAACTCCAGTAGTGTGACAGGCCTAGAAACCTGGACACAGTCCGGAGGCGAAAAGTTCATGGAAACTTAGTCTCCTGGAACGTGGCATCCCATCGCACGTATGCTCCAATTAGTCCTTGAGTTAGTCAGATTATGGATCTGTCTGCTTTCTTTCAGTGTTGTTTTATTATAGGTGTCTCCAAGCAATGACTTGCCAAATACCTAAACAAAATTTAACTTTGATTCCTGGCCTTCACCAAGGCCCTAGGTAGTCCTTGAGCTGACCCTGGGCTTGGAATTCAGTAAGAATCTTACCTATTCAGTAACATTCAGAATTGCCTCTAGTATTGTAAGAGAGATAGTGAAAGAAATCAGGCATTACTATCTACTACTTAGAGTAACAAATCTCAGGGCAAGCTTAGCAAAGAAATTTTAGATGTCTTATTATAGTTATGTATGGCAGACTACATTACTCATTAGTAGAAAGTACCCCCACACAATCACTTAGAATAAAAGCTGAGTCACTCCCACATACAGGAATTTACAGTGGAAGTAGATCAGGCTGTGGTTTAAGGAGCAACTAGAGTATTTCATTATTCATGAGTTTAGCTAGTGCAGAACTCCCTAATTAGATCTATGGCTTGAGTGTGAAAGCCCTTGCCCCAGGATAATAAAGACCTCACACCTGGCTTCTAAGAATATAGCTGACCTTAGATCAATAGTGTCTGGGTTTGGTAGCTATTTATGGGATGGATCCCCTGCTGGGGTAGAAAAGATAGCATTTTCAACAAATGGTGCTGGCTCAATTGGAGGTCAACATATAGAAGAATTCAAATTGATCCATTCTTATCTCCATGCATAAAGCTCAAATCCAAATGGATCAAGGACCTCTAAATAAAACCAGAAACCCTGAGTCTAATAGAAGATAAAGTGGGGGAAAGTCTCAAACACATGGGCTCAGGGGAACATTTCCTGAACAGAAAACCAATGGCTTATGCTCTAATATCTAGAATTGACAAATGGGACTTCAAGGCAAAGGAAACTGTCAATAGGACAAAATGGCAACCAACAGATTGGGAAAAGTTCCATACCAATACTACATTCGATAGAGAGCTAATAAACACTATATTAAAAAAACTCAAGAAGTTAGACTCCAGAAAACCAATAACCCTATTAGAAAATGGGGAACAGAGCTAAACAGAATATTCTCAACTGAGGAACCTCGAAGGGCCGAGAAGCACCTAAAGAAATGTTAAATATCCTTAGTCATCAGGGAAATGCAAATCAAAACATTTCCGAGATTTCACCTCACACCATTCAGAATGGCTAAGATCAAAAAATCAGGTGACAACAGATGCTGGCAAGGATGTGGAGAAAGAGGAATACTCCTCCATTGCTGGTGGGATTGCAAGCTGGTAAAACCACTCTGGAAATCAGTTTGGTGTTTCCTCAGAAAATTGGACATAGTACTACCTGAGGACCCAGATATACCATTCCTAGGCATATACCCAGAAGATGCTCCAACATATAACAAGGACACATGCTCTACTATTTTCATAGCAGCCTTATTTATATTAGCCAGAAGCTGGAAAGAATCCAGATGTCCTTCAACAGAGGAATGGATACAGAAATTGTGGTACATTTACACAATGGAGTACTACTTAGCTATTAAAAACAATGACTTCATGAGCAGAGAATGAAGGAAAGGCCATCCAGAGACTGTCCCACTTGGGGATTCATCCCAGATACAGTCACCAAACTCCAACACTATTGTGAATGCTAAGAAATGTTTGCTGAAAGGAGCCTGATATAGCTGTGTCCTGAGAGGGCCTGCCAGAGCCTTACCAATACAGTCGGCTGCTCACAGCCAACCATTGCACTGAGTGCAGGGTCCCAAAGGAGGATTTAGAGAGAGGACTGAAGGAGCTGAAGAGGTTTGCAATCCCATAAGAAGAACAACAATATCAACCAACAAGATCCCCCAGAGATCCCAGGGACTAAACCACCAACCAAATTGTACACATGGAGGGGCCCATGGCTCTAGCTGTATATGTAGCAGAGGTTGGCCTTATCTGGTATGAATGGGAAGAGAGGACCTTGATCCTATGAAGGCTCCATGAATGCCCCAGTGTAGGGGAATACCAGGATGGGGAGGAGGGATTCAGTGGGTGAGTGGTTAGGAGAACACCCTCATAGAAACAGGGAGAGGTTAGATGGGATAAGAGGTTTCTGGGAGGGGATAAAAACGGGTAAGGGGATAACACTCGAAATGTTAATGAATTAAAATACATAAATAGGCCGGGCATGGTGGCGCATGCCTTTAATCCCAGCACTTGGGAGGCAGAGGCAGGTGGATTTCTGAGTTCGAGGCCAACCTGGTCTACAAAGTAAGTTCCAGGACAGCCAGGGCTACACAGAGAAACCCTGTCTCAAACAAAACAAAACAAAACATAAGGAAAGAAAGAAAGAAAGAAAGAAAGAAAGAAAGAAAGAAAGAAAGAAAGAAAGAAAGAAAATATAAAAAATAACTAGTATTGTTGCTGCTATGCATATAGACATTTCAGAACAAATACATATATTGATGCTATATAAAATCTGGTTCATAATTCGGGTGAAGGGACAGGTACCCAAGAAATGAAATCAAGATAGAAAAGAACCAGTGTTGCTAGATTGCTATTCTGATTTTCATTAGGAATTCACTTAGCTCAAAAAAGTGTATGATTGTTGACATCTTAATAACAATGGTTTCAAGACACTGTTTCATGCTCAAGTGAACCACGCTTTGAGTGCCAGAGCAGGGAGAATGCACAGTAAGTTCAGAACAAGATGTCCCCACAAGTAAGGAAATATTCAAATCTTGTGGATATGGTACAAAAGTGCAAAAAGGCAAGGCTTAAAGAAGTACATCCCAGTACTTAGCGTTGGCAAAAATGTAATAGAAAATGAATGATATGGGCTTCTGCAAAATTTAAATTATCTCATCACAAAATATTATTAATTGTGTGCAAAGAAAAAGCATGGTGGGGAGAGATCACTTCCCTTCTTCTGTCCCTACACCACTCCTTACAGAATATGCAAAGAATTCCAAAGACTCAAGAAGATGCATAGGAACCAGTTCCTGAATATGTACTTTTACTGAAGAACTGATCTTCATGAGCAGACAAGCAAGTGGTGCATGTCATTTGTGATTAGAGAAAGAACAGAGGAGCAAGAAAGGCAATACACATACAGAAGGTCTAAAATGGCAAAACAGAACACAGATTAGACACTCATTTTGAAAAAGGCCCAGTAGCTCATTTACAGGTTTAGAATGCAAATAGTGTGACCTTATGATTCTAAGATACATATCAAAGAGAAGTGAGCATAAATGTCTATCAGATACTTTTACAAACATTATTAAGTTGGCTTTATTTATGGATAACAAAATTTTAAAGTAATCCAAATATATATCCACAGGAAAAATGGACAGCTAGTTTTTAATATAATCTATGCAATGAATAAAATTAACATACTATTAATCCAGATATAATAAGGAACATCGCAAAGGTACATTGAATACAAAATATACCTGTCAACCGTGGTCCAGCTTGTTATTTAGCTCTGCTTTATCCATACTTGCTCTATTCCTAGTAGATTATCATATCAGCATATCCAAATGATTGCATAGTCATTTCCATTTCCTGACTAACAATCCTATCTTTCTCATCTTAAATCCTGAAACAAATATTTCAGGACCAACCCAAGCCTGTCAATACAGTTTTCAGTGTTCAATGATTTTAGTTCTTTGATTCATTATTTTTCTAAATATTTAATATTTGTGATACCTATAATAATTTGAGTTTTACACTACTTTTTTGTTGGATTATTTATTGTTAATATTCAAAATTTCCTGTATCTAGCTCATATGTCACTACCTCTTCAAGTGATTATCCATTGTTTAATTAAGTCTTAAGTTTCTTGATGGCATGTATTTTTTTTTCATATTTCTGTACAGCTACCAAATCCTTGACATTTATCTAACAAAATACAAGCAAAAATAAATTGCTGTTCCCTATAAATTGTTGTTCTCTAAAACAAACATACTGAACAATAGGATGTGTAGTGTTTCATTTTATTATATAAAGTTCAAAATCAGGCCAATCAAATCTGTTTATGGATGCCACAACATTTTATTTTAATGGAGGATTGACTGGACAAGTACCTGAAGTAATGTCTCATGAGATTACTAAAACTTCCTATAGATCAGTGTGATAAATTCAGGTAAACATTCATTAACTCAGACAAAATAATACCAATTCATTAGTTGAAAATGTGAACATTTACAATATATAATCTAATAAAGAAAGTGGCATTAAACTCAAATTACCATAGGTATCATAAAAATTAAATACTTAGAAATATAATTAATCAAAGAAGTAAAAACATTGAACACTGAAAACTATAAAATGCTGTTGAAAATACTAACGCAAATTAATGAAAGGCAGGCTGCACTCATGTATTTGGTGGCATATATTGTTAAGATACCACCAATACCCAGAGCAATCTATAACTTCAATAAACTCTGTATCAAAATCCCAACAGGATGTTTGCATAAAAACTTTCTTAAAATTCAGATGAACTCTTAACCAATCACAAAGAATAGTGTCTCAAAAGATAACAGGACTCAAAAAATAACATACCTCATAGGGAATTAATAGCCACAATATAAAAATAACCACCACAGTTTGATAAAGAGAAGACCAAACAATATGCTTTACAAATATGCAAAGGAATTAAATAGATATTTGACCAAAGTACAAATAACTACTTAGTATATGAAAAGATGGTCACAATTACTAGTCATTAAGCCAAATCAGAACTACAGATCCTTATTTAACACAAACAAACAAACAAACAAACAAACAAGTAGAGACTAGTCCATCTTGGGACCCTTGCCATGAAAGGAGCCCACCTCTGACACTGTTAATGATATTCTGCAGTTCTTGGACACAGGAGTCTAGCATAACTGTTATCAGAGTAGCTTTCACCCAGCAACTGATGGAAACAGACGCAGAGATCCACAGCCAAACATTAGGTAGAGCTTGAGGAATCCTGCAGAAGTGCAGGAGGAAGGATTGTAGGACCCATAGAGGTCAAGGACAACACAAGAAAACCTATAGAATTAACTAACCTGAGACTGAACCACCAGCTAAAGAACATGCTTGGGACTCATCTAGGCCCTCTGAACATAAATTTGTGTAGCTTGGTGTACTGGCTAGGTTTGTGTCAACTTGACACAGCTGGGGTTATCACAGAGAAAGGAGCTTCAGTTGGGAAAATGCCTCCATGAGATCTAGCTGTGAGGCATTTTCTCAATTAGTGATCAAGGGCCCCTTGGGGGTGGGACCATCTCTGGGCTGGCAGTCTTGGGTTCTATAAGAGAGCAGGCTGAGCAAGCCAGGGGAAGCAAGCCAGTAAAGAACATCCCTCCATGGCTTCTGCATCAGCTCCTGCTTGAGTTCCAGTCCTGACTTCCTTTGGTGATGAACAGCAGTATGGAAGTGTAAGCCGAATAAACCCTTTCCTCCCCAACTTGCTTCTTGGTCATGATGTTTGTGCAGGAATAGAAACCCAGACTAAGACACTTGGTCTTCATATGAGACTCCTAACAGCAGGGACAAAGGCTGTTTTTGACTTGCTTCCTATCTCTGGGACCCTTTCTTCCTACTGAGCTGCCTCATTTTAGCTTCACTAAGAGAAGTTTCTCCTAGTCTTACTGCAACTTGATATATGAAGACTGGTTGATATCCATGGGATGCTGCACTCTTTCTGAAGAAAAAGAGAGAAGTAGATGGGAGAGTTGGGTGCGGAGCTGAGAGGAGAGGAAGAGGGGAAGCTAAGGTTTGGATATAAATTTATTTAATTAATTTTAAAAGTAGAGAATAAGATACTCCTGAGGATGTGGAGAAACTGAAATGCTTTTTAAATTTCTGCACCAATGTTCATAGCAGTATTTCTAACAATAGCCAAAAAGGGGTTTTTACCCAATTGGTTCATTGGATGAATGGATAAACATTCACTATATATCTACAGAATGAAATGTTTTTCACCCATCAAAAGGATGGATCTTCTAACATATACCATAACTTGGATGAAGACATTATTCTAAGTTAAATAAATTAATCACAGAATGATGTGTATAATATCATTCAATAGAGGCAATTAGAATTATCAAAAGCATAGGATATCAAATGGTAGTGTCCAGAGGAGATAGAGAAGGACATAGTATTGCTCAGGATGTCTTCCTGTCAGAAATGTATTATGCAAATTTTATCATGAGAAAAAAAGTTAATTTCAAACTGAAAAAAAATAAAAAACAAATCTGGATAATTAAAATGGTCAGGGTTATAAAATAAAATTCAAATCTAGTAACTTGAGCAAAAAATGTTCATTAATTGTAAATCAATAAAGCCACAAAAATAAATATCAAGTAAAACAAACAGCTATAAAATTTAAAATATTAAAGAAGACATGAAAAATGGAATAAATGATCTCAATATAGATTGTAGATCAGAAAATACTCTAATGGACATTTGCAGAATGAATAGAGAAATTTTAATGTAGAATGTATATTTGATGTGTACAATGTTAAATTTCTTTAACTTGCCAAATAAATTGGTATGAAGTATCATGTCTATTATTGACTATTAAGTTGTCCAGAAAATGCATAAATGAATAAACAAATAATAAATGTAGGTGAAAATCTAATCATGTAGTTATATTAACAATTGATGAATATGTGTAAAAAGTTAATGTATGTTCACTGTAATTAGTTTATAATTGTTCTCTGGGTTTGAACATTTTGAAGTTTTAAAACATGTGTTTAAAATCTTCTTTTACAATATCTACTCTCCTTGAAGGCATCTTATACACCAAGGCTGAAATTGCTCTATCTGAAGGAAGAAAAGGATGCTTGGATAGATAAGCAGTTTAGAGTGAGATGTTCTAAATCCAAGTACAGGTTCAGTAATTTCACATAGGTTTGTCATGTGTGAAATAGAGAGTGATAATACCTTCTTGCCAGGTCTACTTCATAAGGCTGCTATGAGGATTAAATTAGATAACAGATAGAAAAGTTCACTGAAAAGGAGGAAATGCTATTCAAGTTCAAAACATATATTATTGTTGTCATGTTAGAATACTATTGCTATGGTTGCTTCAAAACCCACTGCAAGAAACTGATGGCTACTGATACACATTATATTCAGTGGTATGCATTTTTCTCTTTCCTTTTCAAATCTCTATATCTTATGGCATGGGTATTCCTTGAAATGACTGATAGCCACTGCAGGTTATCATTAGCAGCACTAAATGAGACCACTGGCGTCCAAAAGGATTCTACCACTTGCCTGTTTTCTGACCAGCAGCTCTGCATATTTTCCATCTGAGTCAGTGGTAGGAGCTCTAGTTAAATCAAATGTAACCAGAGATAGTGGAAAAGGAAGGTTGGTGGAAGGAAAGAGAAAGGGAAGTGGTAGGGTCATAAACTACTAAATACAAGTTAAGAAAGAGAAGGACTAATGTTGTCAAATACAGAAATTACCGTATACCAATTTTCCATGAAGTCAGTGATGAGAAAACTTCTCAAAGGTTAATGTCTCATTCATATTCTTTGTTAATACACAAGATAGTTTTGTTTCAATAATCATGGCATGAAATTGGGCTTATTTTTATTTTGATTAAATAACTTAAGGCATATAAATTTCATCATAGATCATCTGAAGATGATTGTTGGTTAAAAAAACCTAAATAACCAAGATCCTCAAAGTTTATTAGAAACACATGTGTGAGTGCATGGCATGTCCTGCTTTTCCTATATCTTTTGAGGAGAAAGAAATGTTCCTACCTTAAAATGCTACCTTGTTTATTATATTACTTAGTAGATATTTTGACTTGCTTGGGGATATAAATAGTAGTAGAAACTCAGTTCCATTAAAGAAAATAATCTTATAAGTAATAAAAAGCAAGGTAGTGTTAGTTTCTGTATTCATTGATTCATTTGTGTGTTCATTCTTACAACTGCCTCCTGGCTGGTGGTCAAATGCTGTTTGTTAAATTCTCACTAACAAAACAATGAGAGAGAAATGCCTGATTTTCATAATCTTTTTATATTATTATTATTTAAGTTTTATTAGATATTTTCTTAATTTACATTTTAAATGCTATCCTGAAAGTTCCCTCAACCCTCCCCCCGCCCTGCTCCAATACCCACCCACTCCCACTTCTTGGCCCTGGTTTTCCCTTGTATTGGGGCATATAAAGTTTGCAATACCAAGCGGCCTCTCTTCCCAATGATGGCCGACTAGGCCATCTTCTGCTACATATGCAGCTAGAGACACAAACTCTGGAGGTTCTGGTTAGTTCATATTTTTGTTCTTCTTATAGGGTTGCAGACCCCTTCAGCTCCTGTGGTACTTTCTATAACTCCTCCATTGGGAGCCCTGTGTTCCATCCTATAGATGACTGTGAGCACCCACTTCTGTATTTGCCAGGCACTGGCATAGCCTCATATGAGACAGCCATATCAGGGTCCCTTCAGCAAACTCTTACTGTCCTATGCAATAGTGTCTGAGTTTGGTGACTGATTATGGAATGGATCCCCATTTGGGGTAGTCTCTGGATAGTCCATCCTTTCATCTTAGCTCCAAACTTTGCCTCTGTAACTCCTTTCATGGGTATTTTGTTCCCTATTCTAAGGAGGAATGAAATATCCACACTCTGGTCTTTCTTATTCTTCATTTTCTTGTGTTTTGCAAAATTTTATCTTGGGCATTCTAAGGTACTGGACTAAAATCCACTTTTCAGTGAGTGCATATCAAATGACTTCTTTTGTGATTGGGTTACCTCACTAATGATGATATCCTCCAGATACATCCATTTGCTCAAGAATTTCATAAATTCATTGTTTTTAATAGCAGAGTAGTACTCTATTGTGTAAATGTACCACATTTTCTGTATCCATTCCTCTGTTGAGGGATATGTGGATTCTTTCCAGCTTCTGGCTATTATAAATAAGGCTGCTATGAACATAGTGGAGCATGTGTTCTTATTACCAGTTGGAACATCTTCTGGGTATATATGCCCAGGAGAGGTATCGCTGGATGCTCTGGTAGTACTATGTCCAATTTTCTGAGGAACCACCAGACTGAATTCCAGACTGGTTGTACAAGTTTGCAATCCCACCAGCAATGGAGGAGTGTTCCTCTTTCTACACATCCTTGCCAGCATCTTCTGTCACCTGAATTTTTTATTTTAGCCATTCTGAATGGTATGAGGTGGAATCTCAATGTTGTTTTGATTTGCATTTCCCTGATAATTAAGGATGTTGAACATTAACAGGTGTTTCTCAGCCATTTGGTATTCCTCAGTTGAGAATTCTTTGATTGGATCTGTACCCCATTTTTTAATGGGGTTATACATTTTTCTGAAGTCCAGCTTATTGAGCTCTTTGTAGATAATGGATATTAGTCTCCTATCAGATTTAGGATTGGTAAAAATCCTTTCCCAATCTGTTGGTGGCCTTTTTGTCTTATTAACAGTGTCTTTTGCCTTACAGAAGCTTTGCAAGTTTATAAGGTCCCATTTGTCAATTTTTGATCTTACAGCACAAACCATTGCTGTTCTGTTTAGGGATTTTTCCCCTGTGACTATATCTTCAAGGCTTTTCCCCATTTTCTCCTCTATAAATTTCAGTGTTTTTGGTTTCATGTGGAGTTTTTTGATCCACTTAGACTTGAGCTTTTTACAAGGAGATAAGAATGGATCAATTCCCATTCTTCTACATGATAACTGCCAGTTGTGCCAGCACCATTTGTTGAAAATGCTGCCTTTATCCACTGGATGGTTTTAGCTCTCTTGTCAAAGATCAAGTGACCATAGGTGTGTTGATTCATTTCTGGGTCTGCATTTCTATTCTATTGATCTACCTGTCAGTCACTGTACCGGTACCATGCAGATTTTTTTTTTTAATCACAATTGCTCTGTAGCACAGCTTAATGTCAGACATGGTGATTCCCCAAGAGGTTCTTTTATTGTTGAGGATAGTTTTTGCTATCCTTGGGTTTTTATTATTCCAGATGAATTTGCAAATAGCCCTTTCTATCTCAGTGAAGAATTGAGTTTGAATTTTGATGGGGAATGCATTGAATCTGTAGATTGCTTTTGGCAGGTTAGCCATTTTGACTATATTAATCCTGCCAATCCATGAGCATCTTCCCATCTTCTGAGATTTTCTTCTATTTCTTTCTTCAGGGACTTGAAGTTCTTGTCATACAGATCTTTTACTTCCTTAATTAGAGTCACACCAAGGTATTTTATATTATTTGTGACTATTGTGAAAGGTGTTGTTTCCCTAATTTCTTTCTCAGCCCATTTATGCTACATCCACTCCAGTGGTGACCTGGCTGACAGGCTGGAATGTCTGGGCGCGGTCTAGAGACAAGAAGTTCACACAGACTTGGTCTCCTGGAGTTGTGGCATCCTGTATAAAGAATGCTCCAATGTCCTTGCTTTAGTTGGTAAACAGATCTGTGTGCTTCCTTTCAGTATTGTTTTGTTAATACCTAAGCAAGATTGAATTTTGCTTCCTGGCCTTCATCAATGCCCTGGGTGGTCCTTGAGCCAACCCTGGGCTCGGAATTCAGAAAGAATGTTGCCTATTCAGTGACATTCAGAATTGCCTTTACTATTGTATGAGAGATAGTGAAATAAATCAGGCATTTCTATCTACTACATAGAGTTAGAAATCTCAGGGCAAGCTTAGGAACATAAGTTTAGAATTCTTGTTATAGTTACATATGGCAGACTACATTACTTATTAGTAGAAAGTCCCTCCACACTATTCACTTAGAACAAAAGCAAAGCCACTCCCTTATACAGGAATTTACAATGGTTTAGGAAGTAGATCAGGTTGTGGTTTTAGAGTATTGCATTATTCATGAGAAGGTCAGTATTGCATTATTCATGAGAAGGTGTGAATGCCCTTGCCCTGGGAGTGCTAAGACCTCACACCTGGCTTCTAAAACTATAGCTGACCTTAGAAGGATCTGACTTAGTCTCTGTTGTTTTATTGCCCAGTTCCTACCAGTCTTTGTGTTTACATTTCCCCTGCTTTGTGTAAGAGTCATTAAGCATCTGGTGATCTCACTGTACCTTGTGGATGTGTTACCTAACTCTCCTATTTTCTTCTGTATATAAAAAGTCTGATGTTCAATTTGACAAATTACATTCAGATGCACACTCCCTTGTGTAGTTTCTGTTTGTCATTCACAGAATCCTTGCCCACTTGCTACAGAGAACTCAACCCACGCAGACAAGGGGTCTAAGAGGGACTGCAGCACATTTATCCTTTGTGTAGAGAAAGGCTTTTGGTTTGTTTGAATTAATTTTATATCCAGCTACTGCACTGAAGCTGTTTATCAGGTTTACGAGTTCTGGTGGAATTTTTAGGGTCACTTATATATTCTATCATATCATCTGCAAACAGTGATATTTTGACTTCTTACTTTCCAATTTGTATCCCCTTGATCTCCTTTTGTTGTGAAGTGCTCTGGCTAGGACTTCAAGTACTATATTGAATAGGTAGGGAGTAAGTGGGCAGCCTTGTTTAGTCCCTGATTTTACTGGGATTGCTTCGAGTTTCTCTCCATTTACTTTGATGTTGGTTAGTGATTTGCTCTATATTGCATTTATTATGTTTAGGTATGGGCCTTGAATTACTGATCTTTCCAAGACTTTTATCATGAAAGGGTGTTGGATTTTGTCAAATGATTTCTCAGCAACTAAGGAGATGATCATGTGGTTTTTGTCTTTGAGTTTTTTAATATAGTGGATTACCGATGGATTTCCATATATTAAACAATCCCTGCATTCCTGAGATGAAGCCTACTTGATCATGATGGATGATCGTTTTGATGTGTTCTGGGATTCGGTTTGCGAGGATTTTATTGAGTATTTTTGTATAGTTATTCATAAGGGAAATTGGTCTGAAGTTCTCTTTCTTTGTTGGATCTTTGTGTGATTTAGGTATCAGAGCTACTGTGGCTTAATGGAATGAATTGGGTAGAGTACATTCTGTTTCTATTTTGTGGAATTGTTTGAGAAGAGTTGGAATTAGGTCTTCTTTGAAGGTCTAATAGTCCTCAGCACTAAATCCATCTGTTCCTGGGCTCTTTTTGGTTGGGAGACTATTGATCTTATATTATGGAATATAGAAAAATAGAAGATGCTTCTATTTCTTTAGGGGAAACGGGACGGTTTAGATTGTTAATCTGATCCTGGTTTAACTTTGGTTTCTGGTATTTGTCTAGGAAGTTGTCTATTTCATCCAGGTTTTCTAGTTTTGTTGAGTGAAGCATTTTGTAGTAGGATCAGATGATGTTTTATATTTCCTCAGGTTCCGTTGTTATGTCTCCTTTTTCATTTCTGATTTTGTTAATTAAGATACTGTCCCTGTGCCCTCTAGTTAGTCTAGTTAAGGGTATATCTATCTTGTTGATTTTCTCAAAGAACCAGCTCCTGATTTGATTGATTTTTTGAATAGTTATTTTTGTTTCTACTTGGTTGATTTCGCCCCTGAGTTTGATTATTACCTGCTGTTTACTCTTCCTGCGTGAATTTGCTTCCTTCTGTTCTAGAACTTCTAGATGTGCTGTCAGGCTGCTAGTGTATGCTCTCTCTAGTTTCTTTTTGAAGGCACTCAGGGCGATGAGTTTTCCTCTTAGGATTGCCTTCATTGTGTCCCATAAGTTTGGGTATATTGTGGCTTCATTTTCACTAAACTCTAGAAAGTCTTTAATTTCTTTCTTTATTTCATCCTTGACCAAGGAATCATTGAGTAGAGTGTTGTTCAGTTTCCACGTGAATGTTGGCTTTCTATTATTTATGTTGTTATTGAAGATCAGCCTTTTGTCCATGGTGGTCAGATAGGATGCATGGGATAATTTCAATATTTTTGTATTTGTGGAGGCCTGTTTTGTGACCAATTATATGGTCACTTTTGGAAGAAGTACCATGTAGTGCTGAGAAGAAGGTATATCCTTTTGTTTTATGATAAAATGTTCTGTAGATATCTATTAAATCCATTTGTTTCATGACTTCTTTTAGTGTTCATGTGTTTCTGTTTAGTTTCTGTTTCCAGGATTTGTCCATTGGTGTGAGTGGGGTATTGAAGTCTCTCACTATTATTGTGTGAGGTGCAGTGTGTGCTTTGAGCTTTACTAAAGTTTCTTTAATGGATGTGGATGCCCTTGCATTTGGAGCATAGATATTTAGAATTGAGAGTTCATCTTGGTTGATTTTACCTTTGATGATTATGAAGTGCCCCTCCTTGTCTTTTTTGATAATTTTGGGTTGAAAGTCAATTTTATCCCATATTAGAATGGCTACTCCAGCATTTTTCTTCAGACCATTTGTTTGGAAAATTGTTCTTCAGCCTTTTATCCTAAGGTAGTGTCTTTTTTCCTGAGGTGGGTTTCCTGTAAGGAGCAAAGCGTTGGGTCCTGTTTGTGTAGCCAGTCAATTAGTCTATGTCTTTTTATTGGGAAATTTAGTCCATTGAGGTTAAGAGAAGATAAGAAAAGTAATTGTTGCTTCCTGTTATTTTTGTTGTTGAAGTTGGGATTCTGTTCTTGGGGCTGTCTTCTTTTGGGATTATTGAAGGATTATTTTTTTGTTTTGTTTTGTTTTGTTTTTTTCTAGGGTGTAGTTTCCATCCTTGTGTTGGTGGTTTCTCTTTATTATCTTTTGAAGGTCTGGATTAGTGAAAATATATTGTGTTAATTTGGTTTCCTCATGGAATTCTTTGATTTCTCCATCTATGGTAATTGAGAGTTTTGCTGGGTATTTTAGCCTGGGCTGGCATTTGTGTTTTCTTAGGGTCTGTATAACATCTCTCCAGGATCTTCTGGCTTTCATAGTCTCCCATGAGAGACTTTCATAATCTTTAGAAATAATGACAAAATAGAATCTGAAGGCACACTACCCAATTCATTCTATGAAGCCACAATTACTCTGATACCTAAACCACATAAAGACACAACAAAGATAGAGAACTTCAGACCAATTTCCCTTATGAATATCGACGCAAAAATACTCAACAAAATTCTCGCCAACCAAATCCAAGAACACATCAAAACAATCATCCATCATGACCAAGTGGGCTTCATCCCAGGAATGCAGGGATGGTTTAATATACGGAAATCCATCAACGTAATACACTATATAAACAAACTCAAAGATAAAAACCACATGATCATCTCCTTAGATGCTGAGAAAGCATTTGACAAAATCCAACACCCATTCATGATAAAGGTCNTAGATGGAACACAGGGTTCCCAAGGAAGAAGGAGCTAGAGAAAGTACCCAAGGAGCTGAAGGGGTCTTCAACCCTATAGGTGGAAGAATAACCATGAACTAACTAGTACCCCCTGGGCTCACGTCTCTAGCTGCATATATAGAAGAGGATGGCCTAGTTGGCCATCAGTGGGGAGAGAGGCCCCTTGGTTATGCAGACTTTATATGCCCCAATACAGGGGAACGCCGGGGCCAAGGGGTGGGAGCGGGTGGGTAGGGGAGCAGGGCCGGGAGGGGGGAGGATATAGGGAACTATCTGGATAACACTTGAAATGTAAATGAAGAAAATATCTAATAAAAGTTGAAAAAAAAAAGAAATAATGACAATATTCTTAACTTGATAACTTTAAAAAATAGACTTAATAGTTCTTATCCAATATTAATAATATAATCAATGTCAGAAATATAGTTACCACAATTAAGACTGTACTTAAACATATATTATTATATAATTTATATAATATAATTTATATTGATTATATTTATGTATTTTATAATTTATATTGAATAATTGTATATATAGATATGTATATAAATTTCCCTTTGTGAAATGAAATACATATCTCTTATCCATAAAGCACTACAGAAAAGAAAAAAGACAAGAACACAGACACAATCTAATTTGTTTTTCAATTATGACTAAGTCAACTGCCCAGATGTCAAATAGCCCTCTTAGAATTGCTCTGTAGCCAATGTGTAAAGCTTAAAAGAAAGTTTAGAACCTGGCAGAGAACAACTGCCAAAATGCCAGAGTCCCTTTTTCCTGGCAGCACTGATGAAGCCCATAATAGCAAAGAGGGACCACAGTCCTGTCAATAACCAACAGTGAGGGAACAAGAACTGTACAGTACTTGTCTAGGCATGATGGAACGCTTGCTATTTATAAATGGTCTGCTTTGTCCAAGATTAAATATTTGACTTGAGATATAATCTTTAAATGTGAAAACACAATCAAGGCAGAGCAAGCTGGGGAAAACACTGAAGAAGGCTGCTATTTAATAATTAAGTGCATTTTCCAAGTGGCAATATCTTTTGAAGAGTTTGATCTTTCTAAGAGCAGTGTTTTGGCTTGAGTTCTTCCAGAAGATGATTGTACAATTAAGATATGTATTTCCTAGATAACAACACATAAAGCCTTAATTGGGGCCTATACTGATCATACATGATGAAATTCAAGGTTTTACACATCTAACATGGAGAGAATTATTGTTGTTCAAGAAGCTGACAGAAAAAAATAACTATAAAGAAGGAGAAAGATTATATTAAGAAAGCAAACCCTGACACTATTGCTGATGCCAAGAATTGCTTGCTAACAGGAGCCTAGTATAGTTGTCCTGATACTCATAGCTAACCATTGTAGTGAGCCCAGGAACCATAATGGAAGAGTTAGGGGAAGGACTGAAGGAGTCGAAGGGGATTGCTACTCCATAAGAAGAAGAACAAAAGCAACTAAGAGGACCTCCCCAACCTCCACCCTGATAGCTCCCAGGGACTAAACTAACCAACCATAGAGTACACATGGAGAGACCCATGGCTCCAGCTGCATATGTAGCAGAGGATGGCCTTGTTGGGCATCAATGTGAGAGGAGGCCCTTGGTCCTGTGAAAGGGAATTCTAGTGTGGGGAGGTGGGACTTGTTGGGTGGGTAGAGGAGCACGGTTTTAGAGGCAAAGGGGAGGGGAGAAGGGATGGGAAGCTTGTGGAGGGGAGACTGGGAAGGGGGACAACATTTGGATTGTAAATAAATAAAATAACCAATAAAAAATCTGAAGTGACCAAATAAAATGCACATTGTATTTCATATTTAAAAACCAAGAAAAAAGAAATTGTAAAACTAGAATCTTACGATTTATCTTAGAACCATAGCAGTTGATAGAGTTGATATTGTGGCTATTTTAATTCTCTGAAGACAGTCTGTTGTAATTGAATGACTATGGCATTACTTATTCCTCAACTTTCCTTTATGACTCTTCAAGAGTCTAATAAACATAGATTACCTTTCATGAGAAGCAGGAAATTAGTAATGACTGCCCATGCAGAAAGAAGATGCATGGAGCAGTGGATCAAATTAGTGAGTTTACACTCAGTGAGAAGAATTTAATTTTCCTCAGTCTTTTCTTTCTTGTTAGTCAGAAGAGTCAGGGGAGGGGAAAACAAGAATAACATATTTCATTTTTTTTCTTGTATGATCCAGAGTATGAATTGAAGAAACTGAATGAAACTGTACCAATCAGTTGACCAGGCAATCCACAAAGGTTAACTGGTCATAAATTCCTCGGCCTGTGGTGATTAATGTGGGGAGCGGAAGAAGCCAATGTCTTAGTCATTCACAGAGCCAAAACTTTTAAAATGAACTAATTCACATTTTCAGTGACATGAGTGAGTAGAAAAGAAAGTGTCTTTAGTCTTCAGACATATATGCTGATGTGCTTAGGAACAATATCATGATATTTGTAATTATGGTAAAAGAAAATTTGGAAAGAATTTTTTTTCTACCTTTGGTTACTTTTTCATAGTTTTGGTTAAGCTGGTTTTAGGTTTTATCAGTTGTTTGGTTGATCGACCCACATCTTTTTTAAAAAAGAGGATAAATAATTTAATGCCAAACAAAGTTATAATAACAATGGAAACAAATAAATAAACAAACAAATGAAATTAAAAAAAAAACAGAATTCACAACATGCAACATAAATTCTAATCTTGTCCCAACCAGGCCACAAGTTGTACCAAATAACATTTTGATATGATTATAGATAATATTTAATGAGTAATTATTCTTTATGTCAGTGTAGTTCTGGCCATGTATATTTTATGGGGTTTACAGAGCAAATGATGAATAACATCCTCAAGGAAATATTTTTACTGTAAACACAGTGGCAGGTTTCACCAGGCTTGTCATTATGATTTATAATTATCATGTCTAGTATTTCCTACAAATGAGTTCTTAAGTACTTGAAAATGATGAGTTATAAGTAGCCAAAACACACCTCCCTCCATCTGCTAACACTGTTACACTGCCAAGCAAGAATGTACCCTCTTTTCTCTGCAAAGTCTGAGTCATCACAAATTCTGAATTGCTATAACCCGAATCTTTGACATGTTAGAAGTGGCAAGACACATTCAAACTTAATTCATGCTTATTTAAGACAGAATCATGTATGGCAGGCTTAGAAGATTGTGACAGATTAAATGATGAAGTCAAATGGTGGGAAATTAAGGATAAGTAGATTGACTGAATATTAAATCCCATTATGCTAATAGACTGAGAATTTGGTCTTGAACAAATCAAGCAAGTCCCCAACCTTTAGCCTACTTCTACCTCTTTCCTCTATTTATTTGTCCTGTAAGTAGCACCTTTAAATGCAGAATTTCTACTTACAGGATATCTTAATAGCACTTATAATACAATGATATAGGGAATGCAAGGCTTTTCTTAAAATCTAGAATTATATGATTAGATAATATTAAAAATTGAAATAAGCTGTCGTGAAACTACATTACTGCATCTCAAAGTCTAAGTTTCTTACTTCAGAATACAGCACTGTTCTGAGTAGGAGGTAGGGGAAACAGGTGGCCTATTACTAGATCCATTAAACAAAAGATTCATGCATTACATATCCATCTTGAGGCAATTAGGCAGATCAATTTTTTTCTTTTACAGCTTCATTCAGAACACTTGGCAATAAAGCAATTATTATGTATTCTAACATTTATCTGATATCAAAAGCAATGATCTCTTCATGCATCAGAATTAAAGTGGACCCACATCATCTATTTCCACAAAAAATTAAACACATTTATGGTAAATTAAGTATTCTGAGAGAGAAACATAAGAAAAAATACTGTGTATAGATGACAAACAGGGTAGGTGAAGTAATTCGCTGATTGTATATGGATGAAAAGTGTTATCTACCAGGTAGAAAAATGAAACATGCTTGCTAATGTGGATTGAGCATGCTTTGTATAAGATGTAATATAAACACTGTTTTCTCAAAATGGACACTTCAATATTTATAATATAATTTTTCATTTCATAGAAGTGAAAACTGAGGCTCAAAGAAGGTACCAAATTTCAGCTCACATAGTGTGAATCTGAAGTCCAGGTCCAAATTCATTAGTCTAAGTTAGTTTCAATAGAATGATGCTAAAGTATTTTTGGATACTAGTGCTTTAAATCAAATTAAAACTGATAAGCTGGGATGTATTGAAGCTCAAAAATCAGTCTAGTTTGATAACTACATTTGACTAAAGGTCAAAATCAGGGTATCGAAGAGAGGAGAACACTGGGGAAAATAATCAGGTTCTAAAACCTATTTTAGGCTGAAGAAGTTCAGATCAAGCAAGAGATTCAGTTTGAAATAGAGAGAATTTAGCAGGTCCCAAAGTAAGACAGTAATTTGTATGTGAAAAATATATTTTAAAAACTAAGAACCTCTGGGAAAATTATCTTCTAACTAGGAAACTAATTATTTGCAGAGTTTTGAAAATCTATGTTAGCTAGGACCCTGTGGTTGAATGAACTATTTAATCATCTTTTATTTCATCTTCATATGAGAAATACCTAGTGAACTTTTAAAAATGTTCTGATATTTCAAACATAGTCTACACCTATGACATCAAAACTTATGGGTATCAGAATAAAGCATCAAACAAAATACAGTTTCTGTAGCCTAGGTTTCTCTCAGCCTTGTAATTACTGGCTTACACAAACACTACCCAGATCCAAAGTTCTCCCAAATATTTTGTTTTTCCATGTGGAGATAGAAATTGAGGTCCTATTCCTAATACAAAACACTACTATCTAGATGACTGTGCTTTTGACTTGGTCAAATACCCATTCTGTGCCTGAGCTTGTTAGCTAAGGCATCAATACTTTTCAGTGTTCTCCATTTGTTATAATGTGTAACAAACTTTACAACCACTTCATTAGAAGTTGGATGATATAGTAGTTGGAACTTTTTATCATTCTATACATAGATATTAAAAATATCCCATTAGGGA
Source organism: Mus minutoides (assembly GCA_902729485.2). Taxonomy (NCBI): domain Eukaryota; kingdom Metazoa; phylum Chordata; class Mammalia; order Rodentia; family Muridae; genus Mus; species Mus minutoides. Next base: position 1,414,044 of record LR756404.1, on the reverse strand, counting down.
AAATGGCTTTAAATTTGTAAGGTATGTAACTAGTAATACAGTAATGTACACTGTAAGCATATCATTATGTTTCTAAATAACAGTTAATCCTACAGGGCTCCACACTTGATTGATGCAAGGTTTTGAATATACAGATTAGATAGTATGATTGATATTATGTAGGTAATTCACCTTGATGAAATAAAATTGGACTTTATTGAGAAAGGTTGATTAAAAAGGATAATTTCTAATATTGCCACAAAACTGATCATTATATTGATTCGGGTATATTTTATGTCAAGTAATCTCTTTCAAACAACACAATGCTAAGTAATAAAAACTGCATAATACAACCTACAACAAACTTGTCATGGCCACAGATAAAGTTCCAACTATTCATGTCCTGAGTTTAGATTTTAATTCAAATCCCCAGTGGTATACCATTTACCAAAATACTGCTTTATTATATATTATCAAAGTATAATGTTAAGGATTTGGGATAACCAAGTTACAGAATGATTAAGAGGATCCATTGAAGTACATGGAACTCCTGATCCTAGCGACTTACAGAAAATATTAGAAATAAAATGCTACTTAATGAAGTGTCCCCAAACCATGTGTGGCTCCTGTGTACTCTGGGCAGCACTTGCACTAGACAGGACCTCTTCTGTTACTTCAGTCATGCTACTGATGTATAGATAGCATCAAGCTCTATGATGTGCATCTAAATGTCAAGTGACCAACTGCCTTCTGGAGTTTTTGGTATCATACAACTTTAGTGAGACATTAATAGGAAATTAAACCTCAATAAAAGTTAGTCTGTTAGCTGTTTGTGTCATGTGAGCTTCTGACACATTTTATGAAGCTGCTAACCTTCAGATGCTCCAAATCTGGATTGTACTTATCAGAAATAATCATAATAAAATGACCATTTAACATAGAACACATGTAATCAAATGGCGAGGGCTTTCCTCAGGTAAAATTTCTTTACAACTCTGAAACTAAATGTATATATCTGAGTAAAATGGAAAAATAAGTGGTTCATAAGCCATTTTTTCAATAATAAAATATTTGCTACTTTTTAAATTCTTCACTATGTTGTGATATAAATTTGATAAGAATAATTTAAAAGTTGGGGACAATTTTGTTATATAACTAAGAAAACACAAATTATCTCTCTTATTATTCATAAATTATTATTAATTATTATTAATTACATGCACACCCTTGTAAGTATGGGTGCATACATGTTACAGTGCACATGTGGAGGTCAGAGGACAACATGTAGAGTTTGTTCCCTTCTTTTGTTGTAATTTCCAGGGATCAAACTCAGGGTATCTGGCTTTTGAGGCACATGCCTTTACCCACTGACCCATCTTACACGCTCACATTGTTACCTCACCTTCACAAATCAAATTTGACAAATGACTAGATTATAATAAGTACTAATCAACATGCGTCATGAAATAATTTCCATAAGCATTAAAGCATAGCTTTGGAAAGCAGTATTTGATAGCCATATGAGTGTATGTATCTCAAATGCAAATGGTCACTACAATTTACTAACAAATGATGAGTTTGGGCATAAATAAAGCCTATCATATTTTTTTTTCTTAGTGAGAAGGTAAATAGAATGATCTATTACACACATGTAATTCTTTTGAAGATTTAGTTTATTTGTAGATGTGTCTTCTACCACAGACTCCCTTTCAGCTTCAGTTATGGCAATGCACCACCATTTCCAACCACTGAATGGTCAACATCTGAATGAATTCTAAGTGACTATATATATATATATATATATATATATATATATATATATATATATATATATATATTTGTAAAAACAAAACAGAACAACTATTACCGAAGTTTGAATAATCTGCCAGGATTCATACGTAAGAATGTCGTTTCACTTCTTAGTGTTTCCGTTGCTGTGAAGAGACACCATGACGAAGGCAACTCTTATAAAGAACAACATTTAATTGGGGATGGCTTACAGTTTCAAAGGTTTCCTTCATTATGGCAGGAAGCTTGGTAGCAATGCAGCATCCAAGCAGACACAGTGCTGAAGAAGGAGCTAGGAGTTCTACATCTTGATCAGAAGGCAGCTTGGAAGAGTCTCTCTCTTCTGCCCTAGGTTGAGCTTAAGCAGAAGACCTCAAAGGCCACCATTCATAGTGATGCACTTCCACCAAAAAGGTCACACCTTCTCCAACAAGGCCACATTCCCTAACAGCAGCACTCTCCATGGGTCAAGCATATTCAAACCACTATATCATCCAATGGTATGAATTAATGGTGTGTCATTTAATAGGTAAATGGGTCACTGGGGGTAAAAGATCTCTAGTTCATTGTTGCAATGATTTTTTACTTGTATAGTAAGTAATTCAGTTACCACAGTAGTGGCTTATTATATTATATTAATAAAGTTGGCACGCAGTTCTGTCTTTTCTGTGTGTATTCTCTCTCTCTCTCTCTCTCTCTCTCTCTCTCTCTCTCTCTCTCTCTCTCTCTGTTTGTTTTTAAAGGTGGGGTTTCTCTGTATAGCCCTGTCTGTCCTGGAACTCACTTTGTAGACCAGGCTGGCCTCAAACTCAGAAATCTGCCTGCCTCTGCCTCCCGAGTGCTGGGATTAAAGGTGTGTGCTACCACGCCCGGCTGTGTGTATTCTCTTGCCCTTTTGCATTTCTGTCATGTTATGACACAGCATGAAAGCACTGACCAGAGATACAGCTGATTCTTTGAGTTTTCCATATTTGTAAGTATGAGTATTTTCCTCCACCAGATATTTATTAGTTTAGAAATTTCCCAGTTGAGTATTCTGTTATAGCAATATAAAATGACAAAGATGTAGCTTTTTTTTTAAATGAATGTGCTTAATGTGAAAGCTAGGATTTTATAGTCAGATATGTATTAAATATGTCTAGGTTACTAATAGAAGCCTTTTCTGTGGCTTTAATAATATACATTATGAGATGATCTAGTCTCATATTTCGTCTGGACAATGGAACAAAAGCCTATAATAATGTGACTACCATTTCTTTGTCTTCTTTAATTGATTCCACTGAATAAACTGCCTGTGGAAATCACTTAAGTGTTCATTACAGGACATTCAAATTGACCATCTAATGGAAGCTTTCATAGTTTCAAACTTCAGTGTTAAATAATTTCTTAAAAATTGTCACATATTATCCCCACTAATCCTAAGGTTACTTTATAATAATCCTTATAGTCCCCACATTGAAATTCTTACCGTAAAGCAATGCTCAAATCTTAAGAAATTCTATCCTTATTTCATCATCAGAATAAACAAAAACAAACAAGCAAAATAACAACAACAGAAAAAAAGCATTAGAGATTTTAGTTATACTTAAGCATTTAGTTTCAGTTCTCTATTACATATAAGTAGTTTGGCTTATATCTACAAAGAACTATGTCAATCTCTTCAAAAGATTACAGAGCTTCTAATTTCCTTTCCTTTCCTTTCCTTTCCTTTCCTTTCCTATTTTCCTATCCTTTCCCCCCTTCTCTTTCCTTTTCTTTTCTTTTTTCTCTCTTTCCTTTTCTTATCTTTTCCTCTCCTCTCCTCTCCTTTTATTTCTTTTCCTCTCTCTCATTTTTCATTTTCTTTTAGTTGTATTTTTGTGTTCCTAAATGTATGTTTGTGTTTAACATGTGGGCAGGTACCCAAGAAGACAACAAGAAGAAGATATAATATCCCCTGGAGCTATAATTACAGGTGATTATGTGTTGCCTGATATGGGTACTGGGAACCAAACCTGGGTCCTGTTTAAAAACCAACAAGGGGTGTAGACAGTGCTATGATTTTTTTTATAATTATTTGAACACTGCCAACATACAATCCATAATTTTTTGCATATAAAGGTGTACATACACATTTGTATGTGTAGTATCTTACATAAAATACAGTAGAATGGACCATGAACTATTATAGACTATTACTCTGTATTCTACTTCTGACTCACTCAGTTTCTATATACTTATGTTCTGTGATAGATAGCTTTAATTGTCAACTTGACACAATCTAGAATCACATGACAAATGACTACCAAAGATTATCTATATTAAGTTAAACTGTGAGCATGTCTGTGGCAGATTTTCTTGATTAAGTTAATTTATGTGGGAGGTCACATCTTAATTTGGACAGGACCATTTTCTGATCATCAATTGCACAAAAGTAGAGAAATCAAGGTGAGTATGCACATGGACACATTCATTCTATTTCTGATCTTAATTGTAGATGCAATTATCTGTTGTAAGTTCCTACTGCCTTGACTTCCTTGGTTCATAAATATTTATATATAGATGGTTTCTATTGACACTGGACAAGGAGTGAGATAGAATGAATGACAGCAAGTTAGACAGTCATGTTGATAACTTTTCCATCACTACTATCCATTGTATTACCTTGAAGGTTACAGGAGAATAAGTGATATCTGCTTAATTCTGGAAATATACCTTTAAATGTTCCCTGCCTGTTGACTTTTATAACCTTACATAATATGTTTTTGTGTTTATTAGAAAATGGTACATGTGGAGTGCAAACACAGGTCTCCTGTTAATATGATTTTGAATATTTTTACTGCACTTAACCATTGTCTTGACTGCTGTTCAATTGCCACTATGAAGTATGAGCCCCTCTTCTGAAATCTCTTAGGAAGTGTCAGAAACTGTCCAGGCTCTCGCTATTTAGCATGCAGTGTGCAATGCACTTACTTTTTATGTGTTTTACTGTGCTGTGAGTTCCTAGAAAGAAAGTCCTATTTATTTTATATCTGTATACTTAGGCATTTGCCTAGTACAAAGTTGGTCCTAAAATTGCCTTTAATGGGTATAAGAATAACTATGTGAAAGCTTGTTTTGAATATCATTATTTACTCTTATGTTCATTTCCTTGCATGTGCATTATGCACTCATTAATATAGTGACATATAAAATATCATGTGCTCTCAAACCATTTACATAGTAAGTATATGACCTGTATCACACATATACTCACAGAGGGATACATATACATATATACACATATACATATATGCATACACACACACACACACACACACACACACACACACACAGCAGGGGTAATATTTCTAAGGAGGAGTATTTACTGGCTCCCTAAGTCTTACATTGAATCCAGATATTTGACATCCTGGATACCTAATACCTGACTAATACCAGGATTTTACTACAGAAGACATGAAGTCTTATAATGATGGATGAGATCTTTCTGTGTTCTGGGGTTATATTCCAAAGCAACACTTAATAACTTGCTGTTACTTTGAAAACAGTTCAGCAAATTTGAGTGATGGGTTAAATAAAAAAACAAAAAGAAAACCAAAACCCAAACAGAACCAAACCACAACACAACAACAACAACAATAAAACAAAAACAACAAACAAATAAACACCCTTGTCCTGTATATAAGGAAATAGTTTTTTTTTTTTTCCACGTCACGGATTGTGTGAAGTTATTTGCTCTCTGAGTAAGGAGTGGGCATTCAGTGAGAATCCTGTGAGGCTGAGGAAAGAGCAGTATTAAATCATTCTGAAAGAAAACGCTCGAGCGTGCACATTATTTATTCATGTTCATTCCCTCTCCTTCCTCTGACATGATGACTTTGATCTTTTCACAGAAACACATTTACACCATACAACCTCTTAAACCCTACTGACAACCACGCACATTCTCTAGGAACAGCTCAGACTCTTCTCTTGTCACTTATACTCAATACAAGGATAAAGGAGCTTTTCTTATGGGTTTATATCATATGTCCACAGTACTCTTATCAAGTAAACTGATCTGTTTCCTAGATGGCAAGCCACAATTGAATATTTGAATTCTAAATGACTCATGTCACAGTTTTCCTACCTCTTGTACTCTTGCTACTTGAAGATTTTTAAGTGACAATTATTTAGTGTGTGTGTGTGTGTGTGTGTGTGTGTGTGTGTGTGTGTGTGCATGTGTGAATGTGTGTGTGTTCCATTCTCTTATTCTACCACATGGGGTTTGAGGTACCAAAGTCAGTTTTTTAAGTTTGGTGGTATGTCTTTATTCACTCAGTCATCTGGAAGGCCCCAAAACTTCTGATTATCATTCTCAGAACAACTTTAATAAATGTCTTCCATAGTTTCTTTACATTCTCCAAATCTGACTCAGATTCTTGGGACTTAGCGATTCCTGGACTACTCCTGCCTGCAGTAATCTCCCCAATTACTTATTCATTGCATTCTAATTTTGCTCACTCTTGCCAATTCCTAGTTAGAATTTAAGTCCTAAGTATTTAAGTCAGGAAGAGAATCTAACTTCATTGCTGATCTTCAGTTGTAAGTCTGATAAGTGAATGCACAAAACAATAAGAAATCAGTGCAATGGTAAACAGGTTTCTAATCTAGAGTCCACAATATGATGACTCTCTAGAAACTTCCAGCATGTTTTCAAACTATGAACTTAATTTTCTCCACAGAGTTCCTCTGGTTCTCATAAGATTCTCAAAATGATACCTGATTGCAAAATGTGAAAGGAATATATAATCTATAGTTTATGACCTCATCAAAAATATGTTTTTGGTTCTATCTTCACCTGAAAACAATGTGATCAGAGAACACATTTCCTCTGGACTTCCCAGGGACTGTGAAGGAGAAAATAGTCATAAACCCATAGATATACCTAAATAAAGGATACTCAGGAATGGGACTGTGAGTAACATAGCCGTCATTGCTATTTTCTTCTTGGCATGGTCATAACACTAGACAATTTAGTGCTCTTACTATGTACTCTCTCCATTTCCATTCTGTGTCCAGCCTTTCTCCGGTCCTTCTCATGGACTGTGGTTAGATTGATTTTCTATAGCAGGATCTTTCCTAGGAGCTGACACAGGTTAATATTCTAAACAAATAAAGACAGCAGGACCTTTGTTTCTAGGGAGTTACTGGTGTAACTGGTCATTCCAGAACTTGGTTAAGTAGAACTGTAAAGCAAAATGTTTTTAACCATTTAGTTATTCTTGCTTCTGTCATTATCCACTTGACCATAGTGGCTTTTCATGAATATCCTTTTATCACCAACTTCTTCTTCTTCATTGTACACCTTGGACATTTCTGCCTATTTAGTTTAGCTACAACTAATACTATGGGTAAATATATAACATTTATTAAAAGACACTGTCTATGTTTTCAGACTATTTTACCATACATACGATTTTTATTGTGCCATGAAAGGCATCATTTCTTACATTTGGTAAAGAAATTAAGTATCAGAAGGAGGATATGGCAACTTGGGAATGATTTAGCAGGAAGGTAAGTAAGAAGATTCCTTGAAATAACATCTCTTTCCACATTACATTGACTCATACCCATCTTATATTGATTCAGGACTGAGGTTCCAGTGGTTATTGTTGGAAATCTCAAACTGAAATGAGTAGCTTTTCTGATTAATCTTTAGGGAGGGGAACTTTTGCCTAGTGAGCTAAAGTCTGATTGTAGAGAATTGGTTACACATACTACTCTTCTTAGAAAATACTTACTGAAAGTAGATTGCTATTGTTAGTTGTTAAAACAGGGTTGGTTTTGATGCAACGCTTTGCTGACCATCCACAGATTTGCAGATAGCAAGCTCAGCCTTTTCTGTTCCATGACCATCTTATATCACTTTATAGAGAGGCTAAATTTAATTAGAAGGAGTCAGCTTACATTTTTAAAACTTGCTGTTTCGATCTAGATACACCTAGAAAATTAAAAGTTCATACACATGCCTGCCAGATGGTCTTTTCTCTTGCCTTAATTCCATAATCATCTGTTATTATCACCAGAAATGCCAGAAAGCTCGACCCCTTCTTTCTAAATTTTCAGTTCCAGAAAGAACACCCAAGCTATGTCATAAATAATGACAACAGCTTGTTACAAAACCTAATACTTCAATGAAGTTAAATGAGGGCCAAAGAACAGAAAATTGCTAGATTCATGCTTCTGGCAAAGGGAAGACTTACAAGTGTCAATCTCATCCCGTACAGGAAGTGATTCAAATGCTTAAGGTAAATGGAATTGTCAGACCCTAAATGAATTGTGTGAATGATTTAGAAACTATTCAGAGACTGGTTTAAGCAAAATGCAATACTTCAGTTTTAAAAGATTTAAGCCGGCTAAATATATGCCTTTCTTTCAAGAAATCTTCCCATGGAAATTCAGGTGGATTTAAATGGTAAGATTTGATTAATCAAGATAACAATTTAGACAAAATCATTATACCAAATTATATAAGCAGTGTATTATTGATTATATATTTTGCTATTTTTTCTGTGTCTTCATTATTCAAGATATACTCTGTTAATTCACACAGAGCTGGCTCTACATTTTTTGAAAAAAATAAGATTTATCTGATTCCATTCACTATATTTTAGTGGACAGAAAGAGAAATGGCACAGCATTGATCTATTGGACCATTTGTGACCCTCAGGTGGGAGATTACTAAGGTTACTTCTTGGATTTTTAAAAATCATCATCATGGCAGATCAGCTCGTGGACTGCAGAGCGTGAGCAAGCAGACTGCCTAAGCTAGACAGCTTCTGGGACAGGCAGAAGCAACACAGCTTCTGGGACAGACCCCCTTTTCGGGCTCCAAACATCTGGGCACCTTCCCCGCCAGAGGAGAGGTGGCTGTCAGAAGGGCTCTGACCCCCCAGAGCAGGTGAGGGAGCCATTTTGTCTCCCGGGTCCCTCTGAGACTAGTCTGCTCAGATCAGCTGGCTGACTGTGGATGGTGAACAAGGGGACTGCAGAAGCTACACAGCTTCTGGGACAGGTAGAAGCAACACAGCTTCTGGGACAAACCCCACTTCAGGCTCCAGACATGCGAGCACCTTCCACACCAGAGGAGAGGTGGCAGCCTGGGAGGGCTCTGACCTCCAGAGCAGGTGAGGGAAACACCTTGTGTTTTGGGACCCTAAGAGACCAGTCTGTGCAGGTGAGTGTGCAGACAGCAGAGGTAACCCATCTTCTGGGACAGGCCCTGTTTCAGGCCTTCATCTTCAGCCAGGAGGCAGGTCTGAACGCCAGATGTCTGTGTACATTCCCTGCAAGAGGGGAGATTGCCTGAAGAGAGAACTTTGACCACTGAGACTCAGAAGAGAACTGGACTCCCAGGACAGCTGACAGAGGCTAAAAGAATCACAGGAGGAACAGGCTGCAGCCAGAGACAGCTAAAACAACTAACACCAGAGATTACCAGATGGCGAAAGGCAAACATAAGAATCTTACCAACAGAAACCAAGACCGCTCACCATCATCAGAACCCAGCACTCCCACCTCAGCCAGTCCTGGATATACCAACACACCCAAAAAGCAAGATTTGGATTCAAAATCATATCTCATTATGCTGGTAGAGGACCTTAAGAAGGGCATTAATAACTCACTTAAAGAAATACAGGAGAACACGCTAAACACCTAGAAGTCCTTAAGGAATCACAGGAAAACACTGCTAAACAGGTAGAAGTCCTTAAAGAGGAAACACAAAAAATCCCATAAAGAATTAGAGGAAAACACAACCAAACAGGTGATAGAATTGAACAAAGCCAACCGAGACCTAAGAAGGGAAGTAGAAACAATAAAGAAAAGCCAAAGTGAGACAACTCTGGAGATAGAAACGCTAGGAAAGAAATCAGGAACCATAGAAGTGAGCATCAGCAACAGAATAAAAGAGATGGAAGAGAGAATCTCAGGTACAGAAGATTCCATAGAGAACATGGGCACAACAAACAAAGAAAATGCAAAATGCAAAAAGATCCTAACTCAAAACATCCAGGAAATCCAGGACACAATGAGAAGACCAAACCTATGGATAATAGGGATAGATGAGAATGAAGATTCTCAACTTAAAGGGCAAGCAAATATCTTCAACAAAATTATAGAAGAAAACTTCCCAAACCTAAAGAAAGTGATGCCCATGAACATATGAGAAGCCTACAGAGCTCCAAATAGACTGGACCAGAAAAGAAATTCATTCTGAAACCTAATAATCAGAACAACAAATGCACTAAATAAAGATAGAATATTAAAAGCAGTAAGAGAAAAATGTCAAGTAATATATAAAGATAAGACTACTAGAATTATACCAGACTGCTCACCAGAGACTACGAAAGCCAGAAGATCCTGGAGAGATGTTATACAGACCCTAAGAAAACACAAATGTCAGCCCAGACTGCTATACCCAGCAAAACTCTCAATTACCATAGATGGAGAAACCAAAGTATTCCAAGACCAAACCAAATTCACACAATATCTTTCCACGAATCCAGCCCTTCAAAGGATAATAATGGGAAAACACTAACACAAGGACAGAAACTACATCCTAGAAAAAGCAAGAAAGTAATTCTTCAACAAACCTAAAAGAAGACAGCTGCAAGAACAGAATCCCAACATTAACAACAAGAATAACAGGAAGCAACAACTACTTTTCTTTAATTTCTCTTAACCTCAATGGACTCAATTCCCCAATAAAAAGACATAGACTAATAGACTGGCTACACATACATCCAACATTTTGCTGCTTACAGGAAACCCACCTCAGGGAAAAAGACAGACACTACCTCAGAATCAAAGGCTGGAAAACAATTTTCCAAGCAAATGGTCTGACGAAACAAGTTGGAATAGCCATTCAAATATCGAAGAAAATTGACTTTCAACCCAAAGTTATCAAAAAAGACAAGCAGGTGTTCATAAGGGAAATTGGTCTGAAGTTCTCTATCTTTGTTGTGTCTTTATGTGGTTTAGGTATCAGAGTAATTGTTGCTTCATAGAATGAATTGGGTAGTGTGCCTTCAGATTCTATTTTGTTGAATAGTTTGAGAAGAACTGGAACTAGGTCTTCTTTGAAGGTCTGATAGAACTCTGCACTAAACCCATCTGGTCC